>VWZW01000995.1:71629-128632 GCA_013397115.1 Edolisoma coerulescens
CATCGCTTATCTTTCCTTTAATGCACATACAGAAGTTCCAGTCTTCTTCAAAGTGTAACTCGACTTTCCTTATCCTAACCAATCCGTTTCATTTTACGGTGAATGAGACTCAGTTACTTCATTTTGCAACATAGCTTGTGATGTTTTTCATAGTAGCTCTTTAGTATTTCTGACTTCTCATACATCTTATTAAAAGTTAAGAGCAATTTTTTAAAAGCTTAATATTTCTTAGGACCCAAAACATAAAGCTAACAATCTTTCATTTTACCCTGGATTTCTGCTGTACACTTTCAGAATACATTTTTCATTCTACCTTTGAATTTTGGACAATTACACTGTATGCCATGGAGTGCTGAAGGAAAAGTTTTTAAATCATCTTTCATTTTTATTTGCTATGTCTCTTGTTCTGTGTAAAGAAGTAGAAAGAAGATGGAGAATTTTTATGTGTCTGGAAGCACAGCTTTGAAACATTGATAGCATTGCAGTATATCTAAGCCATTTATAAAATCTTGCAGAGTTTTGAGCCTTTCATGATATTTCTTCTTTTTCCCCTGAAGATGTAACATTTGAAATATTGATCCAAATTTTGAGAAAAGAAGAACATCGTAGTTTCATTCTTCTTTGCAATACCAAGTAGATGCCAAGATTAATATGTACTGATTTATCATCTCCATTGAACACCGAGAGTTCAAGAAAAGTTATCTTGTACTTTTCTGCTAAAATTCCCTGTTGAACCGAGAGGAAATACCATGAGGCTGTGCTGTTAAAAATACCAATCATACATTAAAATAGGTATGAATTTCATGAAAAATATATAATGGCTTCTGGTAGTAGCAATCATCTATCCATCACAGAAAATACCAAAACCCCATTGTGCCCCAGAGAAAAAAAAGTTCTAAATTGTCTTTAAACATTGCTTTTATGAATAAATATTGCAATCAATATTGTATCTATCAGTGTACTTTTTATATGGCTTCTTCTTTTGGTATCTTCTGCTTTTTACTGATATCCACAATATTGACATTCACAGGCAAGTCATGAAGTTGTCACGTATGTAGAGCTGCAAGATATGAAAATGCAGATTTAAAAATGTGTACTATGCTTTGCAAGAATCTTTGAAATTCTGTTCCATGTTAATTTTATTGGACTATTTATTCCTAATTTTTCTCACTTCACACAGTTTACAATTTTTAAAGACATCTTCTAAGAAAACTAGTGAAAAGAAATACGGATTTTCTGAGCACAAGATGAAGTGCTGGCATTGCTTTCCTTTTGGGGTACTTACCGATCTATTTTCTTGTATTTGAAGGGAATTCACATGGGTGAGGTTCTCCACAAGAATATAAAGAAATATCTCTTTGGGTATCTGCATAATTTAGTCTCTCAGTAGAATTAAATAAAACAGAATAAAATTGAAGATTGCAGCCGAGAGGTTTTTTCAGGTCTGGGACTCAACATAATGAGAGTTTGTAATTTTTACAAAAGAATTATGAGATCTTTCCTTGTGTTTTAAGACTAATACAAATAACCGTAAAGACTAACATTATCATGTAGTTGATCTTAACTCATTAATTTCACTACTAATGTATTTTCTTCGTCCAGTTTTCTGCAGTACTAACTAGTAGAAAAGACTAAGATTTTTTTTTTCCCTCAAACTTTGCTCATTTCAAATATGTTATATAAATTGAATACCACAATAAGTAAAATTATCCTGGGCATGAACTCAGGTAAAGTGGAACTTGTGTCATAGTTATGGGTGTTTGAATAGGTCAGTATGAGCTCTTTAACAGTATTGCACTTAATATGGCCTGATCAGCAGAGAAGAGCGAATCAAAATCTCAGGTTTTTTGTGAAAATGCAGTTGATTTTTGATGCAGAAGAAAGAAGTACAACTGATTAATGTTCCATTTTCTCTTTCTTTGGATTCCTGTCCCCAGTATTCAAATTAAAAAAAAAAAAAGTAAAAAGAAAAAAGAAAACAGATAAACAGAAGTTTTGAGTATTTCAAGTGTTTCAGGTTTCATCTGGCTACTTTCCATTCCAATAAGGCAAGAGTGAAACATTTTTTTCTTTAGCCTTTTCACTTGCTTAGTCCTTAAAATTATTTTTACTTTATTCTCTGGACTTTGCTGGTCCTCTTTTCTGTACAAAGTATACTCTTTCATTTCTTATACCAAGTAGTATACAACTTTGGCTGGACTTAGTTTTGCATTTTCACTAGGTTTGCCCAGCTCAGCAGTGAAGGAATTATGTATGCTAAAAATGGAAGCATTCAATAATGTAATAGAAAAAGCAAGAGGAATATTTTTTTTTTCTCTGTAGATAATATTGCACATAAGAAATCTATGAAAAATCATCAAAGGATCAACATGGCAATTTGGGTCTTTGACCTAGATATAGGAATGACCTTGGTGCTACTGTATGTTAAATGTAAATAACTATTCTCATTTAAATATAAGGCAACAGTATTGCAGTCTTTCTCAAGTGCAGTTTTTCAACATTTTCACGATCTGAAATCATTATTTTCTGGCTCTGTATATGACAAGAATATGGGAAATACTGCAGGTGGGCTGGGACTAGGTTCCCACCTGTTCTTCAAGAAATTGCTTGAAAGTAGTGTGGAGGAACTTTGACAGAGATGACTGCAGTGTACTGCACTTAGTCAAGAATAGCCAACTATACAAACACAAATAATGGCCAGTTCTTTAGAAAAGGGCCATAGTGGATCATAAAATTGAACAAGGTTAATGAGTAAAATGCCTATTCTGATAAATGAGCAGAAAAATAACCCTCTGGTTACTGGTTATATAAGTAATCTTGCTTTTCTCAATATACATAATGTTTTTGGGATGTGATGTGCTTGTTTTAGGAAATACACATTAAGGAATGGAGATTTAAGGAAGCACTGTAATAGTTTGCCAGGGGAGGTCATAGTATTCTTGACACTGTGTCTGAGCATGACTGATCTTTCTTATAGGGAGGAGAAAGGGAAATACCTCGCCGAAAGATTTTTTCCAGTCTAACATTTTCAAGTGCCAATCATATCATCCTAAGAAACACGTTTTCTGTAATCTTGGCACCTGTTCTCGCAAGATCCTTTCACAGAGTTTTTTTTTTTCCTTCCTTCCTTCATCTTTTTTGTAATGTTAAAAACCAAGTTCCTTCTTTTTTCCTAATGTTGTGTTTGTGCTAAAGTTGTTTTAAAGACTGCATTCCCACTGGAGGTGTTAAGTGCATTTGGTTGCATGACTGAGATGGTTTTGCAAGTCCCACGCATAATGGTATGAAAGTTCATAAAAGAAGATGAAAGTAGCACTTCATAATATTGAGATGTCTTTTGTCTAAATGTGATATGAATGGCCCTACCCTACTTCTATAGGGGGTATCCTGACATATAGAACAATGGGTCATGGTTAGGAAGAATAAGATTAGGAGCCTTGCAGATTGTGGAGGATCTGCTTTGTGGATGGAGATGTAATTAAGTTCTCTTCTGTTGTGGAGTAAAAAAACAAACCCATTTCCTGAAGTGAAAATAGATTTTAAGATGAGCAAAGTATAAATTTGCAGAGTTTCAGATAATTTTATTTTCCTAATGCCTTCTTCCAATAGATTTTTGCTGAGGCAAAATTATATGTTAGGGCTTTTTTAAGAGGAAGATCCATCAGTAAAAAAGGCTGTTGTCTCTCAAGATAAAGAAAATAGACTGCCTGGAATTCAGATTGTTTTTTGGGGTAATCGTGTTCAAAGCCCTTGATCTAAAGGTGGAAGCCTAGAGTAAGGCAAGCGGCTTCACGATTTAAAAAGGAGGTTTATGGTCTTATTAAGAGCAGAGGAATGCTATATATGCAGAACAATGGTCTGTAACTGTGTGTCCTTTAAGGTATGCATGTATTTAGATGAAGTATTGATGGTAGTGGTGTGATGTGAGTGGTAGTGATAATTAATTTAGATCTAAATACTGGGATGGGAAAAGTACTAGAGCAAAAACCAGTTTCAGTTACTGTAATCATACCTTCCTTCTGGCACTTAATTTGATAAAAAACTTTCAAAAGAAGTTTTAGATGTGCAAGAAGATTTATATTTCTGCCAGGTTCTATGCCTGCCTATTCTCTGATGAGACAAATGCTGTACGCTTTCTGTCATGGTACCTTTTTTGTTTGGAAACACTTGTGGGCGTGCGCCCAAATTCTTTTGAATCCTTGGCTAAAACTATTTTTTGACAGATAGTTGTGGGAAAAAGTAATCTGACAGGACCCAAAGCTGAAGTTATCTTGGCTGACATTGTTTTTCATCGCAATTTTCAATTGTAACAGTTAAGCTTTTTCATAGACAATCCTGTATCCAGAGGGTAAAAAATGAATGCATTTTTTTCAAAATCTTTAAAGATATCTTTAGACTCCTCTTTCATTGTCAGCTCCGATAGGTAATCCTTTCCCTTCCCATACACTTTCATATCTGAATTTATAGTTCAAGCCTCAGCCTTGTATTATTGCTTTCATGATAATATTGCTTTAATTATACAGGGCCTTACTTTATTTTACCTCATGGGTTATTATTTGGTTTATCGTTATATTTTTGTTTCTATTTTTTCTCTCTCTGCTCTACTGTATCATGAATCGCTGCCTCTTCTGTGGCTGCCTCTTTCTCTCTTGCCTCTACTATAATAAAGAAAACAATTGCCTAGAGGCTTTCTATACAATGTAGTTGTACTAGAGAGCTCTTTGTTTTCCTTTCAAGAGTACTTTATTTTTAAATAGCTTGCAGATCCACTTCAATTGGTTAAGCCTGTTCAATCAATGCTCAAAATAGTTAAAAAAGTAAAATGGGATGTAGCTGTCACAGTCTACCTGGCCATCAGAAAAGTGTTATACTTAAAATATGTGTTACACTATATGGTTGTAATGTGGTTTGTCAAAATGAGTTTTTCATGCAAATTAAATCTACTTCTTTTTACACATCAAGAATGCCTCTCCATCATATTACATATTTATAGTGAAGCATCAAGAGCTACTTGTTGCCAGTTTAATTACCATACTTACCTAAAAACAAATAGTATGTTTGTTATTTTTATTAAAAAAAAAAAAAGGAAGGCAGTGTTTCTACTGAAAAATGAAAGAGCTTCTTTAGAAGACTTTTTTTATGACTGGATATCTCCGTATCTAAAATTAGTTTTGATATCCTCTATGAGCATTGGGCTCAAATTCTGGTCTGTCACTTTGAAAGTCTGCTATTCATTGTCCTGTACATCTGCTTCATGCTTTGTAAAACAACTTAAAAGTCAGAAAGTTTTCTACTCTGCTTTTTTTGAAAGATCTAAATCCACTTCCCACTTTTACTGATTAGTACAAACGAAACTCTGAATGTCCATAGACTTGTTCTGCTTTGTTGCGTGTGCTACAATTCAGCACAAATAGAGCTTTGTCTTAAGAAAACTCATTAGAAAGTTCTACTCTCCAATATGTTTATTTTTTGTTTCTAATTCTTTAGTTTGCATTGAAGCACTTTGTATTTTTAACTTCAGTTCTAAGTAAGTTAAAAAATTGCCTCCTTCCTGCTGAAGCTGATAGGAATCAAATGGATGCCCTTTGAGGTACACTCAGAGCCTGCTAACACGCAGCTGATGGAGTGCTGATATTAACACAAAAGGTTATGGAGAAGAGGCAAAAAAGCTATAGATACTTCAGCCTCCTGCTAGCTGATGAAGAGATAATAGAAAAACTGATTAATTTAAAATGTTTAAATAGTCAAAAATATAATGATTAAAACCATAGATTAAGTTCTTTATGGAATGATTAAAAAGTATGGCAAAGGGGACCTAAGCAGGTTATGTTGTCTACCATCTGAATCTCAGTCATTCTTGGAAAGTATTTAGTGTCCAGTAACGGGAACAGCAAAACTACCTTAAGCAACCTACTCCAGTACCTCTCTACACTGTGAGAAGTTTCCTGTTACCTTGAAAAAATATCATTGTTGCTGTAAAGGAGGTGATGCTTTTACTCTCTCCTATCGTCCTTGTAGCAGGAATCAAAAACAGCTTTTTCATCTACTTTTGTATCGTTTACATTTTTTGAGGATTAATATAATTTAGCACTTCTAAATATTTTTTTACTTTGGAATAAACCACCTCTTTATTCTTTTCCTTTCCCTAGACAGTGGTTCAGTTCCACAATCCTTTCCATTTTGGTCTGAACCTTTTACCAGTAGAGGTAAGTTTGTGGTTTTTAATTTTTTTGTTGTTTATTTGTTGGCTTATTTTTGTTTTGTTTTGTTTCTCTTATTTTTAACTGAGGATCATACTAAAATGTAGAAGTACTGTATGGATTAGACTCAGTTCAGCTTTTTTTTTTTTTTAATTAGGAAAGATTCACTTTTTTAAATTGAGGCCCCAGAAAGGAAAATATGCAACTATACTTGAATAACTTAAAAATTGAGACTGCACCTCAAGATATAAGATAATATAAAGGAACAGCTGAAGAGTTTAGCTGCCTATCTAATGCTAAAAGCCCCCATTTTTCTAAGTAACATAGAAAGCAGGCAGAAATTACTTAAACTCACTTACAAGGACTTTGAAATGTTCATATTGAATAACAATTATTTGCCTCTGGAATTATGGATGAAAACTTCTCAAGATCAACACATCAAGTTTTCTGGAGCTCTGAAAGGAAATTGCTTGTTAAGACATTTTCCAGAATATTGAAATAGGTAATCATAACAAGGAAAACGGTTTCATTCTGTGTATTAGATGTAGACCAAAATATACTGCTAGAAAGGTGTAATGAATTGCAAGTCAAAGCTGTAGAACTGTGTTGGTGTTTGATAGGCATAATGTTGTCTCTTTTAAAGGCATCAGAGGTCACAGTGCAGATCCCCTGTGGCCTTCAATTAGTGCAGCTTTCACAGGAATAGTTAAATGCAAAGCTTGAGTTTGAGCTTGGAAAAAGTCTCTTCNCTTTCTGTACTTGTATGCTCCAAGGCGTCAGACATTACCCATTCTCAGCGGACCATTTTTAGCTTTTATCTCCAGGCTTCCTTTGAGACGTCTAGATGTTCTGGCTAATGTCTTTTTCTCTGAAGCAAATTTATCTTCCCAGTCTTGGAGACACTGGCCATTCACCATAATAAGTATTACTGCGCTTTCTTGGAAGTGCAAAATTCCCTTTATTTGACCGAGTCTCATTTCCCGTGGATTTCTGTTCACTCATTTGTAACTTTTCCAGCCATGTGTACAACCATCCTCTGCATCTCAGTGATTGTGGATGAGGTTGGGTGACATACCTCAGCAATTTACAGGGTAGCTGCCCTGAAAGCCTTACCTTTGGGCATCAGAGTGAGCTGAGTCAGGGCAGTGAATTAGACGAAGATTGATCCTGCTCTGTCTGTAGTCAAGATGAGCAGCACTCTGGCAGGTTAGCTTTGGAAAATTTTT
Source organism: Edolisoma coerulescens (assembly GCA_013397115.1). NCBI lineage: Eukaryota > Metazoa > Chordata > Aves > Passeriformes > Campephagidae > Edolisoma > Edolisoma coerulescens. The sequence continues at coordinate 79,056 of VWZW01000995.1, forward strand.
TGCCCTGGGTTCTAACATAAAGTGATAAAGCAGAATACTGCCAGGATGTAAAGGACAGAAAGGGACAAATCAGAAAGATACATATTGTAGCAAGTATATGTGGTATCTGTTTCTCTGTTGTCACTTAAGGCAAATGCTTAGCATGCTTGTTGCAGTGTGTTCTTAAGACCAATCTCATATTTTTTTCTAATAATCACACTAAAATCTAAATGAAACAAACATGTACAGAGAATTACCTGTTCTGAAGGTAAAACAGCACATGATGTTTTTAGGGTTGGTAATGAGGAAGAATTTTTTTGTTTAAAGAGAGTATACTGCTACACTCCTCCATGGACATTCTACATTGGGAATTTACTTCACTCCTGATAATCTGTAAATTTGAAAAAAAATTTCCTAGTTCATCAAACTTCATTGTTAATTTTATATTGTACAGGCCACATTTTACTCAGGGTGTATATTTCTCTTAACTTACTGTTACCAAGGGAATGGTAAAATGTGTGTAGGTGTTAGACATCTTCTGCAGTAAAGCACAGTGTTACAGTAGTAACTTATATCCTCCCTAGAATTATAATCAGTGCCATTATGAGTGTAAAAACCCTGAAATTTATGTAGCTGTGTTGTACATCATGGATGTCAGTGTTGAAATGTTGCCTGTCCTGGGCTTTGTAAGCAGTCATTTAAACTCGTGACATATTAAGTTTAACGTACTCATTTCAAAACATTGCTGCTGCATTGTGTGGAGTAAGAGGAATGTTATCTACAAGACTTAAATTTCTATTTACAGTGGTTTATCATTTTCCTTAGTAATCATTACATCACGCAGACACATTATATATATAACAGACTACTGATTCTCAGATTAAAAAAAAAAAGAGAGATGGGGAGTGTTGCTGAGAGATTGGACATTAGATGAACACTGTTGGTTGCTTGTTATAATGCTGGTCTTCCCAACTTCTGTACCTTTTCTACAGTTCAAAGGAGTATTTGAAGGAGGTGAGCATTATTCTTCAACAAATCCTGAAGACAGGGAGCCTGGAATCCTCTGTGTTTAGAACCACTGTTTAATGCATGAGGGAATTTGGCTTCCTTTCTGATGGGACACTTCCAAAAGCAGCTGCAGCTTATCCTGAGTTGTACTTCCCTCTTAGGAGAAGACCCTCCCCTCTTTCCTCTCAAAGGGGTTTCCTGCATCTGAACAATGCACAGAATTAATTTCTGATGACTGCGCTACAACACCTAAAATTGGTTTTTTGATCAGTCAGCTGACTCAGCTTGATTTTGCTGATAGCACAGGTTAAGGCCACATGTACTGTACTTAAGCTTTAAAAATCTTGTTCCCATGGCAGTAGCAAGGAAGGACCAGTTAGGCAGGGCTGTCCAAACACCTCACCAGGGAGCAGGACAGCGGCTGGGCAGCTCCAGCCCTGGGCAGTGGGTATTTTCCCGGGGATGTCAACAAGCAGCCAAATCCTGCCAGCAAGTCATAATCTCAGAGTCCTTACACTAGTTTTCTTTTGCCTCCTGAAAGGAAATAAAGTATATATATAAAATGTACATATATATAAAATAAGATATATTGTCACTATTGTACCAGGAACAGCGAGGAACAGCATAGATTCCAGTCCAGGAAGAAAAAATTTATTTAATTTACAGACTGGTTTTTATATCTTAGTTCTCTTGATTGGCACAAGGCCATTGGTCCCTGACCACCTACTTCCTTAGAATGATTGGTTAGATCTTACTACACCCGTTTCAAAATATTTGTGTAGTCAGTATCACAACAATACTGCACTACAACCTTGCACCTGCAAGATAAAGGGATTCGTTTACAGAAACTTATAACTGTTTTCAGCCAGTGTCTGTGAGAAAGCAAAGACTTTCTCACAGACAGTGGCAGAAAGTTAGAAAATCTCTCTGCAACCCAGCTTTCAGCATCCACAATATATCTCTAAAATGCATAAGAGATTTTGAATCTCAGTGAAGCAGTTTAGACTATGGTAGCAAAGGAAGCACCTCCTCTGAGCTCTCTTATTCATGTTTTGACAGATGACGAAGAAGAAAGTTGCAAAATCCTAGTATGTATTTTGCTGGTCTGATTTATATGCTGCCATGTCAGTAAGCCAGTGACTGCTGAATCACATTTCTAAATGGAAGACATGATGTCAGGAAGTGTTACAAACAAGATCCCAAGGTACAAGAGAAAACTCATATGTGTATGTGTATAAGATAAGTCATGCTCACATGCACAGTTGTGCCTAGGCTGGCATAGTTTATTATTTGAGAAGTCGTGATATTCAGTTGACTCTGTACAGGTGACAAAACTGTCTCAGAATTTGTCAATTCTGTATTTTTAGCCAAGCTAACGTTAGCCTGCAGCCAACATGTAGCCTCCACCTACTCTGGACATGATCACAAGTCCTTTCTTTGTTTTGGGAATCCAGACAATAACTGGAACATAAAGTTGTAATTTAAATAGGGTTTTTCTGTTATTGTCAGATGCTAGGTAATAGCTTTTTGAAGTACCATCCAGCATTAATTTCTGTCTGAATTATTTACACACACAAACTAGGAATATAGGTGTTGAAATATATATATATAATTATATTATATACAATGATGAAAAGATTTTTTATTTCCTCATAAATTAGGATAATATTTATAATGACAATGTTTATATGGCTATCAGGAAGTAAACTGTATGTTTTGATGTTTGAAACAGTTTGAAACAAAGGCCTACACAAAGCTTTTAGCATCTATGCATTATAATCTTGGGGACTCGTTTTGAGGTCTGTTGCTTGAATATGCCAAGGAATTCAGCCTAAGGAATAAAAAGTCTCATAAGGTACTTTGTCATACTGAAACCATTATCTGACAAGCTTAAAGTGGAGAAGGATCTGTCAAAATGTGAATGTCACTTGTTGTTTAATTCATCTGACTAATTAAAAATCTGATTAAATATCAATCAATATTACAACTTCATAAAGAGACTGATAATTCAGAGACACGATAATTTTTTTTTTTTTTTTTACTCAAGCAAAACCTTTTCTGATGTTCTTCAACAGCCTGTAGACCATAAGTCAGAGTATAATTTCTAAATTAAATTTTAATTTCTGCTTTCTGGTAGTGAAAACATACAGATATGCACTACTAAATAAATAATGTGCTTCAGTTTTTATCTCCTTGAAACTGAATCGCAGGCAGGAAATCCTTACATGTACATTTGCAGTTTGGAATGTTTTCTCTCTTTATCTCTCTTTCTTACTTCCCTGGAATACACTGGTTGTGCGGCTTTGATAACATGGCTGGTCTCACTTCAGATACTGGTGGGCATGGGCTGACTGCAGAAACAAAACAGGGGTGAGAGTTGCCGTGTGTAAGGGAAGCAGCACACATGTGTAGCCAAGAGAATTTTGGAAGCAGTGCCTCCAAAACAGCTGACTCCTGAGCTGTTATCTTTTTCTCAGTTCTGCCTCTTGCATGTACTATGTATACTATGCATGTATACAATAAACTACTACTTGAAATATAGGTGTTGTCTGTCTGCATACGGATGGACTCAAAATCAAATTTTTGGTCAGAACCTTCAAAAGATAACCTTATCTTTTCCTTGAAGATACTTCCATTTCTTTCATTGTTTATTTAGGTAACAACAGTGGTGAAAGCATGGTGGCTTCACCCCATACTGTTTTAGTCATGAAAAGGTTATGAAGCTCACTTCTGCAAAATTTGTAATTACAATTCTCTTCCTTAAAGAGGGAAAGTTGTTTTGATCTCATGGTAAATAGGTCGTATATAACTGGCTGGCTTGTTCAGTACTCAATTAAAAATCACGATATGACAGTGTTAAATTTATCTGGATGGCTTCCTATGTGTAGTGGTGTGGTGACCTGGGGCCGCTGGACCCCTAACCAGCAGAGGCAGGGTGAGAAAATAAATTTATAAACTTGTACGTTGAAATAAGGACAGGGAGGTCCCTAAATGATTACTGTCATGGATGAAACAGACTCAACTTGGGGAAAATTAATGTAATTTATTGCCAATTAAAATATGTTTGGATAGTGAGAAGCAAAGACAAAATATAAACCCCACCTTCCTCCCACTTCTCCACTCCTTTTTCCCAAGATCCCCTTAACTCCCTCATTCCCAGATCTTCTGCCTGCTCCCCAGCAATGTCCTGAGCAGCAGAGGAGGACAGGTAATCAATGCTGTGGTCAGTATGTAACAGATCCTCTCTGCTTCTCCTTCCTTCTCACCCTGTTACCCTGCTCCAGTGTGGAGTTCCTCTCATGGATTAATGTCCTTTAGGAAACAGTCACCTGCTGTACCATGTTCTTCACCAGGCTCTTGTGTGCAGGTGGTTTCCACTCTGGCAGCCTAGAGGGGCAGAGGAGGAAGTACCATGGTGAGAGGGACCACACAAAAAAAGGGGAAACACAGCACTTCTGTAAGCTGTTAAAGATACCAGTGATATTTAGGCGCTGAAAACAAATACATTTTAGTAAACACTTAGTCTTTAATAACCGGAGAAATGGAAGTTAACTAATATTTCTTTTGCCAATCCAGATGGTGAATGAAACATTTCAAAACATTTTGCTTTATGCTTTTATTATTTTATTACTGCTCAGATAAAAAAAGAGAGGGAATCATTTGCTGTTGAAGAAAATCAATGACGAAATGTTGAGCTTGAAATGTGGAGTTATATTCTCAGATGTGGTAAATTCACATTCATCTGCTGAGAAAAAAATTTTAGTTGATTTCTGTACTTTAGCTGATGCTTTTACGTCCAGAGTGACACTGTGGAATTAACTGAAGTTGTACCAGTGAAAAGGTAAAAAGTATTTTCTAAAACTCTACAGAGTAAATAACCTTCTTGTCTTCTACTGTAGTTGATAAATTCAATATCTTCTCTGATTTCTCAGCTCCCTAATTCTTCTCTATGGCAATTCAGCACTCTTCAGGTCTCTGTTTTGAGAGCCCTGAACATTCCTGCTTCTTTGTTTCAAGGAACATGTTGAATTTTGATCATATTTAACTTTATGCTTGTATAAAATGCATAGTCTTTCTTCACCTTAAAAAGGCAATGATGTATATGCTACTTTAGAAATTTTCACTTGATTAGCCCTGACCCGTGCAGAGTTGCGAGAAATTATTTTAGAAGAAACAGATGTAAAATATAGTGAAATTTACATTTTAATCTTCTTTCCCTGGTACTTCCTTGTCTTTTTTTTCCCTCCTGTACAAAAAGCAGATAAGTTGCACAAATCTGGGAGATGAATCAGTTGATTCTTGGCAAATATTGCTGACATGATGCTACCAAAAATCCCCTAGGACATGCAAAATTTTTTCTAATCATCACTTGGAATGATCATAACTTTAGTTTTAACAGGATGCTATCTGCTAAAATGCCCTTGAGATAGGCACATTCTATTTTTTTTTTTGTTTTGTTGTTTGCTTTTGATTTTGCTGAGGAAACGTTACCTTTCAACTTACTGCTGAGAATATAAGATTTAATTTGATTTTGAATTTGATATCAGAGGTATCTCCAATAGCTGCTAATGGCTAGGTCTTTCAGACGGAATAATTGTGCAGCCTTTTTTAGGACATATGTTTTATATTTTTAGAATCATAGACTTCAGACATTTAAGATGAATTTTGATAATAGTGCAAATAGAATGCCACATTAATAATAATGCCACATTTGTAGTAATTAAAAAACCTCCAATAGTAACTGGAGATGCTTGAAAAGATCTGATTAATTTTTTCTTTATGGTAGCAATACTAACTTTTCATTTACTGCTAAAATCATCCTCAAAGCCATCCTAAAATGACAACTGAAAGCATCATATCCATTGAAAAAGTCAACTGGGGATGAAAATGGGCATCTGGAAACTGGGAGTTTAAACATTAGGAATATAGTAACCAAATACTTAAGGAAAAAGTGAAAATTAAAATGTGGAAATATCATTAGATACTTCCCTGTATATTGTGGTTTGTGTATTCATTTCCTTAAATGAGTGAGGTTCTGCAAATCAATAAATTGGAGAGAGACAGTTCTAGGAAATATACACCACTGACTGAAATAATCAAAGAAATTGAGTTGTATAGCATTCACAAAAAAAAGAGATTTTATGTTAACTTCTCTGTCACTTTCTTTAAAAAAAAAGTGATTTTAAATCTGTAGTGTCCATTTGTTTTGGAGTGCTTTTCTTAAGCTCCTGCTGAAAGTTGTATGTCAGAAAATACATCCATCTGCTAAGGCTGACTGACTATTGCTTACAGAGGTTGTGATTGGTCCATCTCTGCAGTTTGTAAAAACAGGCTGAACAGATACCTTGTGATGGACTCTGAATTATATACATAGCTGATTTTGCCCTGAGGTAGAGGAGAAGGGGAGGTGTCTGGCTGAGGTACATTCTGAGCTTCTGTGGTTGTATTATGTTCATGAGCTACTTACAAATCACAACAACAACAACAAAAGGCAGCGTGCAGGGGAGAAGAGGGGGAATGAAGTACCTGAATTACTGCACTGTGAAACAGCAAATGTGGCATATCTCTCTTCCAATTATCCTGGTTGTGTCAACACTTCCTTTTCCTCTCCAAGGCAAAGTAAGGGGAACCTGTGCTTATCTTGCTTTTGTTGGTTTTTTTCTTACAGCTGTATGATTAAAATATGTATGTGCTGTGTTTTCTAATTCAATATAGCAATTAAGAAGCGAAGAAAAAAGAGTTTCCAGTGATTTCAAGCAATTAATTCCCAAGTTAAAAATTCTGGTTGAGGTGTTGCTCGCCTAAAGCTCTAACTAAAGGAAAATGTGGAAGTATTTGTTTAAAGGATTGTCTCAGAGGTGTCAGAAGAGCATAGGGTGCTGCCTGATAGCAGCTGAGTATTTGTGTGCACAGAACAGCACAGCCAGGAGCAGGCAGAAGACTAGTGCTGCATCACCCTTTCCTGCACACTTTGCAGCTGACCTTGCAAATCACACAAGATAAGAACATTATTGTTTTCTATTAGAGACAAATGACTAATATTCAGGTGCAAATACCAGCAAATGTATTTGAAGGCACGCACAGCACTACCAATTTAATTTTATATGTTGGCTTTTCATAGGTGTGTCCTGAATATAGTCCAGAATACCTTAGTTTCTTTCTAGTGTTAGGATTTGCTGTTGTGATTTGAACATCTCCTATTATTCAGTGAGTAACTTAGTGATTACACAAAGAAAATTCATTCACTCTAAAAGGTCAAGGATGGCTTTCTACCTAATGAATAATTTGTTCTTAGTAGTGTAGGACACAATGTATTTTGCGTTAGGTACAGAAGTTCGTTAGAGTCCTGTCTTTACTAGAAAGAATTGCACAGGGTGGAATGCAAAACAAAGATGAAAGAAAAAATACAGCAATATATAGGATATTACTAGGATGGTCATATTAGCCCTCACATGCATGTGTTTTCTGCAGATGTATTTGTGAATGAAAGGGAAATTGATGACACATAAAGTAGTTCCAATAATTCTTTTCCTTCCTACCATGGCTATTGATTGTTTCAAGTTCCTTGGCCCTAAATTAGTAAAGCATACTCTGAAGTTTGAACTTAGGAGAAAACTTCTCTTTTTTTTAAGTGATCCACTTCTGGAACAGAAGCACAGAAATAAAATCATTATGCAGCACACCTTATTGATCCTCTCACAGCTGTGAAAACACTTATAAATGCTGCACAGAACTGGAAGCAGAGGCATAAGAAAGGGAAGGACTAACAATTTCTTGTGTATTAAACCCTGATGATATACTGCTTATAATTTTTCAGTATTTAGTTTAACTTTGCTGGTAGAATTTAGATATTCACTGCTGTATAATGATTTTCTTAATAACTGTATTGGTATTGCAATTCATAGCTTTGAGCAACTTAAATTTAGTCTTTGTTTCTGTCTCTGCACAAGAGGAGCTGTTTATTGGAGACTTTCTCTTTTTTGATGACATTTAATTTCTATTTCTCAAATTATTTTGTCAATTTTGAGTATCTTTTAAGATGATTAACTATGTTAGCTAAAATAAAAATTCAGAAATATTTATTTCATGAAAATGTGAGCAGAAGACCATTTTTATCTTCTTTGAATGGTTTCTGCAGAAGAATTTCCAGAACTCTACTGTTCTTTTAGCATTGTTTTCTTTACATTTTATAGATTTAATACCCAGGACATATATTTGAAGGAGGTAAGGGGAAATGGGTTTTTTAAATTATGTTATAGTAAAGTCAGCCTATTCTGTCTGAAGTGAATGAAGTTTCATGGTATAAGATGCCTGTCTGCTAAGAAAAAAGCAATAGTTTTCCATCTCTAGAGTTCTCTCTTTCTCTTGGGAAGCAGCATGAACTTGGTAACAGAGCAAACATCTACACTTTTGATATATGTATTCAGGTGTACTGTTCCCAAATTATGAGGTTTAAACAAATGTAGTAACTTCTTTAATCTTCTATTATCCAGCAGGTCAAAGACTGCTGTTTGTGGTTGAGGTCTCCCTTTTACAGATGTGAAAGAAGCTGCATTCCAGTGCACACCTTGTGTTCAGTACATCCTTGGCAAGTGACAGCACTGGACCTGCTTGCTGTATGCCTTTCTTTCTGTTGTGATTAACATAAGACATTGTGGATTAGTGTTTGTTAAAATACCTTTTGTCAATCACTAGAACTTTTCTGGAGACCTTTTGTCATATAGCAGCTAATGAACTAATTATATAAATGTCTTTAATGTTTTCCGAGACTGTTTTACATGAAACTTTCAAAGTTCACAATGCATTTTAAAGAGATGATAGAGTGGTTTTGGTGATAGAGATGATCTTTAGACACCTACTTGGTTTAACACAGAAAGTGTACATTTGCATTTGTACGTCTGATTGTACGTCGTCCCCCTCCGTAATATGTTAGTGCTGAGCACACAGTCTTTGTTAATGCTTACACAGTGGTATTATGGAATCCCAGAAAGACTGATGTTAGAGACTCCTCTGAAAGTCAGCTATTCCAGGTTCCTGGATCAGAGCATGCTAAACTAGAGCAAGTTGTCCAGGGCTGTGTCCAGTTCAATATTGACTGCCTCCTAGGATGGAGAGTCCACAGACTCTGAGCAACCTGTTCAGTGTTCAACCGCTCTCATAATAAAAAAGAATTTTTCTTTTACTTGTGTGGAATTCCTGCATTTGAGTTTGTGCCTGTTGCCTTCTGTCCTGTTGCTGGATATGCTAGATATCTGGGGGTCTTAGCTCTGTCTTCTTTATCCCCTCCCATCAAGTATTTTTCCATGTGGCTGAGATTCCTGTCTGAGACTCCTTTAGGCTGAACAGTCCCAGCTCTCTTAGTCTCTCCTCCTTGGTCTGTTTATTGTATTTGTATTGTATAATCACTGCACTCATTTCAGTATGTCCATATGTCTCCTGGAGACAGGAGTCCAGGACTGGACACAGCACTCCAGAGTACCTCGCCAGGGCTAGTTGGAGGGGAAGGACCACATCCTTCTACCTGCTGACAGCCCTTCTAATGCTGCACAGGAGACTGTCTATGGGCGCACTGCTGGTTAGCATTCAACTTCTGGTCCAGCAGGGCCCCCAGATCCTTCTAGGCAGACCTGCTTTCCAGAGAGCTACATCAGCTATTGCTTGGTGTCATCCTTCCCCAGGCAGAGATCTTTGCACTTCCCACTCTTAATGTCATAACCCATTTCACCTTCCCCTTGATGCTCACTTGAAACATGGCGCAAACGTTTGACCTGTCAGTCACTCATGCCTGTTTTCTATCATCAGCAAATGTGCTGAGAGTGCACTTTGCCCATCATCTAGGCTGTTAATAAAAATGTTGAACAGTATTTTCCTCAATACTCACTCCCAGAGTTCAGCAGGAAAGAATTACCCACAGCTAGACTTTCTGCAACTGATTGCATGTGGGTTTTTTTTAATTACACCCAAACATTTCTTCATTTACACCTTGGTTTCACCCAAGAAACACAGCTGTGCTTGGGATACCACTATTATTGGGAGTTGACAAAATTGCTCATACTTGAACTACATTTCGGTTACCCCGTGAAAAATTTGTATTTGGAAGGCTGGATATTACGGAAAATTGATCATGGCAAAAGTAAGTAATGGCAAACAAACTAGAATTAGAAATTAAAGATTACTATATACAGGGAAGTAGTTTCTCTATAATCACACTATTGGAAAGAAACCTATAAAAAGGCAAGGTGCAATAAGGGTTATGTTTTGACACTGAGAAGGGCTTCTCTAGTTCACTCTAAAATAGCAAAATTCATTTCATTCCCTGAGCTCTGTGAAATTGACTTTGACTCATAGTTCAAAGAAGGTTAAAACATTTTTACATTCCATTAAATTTTTGTATAATAGGTGTTCAAGGTGAGCTTTTCATATTGGTCTGTTGCAATTCAACTGGACACAGAACTGAGCAGTTTAAAAGTGATTATAATTACTGGAAGTACCAAAATTTTATCCATGTACTATTCCCAAAATGAAAGCCTTTCTTTTTAAAGGAGCACCTTTGATGAATAAATCTGCTTTGTTTAAGACTGCTTTGCTTTCTGAAATGCAAGAGCACTGAAAATGAATGCCATGAGCAGTGTGTTAAAATGTCTCTTCATTCTACTTTGCAATTGAAATTGTTCTATAAGACAAGTGAAAAAAACTACAGTCATTGCATTTCCATACACCAATCAAGTAATGTAATCAGCATTCAGGTTTAAGAAGCACATGTGGAAAATTCTCCTTTTTTAGTAGAAAACAAGTCTTGAGTATTTCCAAAAGTACTTTGATCCTTTCCTAATGTCCTCAGTGTACTGGCTGGACATGGCAAGCAGAAGTTTCTTGACTGCAATGCCATTTGTGACCATGGACTGTGGAAGCCTCCACTGCAGATCTGATTTTGGCTATTTCTACAGAATATATAAAATTTCTTTCATTGTTCTACATCTATAATTCAAATACATAATGGTGTTTATGATAAATTTTATTCATTAGAATAAATTTAGGTTTTGCAATGTATATAGGTTATGGATAGAATTCATTTTTAACAGTATTGCACAGAGATGAACAGAATTTTATTCTTGTGTTGTCTTTGAACAGAAAACCTTTATGCTTGGTGACAAAAAGCTAGGTGATCTCTTACAGTATATATAGCCAGAAGCAACAGTAGAGCCAAAAGTTCTGCTGAAATATTTCTTTGTTGCTTGTTATTTAAGGATTTTCTGGGGATTTGTTTGGTTTTTGGTGGTTTTGGTGGGTTTTTTTTGTTGTTTTGTTGTTGCTGTTGTTGTTGTTTGTTGTTTGGTTTGGGGTTTTTTTGTTGTTTGACTGTTTTTTTGGTTTTTTTAATAACCTATTTTGACATACATATTAATTTTCGTTAGATGACAAATGTTTTCTTCTCTACAAGTAGGTTGTGGGAGACTAAGGAAATAAAATAGTAACATTTGTTTTAATTATCTAATCAACTCATGTTTTCATCAATTTAACATACTTGTATAAACAATTGTCAAAGCTCCCTGATAAGCTTTTAAAAATAATTGCCAAATCCATTAATATTACTAACTTTTTCATTCAGATCAATTTTAAGGTAAATTTATTTAGAAAAGAAACATTAGGTTTTTATAAATGCTAAAGTTGGTGGCCTAACCTGTTTGAAAAAATATACATAGAATGATTGTTCAGTTCTTCAGTGTTCTTGATGTCAAAGTGACTTCTTTGCTGGATTTTGTCTGTTTATTTTTACAAAGCAGAAAGGCAAGTAAAAATTTTGAGGAAAAAATGTATTTAAATGAAAGCTTAAAAACGTTTTTCTTCACTTTTAAATTTCAGTATCATTTATTCATTATTTATTTGTGTAGAATTGTCACTCTAAGCCTTAAAATATCCACAAGTCTTTTATGCTTACAGATGGTTCTCAGTGTGGTTTTTGCTAGTTTTTTCTCCATTTCTTCTTTTCTAGAGCATCTATTTGGTTTATTTATTACTGAGGTAGCATCTGAATAGTTTTCCCATGATGCTATGAATTTACAGTGACAGCAGCACACTACAGAATCTCTGGTTCATTCTAGGGAATGGTGCTAACTAGTGGTCCTGATTCTGTAAAGTGTTGAATACTTGCCAAACTTGCTGTCAGGAATAGTTATATTTACCATTTCTTCACTCAATCCCAGTCACTCCTTCTCCCACCCCCAAAATGCTCTTAAAATGAGACTGCTATGAAATTACCAAGTGAATGTTTTCGGACTGGTCAATTCTGCCTAAGTCTTACATCACTGGAACCTTGAGGACCAGGACATGACTAGAAGTAACAGCTGACAGCCAGCTGTTCTGTGTAGTTGTGTCTGCTGATATCGACTCCAGAAAGACACTGAAAGGGTGAAAGAAGGTTATTGCTAATGTGAACGTTCAGGTTATGGTCCTTTTCTTTACACTTTTGAGCTGTGAAGACTACATTCCACTGCTGAGAAAATTAGCATAAGATTCAGTCAGGGGCTTGTATGCAATTCAGCTCTTACAAAAAACCAAAGCTGCCTTTTTAGGAAGATAAAAATTGATCATTCAGTATGAGTTTTGGAAGCAGATATGGGAATAGATGGTTTTAGCTAAAATGTTGCTTGTGAAGATTAGCACAGTATTTTTTGGAGATAGACTCATAGAACAGAATAATAGGATCTTTAGATTAGAAAATACCTCCAAGGTCATAAAGTCCAACCTTTGACCAAACACCACCATGTCAACTAAATCATAGCACTAAGTGCCACATCCAATCATTTCTTGAACACTTCCAGGGACAGTGACTCCACCACTTTCCTGGGCATCCTGTTCCAATGCTTGACCACCCCTTCAGTGAAGAAATCCTTCCTAATGTCCAGCCTGAACCTCCCCTGGTGCAGCTTGAGGCCATTTCCTCTTGTCCTGTCACTGGTTTCCTGGGAGAAGGGGCTGGCCCAGCTGGCTACAAACTCCTTTCAGGTAGTTGCAAGGAGCAGTAAAGCCCCCCCTGAGTCTCTTTTTCTCCAGGCTAAAGAACCCCATCTCCCTCAGTTGCTACTCATAGGACTTATTTTCTGGACCCTTCACTATCTCCATGGCCCTTCTCTGGACTTGCTCCAGCACCTCAATGTCCTTCCTGAACTGAGGGGTCAGAACTGGACACTGGACAGACCAGAGGTTCTGTCTCACCAGTGCTGAGTACAGGGGGACAATCACTGCCCTGGTCCTGCTGGCCACGCTATTGCTGATACAGACCAGGATGCCATTGGCCTTCTTGGCCACCTGGACACACTGCTGGCTCGTGTTCAGCTGTATGTCAGCAACACTCCCTGGTCCTTTTCTGCTGTTCTGCTTTCCAGCCACTCTTCTTCCAGTGATGCATGGGGTTGAACACATTGAATCCTAGGATAATTTGAACCATCTTTGGTAAAGTACTAGGAAAACTGAATTACATATTTATGAATATGAGGAAATTCAGAGAATTTAATTGTCTTGTTTTCAGCGTGAATGCCAAAATATCTCTCTATGATCCATTTGAGCATTATGAACATGTTAAGTGTAGCCAAACCCATTGAGTCTGCTGGGACACACACAGATAACTGGTTTTTGAGTTGGACACAGGTGGGTTCTCATATTTATTGAATGATGAATCATACTCTTATTCATTTTCAGTTCTGACCAAAATAAGGACTCTGTAGACTGATTATGGGTTGTTCTGTACACCTGCTACTCTTTCAGAAATACGTTTTCAGTGAAGTGGATAAGAGTTGGTGGTAGTTGACATGGTTTATGTTAAGGCTGAAAGGTACGTTTGATTTCTGTTCCCCACTGAAAAAGCAAAAGATTAATAGAAATTTTCTGTTCATGTAATTGAGCTACTTATTTTTTTAATATTTTAGAGGCTAAGAGTTGGTTTTATGATGTTACAAGGTCTATTTTTTAGTTAAAATAATAACAGTATGGCATCTTCTGCTCAGAATTGAAATACAGTGAAATTTCTGATCCAAAAACACTCAAATATTCTCCAACACAATCAAGGCCACCAATAGTGGCAGATACATTTTTTTCCCCTTCTCTGGTTGTATTTTAGTTACAAAATAAACTCAGAAGAGCACATAAACTCTAGTTAAAATTTTTGCTGCACAGTGGAGCATAATCCCATTCTTCTATACCGAAGAGCCAATCCTTATGATTATATTTTCAGGAAGACACTTACATACTAGAAGGCTGTGGTTCTCTTGCAGTTTCTACTGATTAATTTGTACAGTATCTTTATCTTCAGTTGTATTATTGATCATATTTTTTAAAAGTCTATTATGGTGCATTTTTTTCTTTTTTATTATTTATAAAAGCATACAGAAGTACTCATAACAAATAAAATTGCACTTTAATGGCATGGGACAATGTAGCAATTGTCATTTCTTCATAAAGTATTCTTTGCCACCCATTCTTAAGTTATTTTAAAATATTTTTTTTAACTGGCTTACTGGCAGAGCATAAAATTCAGATGTTAAGGATGAAGAAATGAGAAAATGAGCTTTATTACATTTATCTTATATCAGTGAAGTCCAAGAGATATAGCACAGAGATGATCATGTTAGAAAAATGTGCAAGTGAAGACAACACAGTAGTGCATTAGGGTGAATTCCTCTCCTGCTTCGGAGATCTAAGGTGCTTTGTTCCTCCACTTATTTTGTTATAAATGTCTTCTTTTTGAATATTAAAGCTGGCCGTTTGCATGTTGATTGTGCTTGGTTTAGGCTTTGTTATTTTCGCTGTTGTGTAACATTATTTTTCAGTGGCTTACTCTCACTTTAAAAATTCACCTTGTCCCTTGTCAGCCTATATTTTGATAATACAGGTGTCAAATGCTGCCAGGTCTTTTATTTATACTAGATACCTCTAGCCCTTTAAAAACCTTTGAAATCTGAGTCAGTGCTTAGGGCCCAATCTGATTACATGTTTAGGGTATTTTAAGCTTTTATTGTATGTAGAGGTTTTCATAAGTCAGTCAGGAGTATACTAATTATTAGAAGTGAATCATTCTCATATTACTCTGAGCAAGTGGTGAAAAATTCATGCTTGTAGATTTAATTTAGGTATTTTTTTAGGTTACAATAATGTTCTGTTAGTTTTCTAGTTTCCTTTATTTCCTGGAATAGACAAATGAAATTATAATTAATTTGAAGATTTAGGCTGCTTTTCAAGTTTGAGGATTTAATATAATTTTTTAATTGTAAAATTCTATAAATCCATGTTTCAAAAAATGCAAAAAAGAAAAGAAAAGAGAAAAAGAAATGTCATAAAAAATGGCTACTCATGTTAACACAAGGGGTTTGAGACCCTCTTATATTTTTCCTGAGACAGTAATTTAATCATGCCTATTTTCAATTAAACATTTATTTTACTATTTAGTTGTAATGAGGAAGTTTGTTTCCTTCAATCATAAGGAACTTACATCCAGGGTATATTACTGTCCTGTAAATTCTAATGGTGTTTGCAGGAAATACTTGACATTGGACTGAACTCCTTTTCCTTTCACATTAAAAAAATGAGAGAAAGAATGAAATTTTTTAATTTTATTATTTCAGTATTTGTCACAAGAATTCTGAGTGCATAGGTGGCATCAACTGAATCTTGTGGATAATGACCAATAGGAGTGTCATTATGCATTTCATCCAGTTAAGCTTGAATTGCAAGTGTGATACACTTTTAGGAAGCCTTCAAAACATTGTGACATTCGAATACAGAATATCTTAGTATCTTGCTGTTGAATGAAATCCATGCGTCTATTTTAGTTTGGTCCTAAGAAATCCTTGTGTTGATAGATTGAGAAAAAAATAAAATTTTTTTGAAAGATAATGTTTCTACTCTTTTGCCATCTGTTAAATGTGATGTATGTATTGTCAGGCACAGCATCAAGAACACAATGCATTAGTGTTTTATATTCCTAGTCACTTAATTGTCTAATGGCAATTGTTGATTAGTGTCATCATCAGCTTTTTTTTGTACAATTACAAATACGATGATTTTTGTTGAGTGGCAGTCAACATATCTGTTGCAGCAGCTTGTTTCCATTCTTCTAAGAATATTAAGTAGCAGAAGAAATAACTAAATGTAAAATAAAATGAGAAAGGTTGGTCTGGCCTCAGAACTAAGGTTTATATTCCTGTTCAGTGTGTTTGTAACAGGTCTGTTTGCATGTGCAGCTACCTGAGCAGCTATGTTCATTTAGGAAAAGTCTTCTTTATTCAGTGAAAGCTTGGTGAAAATCAGGCTCTCTGTGTTTATACAAAAGTTTACCCTCTTAGATTCCAGCCTTCACATAAATTTCTTTAACCAAATAAATTGAAGGCAAATTAAAATCAGACCCATGGCCTTCCTTGCATGGTTTTGTTTTGTGTGACTAACAAAGCAGAATACACTGAACTTGGCAGGATCCTTTATGATTTTAATATTTTTCTATTAATGTGCTTCCTACATGTGTGGAAATACTTGTTTTGTTTCAGTTAGTTTTCTACCTTTCTTACAGTGAATAATTTGGGCATATTATTATCCTTATTTCCTGTGGAACAGAATTTGATGACTGTTGCTTTAGAGCTAAAACCCTCAGTCTCCTTATTCTGGAGATTAAACAAAACAATCTGGATTAATTCTGTGCTTAAAATATGTTGGGGACAGTATGAAGAATTCTAGTCTTTTCTGCTGATACCCTAAATATTTTAACATTCTGTTTTCTCTTTGGAAAACTTTGTAACAAAAAAAAATAATTTAACAGATATTTGTCTGGCATAGAGTGTGTGTGTAAAAGTTTTTTGCAGCAGAGACCCCTTATGTTTCTTTGTCTTCTTTTTGCTGATGAAAATAATTTTTTGGTGCAGTTAACAAGGAAAAGAGTTTTCTATTGATCCTTAATCAATGCGAATTAATTCACAGAAAAAACATGACAAAAAAAAATTTCATTTTAAAATCCAGACTGAAATCACACTAAGAATTGTTAATTTATAAAGTTCCTTATGCAGTGTGTTCTGTAACCAACAGGAGATTTTGATTAAACATGTTTTGAGTGGGATCATTCACATTTGACATATACAAGACACATTTATTTTGTTTTCTGTCTACCTTTACATGTGTCTATGCTTGAACAGTTCATATATTATGTGCATTCTATATGATGTGGTGGCATACTACAGGCCTGACCTAAATATGTTTGAAACTTTTCTGCCCTTAAGGTCTTTTCAGAGAATGAATGAGAAAGATGAAGTAAAAGATGGTGTGCACCCTAATGAACTTTTATATCTGTCATGATGGAAACTGGGGATACATTATTTGGAGGGCATTAGAGATAATAAACTTTCTCCCATATTTATTTCTTCCTCTGATTTCAAGCAGGGGGAATGGCGTAGTGGTGGGGAAAAAAAAAAGAAAAGCAGATGTCTTGAAAGCTACAGCCCTCAAAATGCAGGTCGGATCTTCTGGAAGAAAATTCAGATCCTCCAGAATCCTATACAGCAAACCATCTAGAATCCAAATGAGAATTTAAAGTGAGTGAGAAAACTGATTTATTTCATTGCAGTAGTTAGAAGCTCCTTGTTCAACCTGAGGTTTGATTGCATGACCATAAGACAGATGTACTAGTATAAGCAAAAGACAGGAATGCCTTTTGCCATGTAAAAGCAACTTGTGGTAGTTTCAGCTTTCTGCTTAATTTTTCTGAAGTTCAAGTGTGTTATTGCTATAAGCTAATCAGCATGCAGGTGATGTCTTAACCTAATCTTGCAATAATTGAACTGGGAAACCCTTTGTTCCTCAATCCACTTAGCTTTGCAGGTGCAAATCTTGAAGCTTAATTGGGACAGTTTGAATGCAAGTACATTTAAAGATGTCATTAGGGTCAGACATTATTTTTTTTCCTCCTTTTTTAAAGAAATGGGAAAGATTTTTTCTGGGGAAACAGGTCAGTATAGTGCTAGACATCAAAATGAACACACCAAAATGAACTTAAAGTAACACCTAAATGAACGCAACTCTCAAAGTGAAAAACACCGCATTAAGAGAAGAGAGAAATCATAAAAATTTGTGATGCAGACACAGCACTAGCAAGAAAGGCCATAATAATATAGTGTAGTGTTAAGATAATTAGTTTTACAGACCTGAATTCAATTAGAAATGGGAATGTTTACTCTAAAAAAAAAAAGAGAGAGAAAGTATACTATGAAGTTAAGATTTCTTTTCCAGAAAATATGCTTATTAGTAGAAGAATTATTGGTGAATATATTACACATAAAAGTTTATTAATGCGATTAATGTCTGGAAAATGACCAGGTTTTCGTACCACTTGTATGATGTATCCCTTATCGGTAGGTTTTGACATCTGTAGCTGTGAATAGCTGTGCTCAAGATATATTTTGTTGGCTGTAGTGAAGATAATGCTTTTTGAATCACAACAGACTTTTAGAGCTTAACCTGTAGGTATGAACTCCTGTTCTTCTGAGGAAATTAACTGACCTTACTTCAGTTGTACATGAAACTCCAGGCTGACCCACCTGGATCAGATGAGTCTTGGATCATTGCCTAAGGACTTGTTTTAGATCAGCTGCTAATCCTCTACCCTCCAATCAAAGTGGATTCATGTCAACAAAGCTCAATCCCAGTACAGAGACTGCTAGAAGCAGATCCAAAATTTCTAATAATTTTATTTACTTGCTTAAAAAAATATGGCTTTACTACCAAATTTTCATTGAAAATCCTGAATATCTCTGGCAGGTTTTGGCACTGTGCAGCTCTAAACCAGAAAGAGCTATGTTGTAATTATACTAATAACCCAAACATTGGATTGCCACCATCTTTGATAAAAAAATACCTTCTTATCTTACATGAAAAGACCCTTGAAATAATCCAGATAGGTGTATGCAGGTAACATGCATATATTTCCTGTTTTTTTTTTTTTCTAAGCTTACATTGCTGTCTCCGTTTGACATTACAGAAGACAGTTTATAAAAGAAAAGGTTACATTTAATGTATTGAAGTGAGGGCAGAAAAAACTGAGCCTTTTAGCAGCACGTATGGAATCTTATTTGAAAAAATATCTATGGAATAATAGAACTGTATTAGGCAGAATATGTATTTATTGCAATGGTTATCCAAGTATCATTATCATTGGCTCAAGAGAAGGCTTGATAATATGGCATAAAAGAAGGCAGTCTTCACTGAGTTTTGTTGATATTTGAAGTGGATTTAGAACAAATAAAACTTTTAGTTAAGTTATTCAAGGCAGGTGCCATGTTGAAAGAGAGTGCTAATTTTGCTGTGGAAAAAGTAAAATATTTCTGACAGAAGTCTTAATTTGGGCAGTTCATATCTTTGAAGGGTTTTTTGACACTGCAACACTACTGTTGAAAATTTAAGGTCAGTATTTATTTGTGCATTTTGAAATGTACATTTTCAGACACAATCGGGGTGTTTGGGAAGTCAGTGAGATTTCAAAGAGTGTTCCATCAGTCCTATTGTGCTTGCAGTATACATTGCAGTGTAGAGTAAAACCTAACCCATTTCAGATATTGTTGGAGAAATACTCTCATCAAAGCACTGACTTTTAAAAGTTGCTATGAATGAAGAGGTGTGTATGCTTTATAAACATTCTAGTCTGATACTAATGTATTCAGACAGAGAATGACAAAAATCTGATTTACATAATGTAGATCAATGTTGTCTCTTTTTTCAGTTTAACCTGCAGTCCTCTGCCATGTTTTATTAATGTTTATCAGAGAACTAAGTTTTATCAATCTGTTGTGAATGATCTGACATTTCAAACCAGTTTGACAGCTAAAGTGATAAATTGGCAATCCTGTTATCCAGAGACAAAGCTCAGAAATGTGGGAGATATTTTGGTGGTGGTGTTTTGGTGTTTTGGTTTTTTTTTTTTTTTTCTCCCAGCAGTGACACCTGGATTCTCATCTGGCTTTCTGGCACATCTGTTGCTTCTGCTGGTCTGACTGCACTGCTGCCTGATACACTCACTATAAAGCTGCCTGCAAGGCTGGCATATACTCATCCTCTTGCTAGCCATCCTTGCATCCTTACATGCCATTGTTTTTGGCTCCCTTGCAGCAGAAAGGAAGTCTGCCAAACTGCAATGCCGAGTGTAATGCTAGGAGAGCATTCCAGGAACAGTGTTCCAGCAGAGAAGAAGAATATGAGCTCCTCAATGCAATTTATTTCATTGTCCCTGTAGCAGAAAACAACGTCAGATGCTGCTAGCAGCATGGCAGGACCACAGTAAGGGAGCAGAGGAGCTTCCAGTATAGTTAAGAGAAGAAAAATTCTACAGTAGAACAAGAAAAGTCAAAGAAATGAAAAATTACTAGACAGTGAACCTGGAACTTAACTGACACTTGGAACAGGTAGAATCTGGAGATATTAGTCCACACTTGTCAATAGTCTCTTGGAAAGTCTTTGAAGCAAACTGTGGTTTTATACAATGTGAAGAAGAAGTAATGTCCAGATAGGTAACAAACAAAATAGATTTGGCGTTTGATCTGTTTTACATAGTTGGTTGTTTAGTTGGTGGTTTTTGCTTTTGGGGTGGTTTTTTAGTTGGTTTTGGTTTTTTGGTGGGTTGGGGTTTTGGTCGAGTTTTGGGTTGGTTTGGAGGGTTTTTTTGCAAGGTCTTTATAAAAAGAATAATCTAATATGTTAATATATTAGCTAATGAGGTTGCTCAAAGCAGGTGCCAGCTTGCCATTTATCTTATAACACCATATATACCTGCTCTGTTACAGCTTTCTAGTAGTAAAATGAGCTGTCAGTAGAATATATTCTGTCAAGAAACAATTCATTTTTATGTGAGCTTTTATGTAAGTATAATACTTTTGTACTTTTCTCATTTAAAAAGCAATTTGGCTATAAATAAATCTTCACAAAAATGTTTTTCATTTTCTTCACCTGGTAGCTTCCCACACATCCTGTGAAATATCTCCGCCTCTCACGGTATGAGAATTTCACAGAATTTACAAATATGCCTTATAATAATTTTTTTCCAGTTACTAGAAACAAAGTGTTGGAATAAATAATTTACACATTTACAGCTTAAGTGCCAGCAAAATCCCCAAAGTAACACATAACTTAATACAATAAATTATGTGCTAACAAGACCCTGCTAGCTGCTACTGATAATGCAGGGAAATCAAATTTAGTTCTGGTAATTTTTGGTTTCAGGTGATACTTTGTCATTCCTGTGAGTAGTAAAAGTGGGTCTTTAGAATAAATATTGAGTATGGCAGGAGCAGTATTCTAGAAGGAGTATTGTAAATATTTTCTTCTCCCTGTCTTGGAAAGCTCCTTTTTAGAATCACTCTTAATCTTGTAATGCAGATCAGTTCTCTCACACTACCTTTAACATTTGCTGACAAATCTAATATGATGACACACTTGTCTACAGACCAGGAGTCAGAAGGCATTGACAACATGAAAAGATTTTACTTCACTTTCACTTCAGAATAATATTAATTTTTTTTAGTTTTTGACAGTACAACCAGTGTTGATAATTAGAATTACTAATTGTATAATAGTTAGCGCATTAATCACAGAAACATAGAATGGACTTGGTTGGAAGGGACCTTAAAGATCATATAGTTCCAATCCCCCTGCCATGTACAGGGGCATCCTTCACTAGGGAACGTTGTTCAGGGCTGCTTCCAGCCTGGCCTGGAACACTCCCAGGGTTGGGGCACCCACTCCTTTAGGCAACTTGTTCCAGTGCTTCACCACCCTCACAGTAGAGAATCCCTTCATAATATCTAATGTAAACCTACAGTCTTTCAGTCTGAAGCAGTTTCCCCTTTTTCTGTCACTACATGCTCTTCTAGAAAGTCCCTCACCTCCTCTCTTGTAGGGTTCCTTCAGGTACTAGAAGGCTGCAATTACGTCACCCTGAAGCCTTCTGTTTTCCAGGCTGAACAATCTCAATTCTCTTAGCCTTTCCTCACAGAAGAGATGCTCCATCCCTCTAATCCTCTTTTATCCATTTGGAGCACCTTCTTCTTGTGCTCGATTCTGTGGTGACTTAAAATTCCCTCATCAGTCTCAGACTTTTAATTCGTGTTGCTGATCTCTACTTTCCTCTTTTGACATTTATATTTTGCCATAACCTTCTTTTTGAGCATGTCGTACCTGGAAAAAGTATTATTAGTCTGTGCAGATATCTTGTCATAAGGAACAGAAAAGTGTTTTTCACTACCTGACAAATACCTCATGTTCTTAGCTGGTATCAGTAACAGAAACCAGCCTCTGTGAAAGGTGGCAATAGCCAAGCAAGAAAAAGTTTGTGTGAACTCACTTCTGAGGATCCAGACTCAAACTGTGAGAAAAATGGAATAGTCCAGTGTCAGCTTTTATATTTGAGAAAAAAATGAACACGAATATTTTGCCTGAATTTTCAATGACAAACCACATTATCTTCCCACATGCCTCAAGTGGATGGACTGGGAGGTGAGGGCAGGGGTAGGAAAGTCCCTTCCACTGTGTGTCCTGGGCTGCATCCAAAGCCGCGTGGCCAGCAGGGTGACAGAGGGGATTCTTCCCCTCTGCTCTCCCCACTCTGGGGTCCTCAGCACGTGAAGAACATGGACCTGTTGGAGCGAGTCCAGAGGAGGGCCACCAAGCGTATTAGCTTACCAGACAAGATGCTGCTCAGGAAATTTGAGAATCAGTGAGAAAATAGCTTGCATAAAGTTCAGTGAGAAATGTAGTTCCATACACATAATGTATAGTGTGCTTGAAATACACAGATGGATAAATTTATTCAGAAGCACTGGATGACGATCCAGTGTAAGGAAAACTGTAATTTTGTCCCTGTGCCTGAGGCACACGTTCCATGAATTCTCATCACCAAAGGACTGGTGAAAGAAAATAAGGAAGAAGGGCCCAGAGGTGAAGCCGTATGAGGAGTGGCTGAGGTCACTTGGTTTGTTCAGCCTGGAGAAGAGGAGACTGAGGGGAGACCTCATTGCAGTTACAACTTCCTTGTGAGGGGATGAGGAGGGGCAGACACTGATCTCTTCTCTGTGGTGACAGTGACAGGACTGGAGGGAATGGCCTGAAGTTGTGTCAGGGGAGGCTGGATGTCAGGAAAAGGTTTTTCACCCAGGGGGTGGTTGGGCACTGGAACAGGCTCCCCAGGGAAGTGGTCACAGCACCAATCCTGACAGAGCTCAAGAAGCATTTGGACAAAGCTCTCAGGCATATGGAGTGACTCTTGGAGTCATCCTGGGCTAAGAGCTGGACTTGATAATCCTGACAGTTTCCTTTCAACTAGGATATTCTGTGATTCTGTGATTTTATTCTATGTGCCTGAATTTGTCAATAAGGCAAATTGGCCTGAGAACCAGGCCGGTTGAATTCAGATGATGCAGAGTTAGTTTGTTTGGAAATGTAAACCTACAGTATTTCATATCACTTTTAAAGGTATAAGTAATATTCAAAGTATCCAAGTTTAACTAGTCATCTAAATGTGGTTCAAGTAACAATTTTATTTTGTAGATTAAATTTCATGCACCATTTCTCCATCAAGATTCATCTTGTATTTGTTCTCAAAATTATAATCAGATTTATAATGCATATTTCCATTGTGTAAATAATTTAGTAGTTAAGTGTTGTATTTTTTATAGTTTTGACATTACATGCTCTTGGTTTAGTACAGGCTTATTAATCGGCTAAGGCTTGCTTTGCAGATGGGTAACTGGTATGTTAAACAACAACTGAAAAATTACTGCTTCCTTCTTAAAGAAGAAATTGATCTGGGTTTAACACTGCCAGGTTGTAAAGGGCAGAACTGAATTCTGTGTATGTTTAAATGGATTCTTTTGAAAGAGGCACCTTGAATGCTGCATTTGACGCTGTCTGGGGAATCTGTCTTGCCTTACGCTCAGGGCTGTGTTTGTGGGCGAGGTGTTTAACCTTGCCAAATAGATTTCATATTTTGAGGGACAAATTAAAGTGAATAGCAGTACGTTCATGCAGAATGATTTAATGACAAGTGTTCATCCCTGGAAAATTGGACTAAATTCTGATCTTCAGTGTGATAAAATAAAAAAAAATCATTCCTGTCAAAATAATGCTGCTATATTTGTGCCTTAACAGTGACAGAGACCAGATGCTATTCTTCTCTACTTACATGGGTTTTTTTGGATGTTTTGATGCCATGAGAATACATAGTGTTTACTGTAAGTCCCATTGCTGTGAGTTCCACAATCAGGAAAGTAATGCCATTGATTAGAAAGATCAGTCAGATCTATGCTCGCTTTGGAGAGAACTCTTTTTACATATTATCAAGCCCAGTTTTTAGTGGATTTTTAGTGTTTCCTTGAATTATTAAAGGCAATTATCAAGAGAAAAATAGTTGTCAAGAGAAAAACCTGTTGTTTGCATGTTCTTTCATTAAAACAGGTTGTTAGAGTGACAAAGAAAAAAGAAATAACCTTATGAGAATGGTGTTCATAGTCTTATGGTGTTGGAAGTACTTTGTTGAGCATAATTTCAAGGCACCAGAGACTAATGAGGTGGGCTGCTGATTATTTTCTTTTTTTTCTAACATTTGAGGGTTTTTTCATTACTTTCTTGTCACAAATAAATGCTTGTTGGCATACTTAGACAATTTCTGGCATCAGGACAATAAAAATATACAAGTGGTAGTTTAAAATTTAAACAGAAATCAACAAAAATACTGAGCTATCACATTTTTTTGGAAGAAGTTATGGATCTCTGTGGACCCCACTGTTTTAAAATACTTTTCATAAGTATAGCACTTAGGTGCTTGGCTTGTAAGTAAAACGATTAAGCATTATTTTTTGTAAGTTTTAGGGTTTTTATATGGCAAAGCAAAACAAGTTTTAAGACTTAGGACAATCAACAGATCCAATTATTTCAAGAGGAAATTATAGACTTGTGAATGTCATTTTTTTAATGTTTCTTTAACAATTTTTTAAAATTAAAATATGAGTTTTTAATTTAGTTTTCTAGAACAACAACTGATAAATTCAGTGTCTGATTCATTGCCTGCAGTATATTCTGGGCATTCATTATACAGCAACAAATTGCCACCAGATTGCTGCTATCACACCTAGCATGAGTTGTTGCGTTATTTAGCTCTTTTTATCTTCCGAGCACTTCTTCCTCAGTTTTCTCAGTGGACAGCTGGTACAGTCGTGCAGCTTGCACACTAATGTTCTTTTCAGAGAGATTACTGTTTTTTCTTCAGTTGAGAGCTTGGGCTTGGATTAAACAAGCTTCAGAAGTTTGTGTTAAACAGACCAGTCAAGTTCTGGTCAAAAAGCCAGTGATATTCCAGTGGTGGCACTGAGGACCCTAAAAGCTTCCTATGTCAAATGAACTGGAATTTTGGCTGAACTGTGTGAAATCAGTTGAAGACTACCTTTTTGGAAGTTGAATGGAAATTTTCTGAGCACTTTATACTTCATAAAAATGTATAGGAATAGCTGTCCTTTTAGAAAGCTAGCAGTGTCATCCATTCCATAACTGAATTCCTCCTCTCTGTCATCATCTCTCCTTATTTACCCCTTCTTTGCTTATAAGTTTTTGAATTTTGTATTGGCTTGTAGCATGAAATTCAGCCATTTTCTGTACCCAAAATGTTTCTTTAGGAAAGATTACATACTGGTTTGTAAAAGATGATGACATTTCTCTAAAAATTCAGGAAAACAACTTTTTGATATAGTTTATTATCCTGAAATAAATGTGTTATTTTCCATGTCATAATAGTCATCCCAAAATAAAAAAAAACCACAGCAAACATTATCTATGTTTCGTCAAAGTTCACTCATAATTCTTTATGTTAAATTGTCAGTGGGAATGGGTTGGAAGATGGGGTCTCCACTGTCTGTTGGGAACCTGAATGCAAAATTAACAATATGTTGTGGTCCAAGTATGACAAGCCTCTCACACCATCCTTTTGGGGAGGACATGGTGTTTGCAGTGATTTTTTTTGTTTGGTTTTGGAGTTTTTCTTGTTTGTTTATTTGATTTGCTTTTACTTACTCTAGGTTGTGATGCACAGTTCCTTGGGAGTGCAATGTTTATCTGAGTGATTACACATTAGCTGCTCTTTAAGCTATTACATTAGCTTGCCAGGACATTGTCTCTCAGTTGATAACACAAATAAACTTCAGGTTTAAAATAACTTCATTTTCTGGCTTGTTTCACATACATCGTGGTCTTTTAGAGTTATCTCCATTTCTTCACCCAAAATGAATGACTTTGGAAAAAAACAAACCAAAATGCAAAGCAGCAGTCTCTAGATGCTAGCTTTTACATGGTTATCTAAGCCCTCTGGAGTGTGATGGAACTATAAACCTGTATTGGTATGACATTTTGAAGTCTGTGAGCAATTTAGTAATTCTAGTATATGTAGTTATTTGCTTTTGTTTTGTTTGTTTTCTGTCAGAAAAAAAAAGCCTCTTTATGGAAGAAAAAGTAGAAAGAGGAGAGACAACAGTGGGGTACCATATGTGATTAAGTGATTACTGTTTGGGAACATTGGGATGCATTTTCTTGAGAAATGCATTGTGTCTACACAAGAAGAGAAGCAGAGGACCAAGCTTCCTCCCATCTGTAGCTTTGAACAGGCCAACAATATCATACAGTCCAAAGTATTTCCAATATTTAATTTAGTCACTCTTTCCTAGGCATTTTAATTTCAGTTTTCTGGATCATTACAATACATTTTATGTAATAATTTTATATAATCATGAACAATTGCCTTGTGCTTTCTGTGATCTAATCCTCATGTCTACTTAGTGCCTGGTAACTGACGGATGCTGGAACATATCCCAACACTACCAGGCACTTACAGCTGTTCTCTGGTCATTGTCAGGGCTAATGCACTGTTTTGCACTAATACAAATAAATTATTTGTATGTCATTAGCCTGGAGTTCTTAGGTGGACATTTTTTGTTAAAAAAGAAAAAAAGAAAAAAATAAAAGAAAAAAAAAGTTAAAAAAAAAAAAAAGAAAGAAACTTTTCATTGCACAGGACTGCATCTAGATGGTTCTTGAGTATCTCCAGTAAGGGACACTCTAGTGCCACCCACACAGTAAAGCTCTTCCTCATGTTCAGGTGGAACTTCTTGAGCATTGGATTCTGCCATTGCCTGTTACCCTGCAAATGAGCAGCACTGAGAAGAGCCTGGAGCCATAATGAAGGTGTTCCATTCTGCTTTTGTCCTTTGGTCTCTGAATCTAGAGTACATCAACCATGATCCAGACCTGTGTAATTACCACATTTGGTACTTACTTGCTAAAGTACTGGATATTTTATATTCAAAACTGAGCTGCATCAAGTAATTCTGACTGATCATAGAAATCACTTATTGTTTTCAAGTCATTAAAAGCCAGGCTCTGTAGACTCTATCTCATTGTTATAAATAACGAATTCCCTCCAGTGTTGCTTTTATACATGATTAACTAAGTTAAACTGTGGCTGCATTGGTACAGTCTTATACGGTAGGGAACAACATAGGCCTCCTGCTGTGTTGTTGCCATATGGCCACATGAATTTGGGAAGCCTTTGTCCCACCTACCAGAGCCAGTTTAAACAACTGTAAGAACTTGTGGATGGATGATAATGAAACTGAAGGAGGAGATTCAACATGGGTATAACTAGGACACCAGGGAATCCATTGTGGTTGTGAATCTCTGGCAGGAAATGGCACTTTGAAGGAAGATGGCAACCCAATAATATGATTGTGATATTTAAAAAATAATTTTAAAATTACTTATTTCCTTCTTGCGCAACACATGTTCTGCTCCGGCCGCTTGCCATCTTCCAAGGGTGAGGCTAAGATTACCAGTGCACTGACAGTCAAAAAGCTAGCTGCTGTTACAACTTCAAGGCAAGCTGAGGGTCTGAAATAAATATATTTCTTAATTTATTTATTTTCAAGGGCTGGGCAACATCTGGGTAAAAAGATGGAATTTAAGATTCGTCCTGACCCACTGTATACGTTTGTCTCTTTAGCCCTGTGGACTCAGTGATCTCATCCTTGCCAGACACTCTGAGTTCCCTGCGTGCAGTATCTCTGACAAGAATCTCATCCATTATGCAGAATAATATTCTCAGCATAATTACACACACTACTACCTGTTCATCAGTAAAACTTCTACTTGCTGAAAAGCAATATGAAAGAGACCAGTTTCTCAGATCAGTCCACTAACAATACTTGTGACTTCCTTTTTTTTTGTTTTGTTTTTTTAATTAGCATTGTAGTTATACCTTACTGTTGGTTTAAAATCTGTTTTAATTTTTTGGGGGGAGTGGAGAGGGAATGGAGGGAGGGTGTTTCATATATAAAGAAGGAAATTATTTAGCTTTTCTTATGTTTTAACACTGAAAAACATTTACAGAATCTGTTGCTGTGGCTAGTTTTATTGTGGTCATGAAATGAAAGCCTGACCACAGCAGGTTTGATATGCAGTTTGTGTTCCTCTCTTCAGATTTCATTATTTCAGTTTCATTATTGCTTGGTGTTTATTCTTTCATGTGAAGTGGGGTAGAGCAAAAAAGTGCAGCAGGTTTTAATCTCTAATTCAATTTTTTGATCTTCTTTTAAATTCAGTTTGCTTTATGCCACAATGCTATGGTAGTGCTGGACAGGAAATCTGCAAGTTGGTTTGTCTTTCATATGCTGCTCTTTACATCAAATGACTTCCTTACAGGTGGCTGCACCAGCTTTCTGAAACCCACACATTTGCACTTGTTGCTTGTAAAGACAGGGTAGATAGATGCCCACAGGTAACAAGCAGAACCCAAAAGAAAACAAAAGAACCCAAACCGGCAAACCTACTCTTGGGCTTGAAAGTATTGACACATGCACAAAAAAAGTACCTCATAGCAAAACAAAGCACAGAGGGCAGAATAAGCAAATGGGAACACTGAGTTGTAGTACCTGGAGCACCAGTGTTAGTGAAGTAGTCTTCCTATTTGATAATTGTGTGGAAGGACATCATTTCAGAGGTCATTCCAGACCAACCACAGGTCAGTTAAGCAGTGTAGCTCGTGTTGAATTTTTGCAGTCAAAAGAAGGTGTGTTAAGAGGATCTTCCGGGTGATGCAAGCACATGAATTTTTTCAGTGTGGATGGCAGATGATGCTTTAAGAGTACATACTGCACTTTTTTTTTTTCTTTTTTTTTTTTGATGTGACAATTCCCATAGCTAAATCATGCCAGGCTTTGCATCTGCACATTGTGGCACAGTGACCTGCTACTCATGCTGGTCATGAAGCCAGAGCAGACTCAGTCCACCTGAGCATCACTACCTCCAGTGTCTTTCAAGGTGTGAACCACAGAACTCTGCTGACAAATATAAAAAGTAAGCAATAAAATACTCTCAAAATATTAATGTTAAGTTCATTCGAGGGGATTTTATTTGTCCTGTACTATTTGACACTGTGATGTGTAAGGCAAAGACTTTTAAGCTGTCTTGCTTAACTAGCAGGGCTCAGAGCCAATTATTTACTAGACACTCTTTAAGAGTGCCTACAGTTTATTGGAAGCAAGAGTTGAAAAGAAATATGACTTGCTATAAGATCTCAATGACAGCAAAAGATGTTAATGATGGAAAAAGCAGTTTGTTGCTTTGCCTTTTCAATAAAGCTAGAATCCTTGAGTCATCAAAATGTGTCCAAAATTTGTGGAACCTAAGACTATTTAACTGTGAGAATTACAGCAATGACAGATGGTGTGGCATTCTGTCAATTATGCCTGGAGTTTTTAAATTATGCTGGGTAATGTGGCTGTACTGATTAATGCAATGGTTTAATATATTCATATAAAGTTCATTACTTTGATAATATGTGTAAATAACTTGGACTGATAGGAATAGTTCCACAAGGTGTAATTTAATGTAAATATTTGTGATTGAAAATGTAGCAATCACTCCTTGTTGTACTAAAAAGTTACTAATTTTTGCAATATTTTCCGAGCAGATTCTGGTCAGATTTCAGAAAGTGTCAGGATTTTTTGTTTCATAAGATATCTTCATTTCAATTATGTATCCAGGGATATTGAAAAAGAAGGATGCCAACGTAGCCCCACTGAAGTCTATAATAAGATTCAATATTGTGTGTTAAATCCTCAGTTGGGTGCAGTCAGTAAGGCTCCATCAAGAAAAATATAACTGTTTTCAAGAAGCGTGCTGGGGAACTCAAGGCTTTATTGCTGGAAAAGAACATGAGTTCCAAAAAAAATATGAGGGCAGGTTTATCCAATATATCCAATATAAATAGTTGAAAAAAATCCCAGTATATTATTAGCACTCAGGTAAAATCTTTGACTACAGTGTTTTTTAAGAATAGATATATTTTTATATATACGGATGTTTTTTCTACTAGGGACATATATATATATACATGCATACATATGTCTCATATATGGGCTCTATATGTGTATATTTCCACATGAAACAAAGAAAATTACTTTTGGAGGGTTGACTCAAAGCAACTCCATTCAAACCATACTAAGGTCTGCTGTTTCTCTTCAGTGTTGCGGTAGACACATATAAATACGATTTCTTACTTTGTGGAATTATATGTGCATTTGTTTTTTAATTGTGCAACCATGTGGTAAAAGTTTTGAATTTGCTTTTAAGTTTTGAAACTGAAAGTAAAGAAAAACCTGAAGAGAACTCCCCATATCATAGGAGAGATTTTTGCTTAGTAAGTTTCTGTGAAAGTAATTTTTCTCAGTTTTGCCATAGTGACAGAGAAGGGGTTCTAGACTAAGGCTCTCTTGTTGAGATACAAAACACAGCAACAGTGGTGTTCCATCCCATCAAAAAATTCACTCAAACTGAATACTAGTTCCTCCTGGAAGCAGTCATTTGACTAAAACAAAGACGAAATGCTCCTTTATCACCCTACATGTCATAAAACCTTTTCCAAATTTCTATAAATGTTTCTACAATTTAATAACCAAACATCATATATCTGTTGATTCTATGTCACCTTATTCTTGAGCCTGAGGAAAACTGATTCCTGTCTGCTTTATAAGCAGGAAAAGAAATAACTTATTTTCATAAATGACTGTGTAGCTGTAGTTTTGGACACAGTGCAGACACTAATATTTTGCAGATTCAATGAAGTTTCTTTGAGTTTCTTTTATTGTTACGTATGATATAGGGAGATGACATGCCAGAATCTATATGTTGTAGCTACAGAACTATGGAAATGTAATATTCAGTGACTTAAAAAGTTACATTTTTTTAGTAATCAGAAAGAATATGATGACTGTTGTGAAATTTCTGAGATTTCTATCCAAAAGGTGTCCACTGGAAACACCCGCAAAAGATAGGAGCCCCCAGCCCCTCCACAGAAGAGGATGTCCACTATTGTATTATCAGTTGAAGAGTATCTGTTAAAAAGCAAGTTGCATAGTTGCAGCTATGATGATGCTAATGGAACAGAAGTAACACAGAATCAGAGTGGCTGGGTTGAAAGGGTCTTCTGTAGAACATACAGCCCAATCCCTCTAGAATAGCAGGTTTAGCTGTAGCAGATTCCACAGTATTGTATCCAGGTTGGTTTTGAACATTTCCAGAAGAGAAGATTCCACAGCCTCTCTGTGCACCCTGTTTCAGTGCTCTGTTACCCTCAAAGTAAAAAAGATTTTCCTCATATTGAAATAGAACTTCCTGTGTTTCAGTTTGTATCCCTTGCCCCTTACACCATCACTGGGCATCATGTTGGGCGTCTGAAAAGAGCTTGGCACCATCCTCTTGACACCGAACCTTGAGACATTTCTTGACATTGGTAAGGTTTCCTCTCAGACATCTCTTCTCCCAGCTAAACAGGCCCAGTTTCCCCAGCCTTTCCTCATAAGAGAGATGCTCTGGTCCTCTCATCATCCTTTTACTCCTCCACTAGTTTCTTATCTTTCATGAACTGGGGAGACCAGAACTGGACACAGCAATCTGGGTGCAGCCTCACCAGGGTTGAGCAGACACCTCCTGCAACCTGCTGGCAATGTTTTTCCTAATGGCCCCCCCAAATACCATTGGCCTGCTTGCCCCTAGAACACACTGCTGGCTCATGGACAGCGTGTTGTCCACCAGCATCCCAGGCTGGTTCTCCACAGACTTGCTTCCCAGCAGGTCAGCTCCAAGCCTGTACTTGTGCATGGGGTTATTCTGCCCCAGGTGCAGGATCCTGCATCTCCCTTTGTTGAACTTCCTTAGGTTCCTCTCCACCCAGCTCCAAGAGTGCCTATCAATAGCACAGTGTAAAGTAATCAGCAAGTTTTTCAGGCCAGCAATGGAAATCAGCAAGACCTACAGTTTCTCTCTAAAAAGTATTCATTACAATGCAGAGAGCTATTATCCCAGCTGTTCTGTTTGGGGGGAGAATCATAGAATCATTAAGGTTGGAAAAGACCTCCATCATCAGTGAGTCAAACCATTAACCTAAACCTCCCATGTCCATCACTAAAGTGTGTCCCTAAGCAACATATCTACACATTTTTTGAAGACTTTCAGGAATGGTGATTCCATCACTTCCATGGATAGCCTGTTCCAAGAGGATGTTTGTTTTTAGTTTGTTTCTTTGAAAGCATGAGGTGATTCAATCCCCAGTCAAGCTTGTACTTTTTCCTATAACCTTATTTGTCATATTTTAAGCTCAAATTAGCTGCATTATCTTAGCAAACGTATGATTTCATAACTTTATAAAGAACTTCATATAACTTTATCTGTTTCAGTGTACTAGGTTGAAGAGGTTTATAGGCCATGATTACTGTTCAAGGTTAAGATGCAAGCCTGAAAGTTTCCCATGCAAAATACAATATGGTTTGGATGAAAAGGTGGTTCCCATGCCAACCTCTTCTACAAGATGCTAGATGATACCATTTAGCACATATGTATATCTGCAAGCTGAGAATACATTTTTTAATTTCAATTTCTGTCATATGGAAGTCACACAGTCAAATAATTCATCTCCATTCTCAACATTTCTAGCAAAGAAAAGTCTAGGAACCTTAAAGGAAAGAAAGAGGCTATAGCATAAAATAAATTAATGCATTGCATAATGTTCTAAGGGAGGTTAAAAGGGAACAGTGTATTCAATTTGAATTTTGTAAGTCTCATTCTATTGTCACAATCAGAAATCCACATTTGCTCCTGAATTTTTGATGTCTTAAGTAGTCAATATAATTTTCTTCATAGTATTGTGTTGTAGTGTACTAGATCTGGAATATTTTCTCATTTTTTTCTTTATTCTGAAAGTGTCATTGACATATTAAGTTATCTGATGGAATATAAAACAAATATACAGTAATTATGTTTTGAGTCAAATACTTGTTTAAAAATCCTGCAGTATACATTAATCTTTCCAAAGCAGCAAAAGATGTGAAATATGAAAAATGTATAATTATTTTGTCAGTATTTAACAGAGTACCTACAAGCTTAAGTAATGGTCAGAAGACATTGTGATGTATTTAAATCTAGAAATGTAAGCATACTCTTTCTTTCTTCACAGTTCTGTATGGATTGATGTTATTTTACTTTCACTAATGCAGAGCTCATAAATTCTGTTAAGTTAAAATGCTGATGGTTTGGTGAACTTAAAATAGCACTACAAAATTATTTTCTCATGTCAGTACTTTCTTTCACTGCATCAGCTCATAAAAATTACCTGTGTAAAATGTGGGTCTTTACATATTTGGTATCATTCCCTGCTCATTGGAAAATGCCTTTTTTTTGATAGTTCTTGGATATTTTTACCCTCTTTACCCCTTTGAAAGTGTCTTTCCAAGACAAAACAAAAGATAAGGTAAAAATATTGTACAATAAAGATGCTGTTGAGATAATTACATTGTTTCACAGTGTTAAATAAATATTAATTCCAAATTTAGAAGCAAATAAACATTGCACCAAGAGAAAATAAAAATGTGTTGCTTACTTATGCCAAGCTCTGAACATATTTTCTAACATTCTGTCTGAATAATCTTTGCTTAAAATTAAATCCTTAGATACAACGCAGTTGCTGAAGTACGTTTTTGAAGATGGGTAGTTGGCCAGTGTCGGAGCTGAGATTACATATGTACTCTTTAAATGGTGTCTGACACTTACCTGTTTTGTGAACTAATAATCATCAGCTGCATTGCATGTTGATAGTGCATCAATAAGACTTCCCTTACTATAAAGGCATTCTGACCATCCAAGCCCAGACTTTTCTGTCCTCAAGATAGACACATGCTAATGCCCTTTCCATGTCACCCTTGTATTCACAAAAAAACCCCCTTGAATGGCACATGTGTGTGTCACTTGAAGACAAGGGGACCACAACCTCAAGTTCTTCATTCCCATCTGTTAAATAACAAGGTCCCAGGTAAATTTCAAGATGTAAGATCATCTTTCTGTGCAATGATCAGCTGATAACTATCAGCATTTCGGGAGGTGCTTCCATGCACTGAGGAATTAGGAATTTAAGAGTGTTATGGGACAATTATCTCACAAATATTTTCTATAACAATTTTGGAGTATGTAAATGAAGCAATGATTTTGTGTTTTGTGGAATTTGCTATTTGCATCAACTAGTACATATAACATGTGAAGCAATACCTTCTAGCAAGACTTTTAAAAGCAAAATAGAAAGGATAAATAGTGGAAGGGTTTTTTTAATCTTGTTCCTGCATTTTCCTGGATTGTGTTTTAGTAGACATGCTCATACTAGCTGCAACATGTAACATTTTTTGTTATCAGAGCCATACTCAGTCAATTCTGCAGTAAAGGTAGATCACACAAGGACTTCTTTTAGATTGAATGTTTGTCGCTTCAGATTAAAACTGTAATTTCAGTTAATTGTGCATGGTGCATACACAGTAAAATTTAATGAGAATGCATTTAGACACCATTCACTAATACCACTGATTATTAATTATTGCTTAGCAAACACAAATGTCGTGTTTTATAAAATATTCTGCTTAAATTGAGCAATCCATAAATATGTTGCAAAGCATAGAAATATTAATGCAATGCTTAATGAAAAGTATTTTTTCCTGGGATAATGCACCTAACATAGAGACAGAATTAATCTATAATCACCAAGCCTGAATTTTGTGCTGGGCTCTTGTCACTGAGAAAGACAAGAGTGGCTAGAGATGATTTTTTCCCCTTCAACCTGATAGTCAATCAGCCTGATTATTGCTCCTATTAATGTTTATTATAGTACAGCTCCAGATTAAACCTTCTGTCAACACTGCTTCCTGCTTCCTCTCAGCCATTACTACATCTCAAGGCAAACCATTAGCAGGATGTTTTCTTCTTTCCGGCACTCCCTGGCTGCATAGTTACACTGTGGTCAGAACATTACTGCAAAATGTGTCTGGTTTGTGCTGGATGACGGTTTTTGCACTAATCTTTCGTAGAAGAGTAGTTCTGGTGTTCCCATGTAGGTGTGGTGTACATCTTTTTTAATCCATCTTGCCAAGACTGTGCTGTTATCTAAACCAAATTTAGGTTTCCAGAAAAAATGGGGGCATGTTAGATACTATCGCCTGTGTGTGGGAAGAAGGTGAATGGCTGGAAAGAGACATGATTGCTGGATTTGGGATGCATTAAAAACAAGTTCAAGTATAAAATTATTGAAAAAGAGTACTGCTGTTGAGATCATAAGAAAGTAGAATGGTATGTGTATGTTCTCTCTTCCATTATACAAATCCAGACTAAATAAACTGTTCTTAACCAGTTCTTCTTCAGTTGGCATTCTGGTAAGAAGTAGGTTTTGTGTGTTAATGCGTATA
Organism: Edolisoma coerulescens; assembly: GCA_013397115.1. NCBI lineage: Eukaryota > Metazoa > Chordata > Aves > Passeriformes > Campephagidae > Edolisoma > Edolisoma coerulescens. Next base: position 114,875 of record VWZW01000995.1, read on the forward strand.
AAAGGCTACAGTATTTTATCGTAATTGTGTTCTTTTCCTTCAGACGTGCAGAGTAGTAAAGAGGGTCTCAGGCATGAAAGAAGGACCTTTTCTAACCATTTGGTATTTGGAAAGTAGGCAGCAGCTGCATTGTTGTGAGACCTGTGGTTAAGGGTTGTTGGCTTTCAAGGTAGTAGACTTGCTACTGAGTAGTTCTAAATGTTGGCTATTATTTTCTAATTGTTTAAAATAAGAAAGAAATACTGTCAAGTTTTTAATCTCCTTTTCACAGTTTGTTGTTCCCGATTGTGATTTATAGAGAGATTTGATATTTTGCCTTGATCCTAGGATCTGAATTGTGATTAGTCATAGCCTTGTATTGGGAAAGGAAAAGAAGGGAAGAATAGTTTGGTGGGAAGGGGCCTACAATGATCATCCCATCCTTCCACCTGACCTCTTCAAGGCTGAGCAAACGTGAAAGCCTCATAAAAAGGTCATTGTCCAAATGCCTCTTAAACACTGACAGACATGGGTCATTGAGCACGTAGGAAGCCTGATTCAGTGTTTGAACATGCTCTCTATAAAGAAGTGTCTCCTAAAGTCAACTCTGAACCTCCCCTTATGCAGCATTGAGCCATTCCTTTGTCTCCTGTCCCTGGATCCCAGGGAAAAGTGGTCAACACCTCCCTCTCCACTTCTACTCAGAAAGCTGTGGAGAGAAATGAGGTGATCCCTCAGCCTCCTTTTCTCCAAACTAGACAAACCCAGAGTTCTCAGCCACTCCTCATAGAAGCAACAGTTTTGTTGTCCTTCTTTGGACACATTTGAGAACCTTCACATCCTTTTATAAACTCTGCAGCCCAGCATTGCACACAGGACTCAGGCCACACTAGTGTTGAATACAGCACGATAATCACCTCTCTTGATCATCTGGTTCAACAGTGTTTGATGTCCCCCAGGACGCTGTTTGCCCTCTTGGCTGCCCAGGCACACTGCTGGCTCACAGTGTGAGCAGCACTCCCAGACCCTGCTCTGCAGGGCTGTATCTCCAGCCACTCCTCTCCTGGTTCATACTTGTGTCCAGAGTTACTCCATCATAGGTGCAGAATCCAGTGTTAAATTTCATGCCACTGATGATTGCCCAGTGCTCCAGTCTATTTAGATCACTCTGCAAGGCTTTTTTTCCCTTAAGAGAGTCAACGGCACATCTCACATTGGTATTATCAGCATAATTGCTAATGGGGCATTCAATTCCTGAGTCTTGATAATTGATAAAAATCTTGAACAGAACTTGCCCTAGAACTGAGCTCTGAGGAACACCACTGGTGACCAGACAGCAGCCCCTTTCACTACAACCCTTTGGGCCTGTCCTTCAGCCTGTTCTCCACCCAGCATCATGAACCTGCTCATGCAACAGCTGGATGACGTGTACAGAAAGATGATGCAGGGGACAGTGTCAAAAGCCTTACTAAAATCCAGAAAAACTACATCTACCACCTTCCCTTCATCCACGAGGCAAATATGTAGAAGGATATCAATTGGTTAAATTTTCCCTTTGTGAACCCGTGTTGACTATGCCTGATGATTGCATTGACATTTAGATGCCTTTCAACAGGATTTAGTATCATCCTCTCCATTATTTTCCAGGTGCTGAGGTTAAACTCACAGGTCTGTAGTTTCCTAGATCTGCCTTCTCGCTCTTCATGTAAATTGGAATAACACTGGCTAGCATCCAGTTTTCAAGGACCTCCCCAGACTCATTCTTCTCACAAAGAAACCAAAAAGGGTAATTGAAAAGCCATTGTACAGAAATAAATTTTTAAAATGTTCTGTGTCTTTTTATAAAACTTAGTAGCTAGGAAGCAAAGAAACTATACTTGCTTATAAATTATTTGCAGGGGGAAAGGTAACTGAACCATGATTTTTAATTATTAGGAGCTTAAGATACTGTGTAAATAGCAGCAGCAGGAGGAAGGGAAGGAAGAACCTAGCTTTGATTGTTTGCTTGTTTGATTGCTTCTCGTTTGGTTTCCATTTTAACCAATCATGCTAAGTCTATGCATAAATAATGTTCCATATTCATTTTAGATTAAAAAAACTACCTAGAAATGACTGCATAAGAAACAACATGGTAATGCTTTCAGCAGTGTGATGGAGATTAAGAAACAAAAGGAAACTTTTCCTTAAGTCTGAATTAAGAAGTGTCTGGGGTAATCAGCAATTTCAGATGTTATTTTCAGTCAGCAGGGGTTTGATGGGAGGAGACAAAGGAATACATTGAAATAGAGAAGTGGAAGGAAAATCAGTTTCTGGACAGTGTGTAAAAGACCTAGCATTTGCATTAAAGTTTGTGTCTTTCATGCCATTGATTCCTGAGTCTCTTTTAAAGGTTACGATTTTATGCTTCGACTTCTCTCAACTTTTAATACTTTTCTTCCTGTCAAAGAGTTTCTGGTCCAATGTTAAATCCTGTTTCTCATCTCATGAGGTACTACTTCATGTTCACCTAATAAGGAAGTATGCTTATTTCAGTAGTGGTCTCATCATAAGATTGGGACACATACAATCATCTTTCAAATAAAGAAAGCCACAAGGAGACATATCTAGTAGCTTTTCAGGCACAAGGAGTCTCAAAGAAACATGAGACCTTTCTACTATGAAAATGGCAGTATGGGCTGATGTGAGTTGTGGAACTTACACCATGACCATGGTCATGTGTTAATTACTTCTCTTAGAGGAAAGAGCTCAAGATGCTGTAGATTAAGAAGGATCCTAAGTCCAATCTTCTCTTTCTACAGAACTGTTACACTATTATCATCAGTTTTTTTAAGTTAGCTGAGTTGCCGTCCTTGATTCTATTTTGCAGTTTATTCTGTAGAAATTTCACATAGTGGGATTTGTGATTACTTGTGGTATTTTCCAGCTCTGCATCTCCTCCCAAAGGACAACTTCCTTTGAAGTTGTCCCCACTGAATACTCTTACTAGATTCTGTGATTAAATGTACTTTTACATATCCAGAATTAGCTTAGCTTTTGATATTTTCTTATAAAATAGGAAAAGCTTTGCCAAGTAGTTGTCTTTCTCCTAAGCAGAGGATCTGACAGTGATAATGCACAAGGCTTCAAAGTTGAATATGTAGTATCACACAACTGTTGATGGCTTTTCAACTACAGCACAGGGAACAGTTAATAATTAGTGCTTGATTTCTTGTTTTTCTGTCTCTTGGTGAACCCAAACTGCTTCAGGCTTACTGAGATGCGAATGGAAGACAAAAGACTGCCCAGCGAGCATGCAAGGAGGGGACATACAGAGGCGGCTATGTGGCAGGGTTTAAGTACAAATATTGTCAGATAAGCAGCAACAACTGAAATACCCCCTTGAATCCCAGGACCAGGACAAGGTACCATGTTTGTTCTGATGTCCATGAAAGATATATGCAGGAGACTCCAGAGTCTTAAATTGTTTTGAGTTTCATGACTCTGGCGCGTTGTGTGTGGTAACTGGATTGTGCGGTACTGTCCCCGTGACTCTAATAGCCCTTTCATAAGGATAATGCAGACAAAAACTCCTGACTTCCTTTAAGGAGGAACTTGATGCTCATGGAAAGAGATATATTAGCGGTAAGTGTGCCTGAGCAAAGTATAGACATTGGGCCAGAAGATCCCCTAGAGTCCAGTTTCTTAATATAAAAGGAAGATGGGACTTCTCTGCTGCAGTTGTAATTGGTACATGGTATCCTTTGAGCAGGCTTTGCCAGAGGCATTGCCTTACCTGAACTTTAACTGGTTGTAAAGGACTTTCTTTAATATGCTTTGGTCTGTACAATTTAACTTTTTATAACATTTTTAATGAAACTTTTTTTTGCCCTTAGTTTTATGGACTCTCTGAAATGCCAGAGAAAAAAAAGTAATTGAGTAATGGTCTTAAATGCAGTTTGTAGTTCTTTGTCAATACATTTTAAAGAATGCTTTCTGCAGAGCAAAATCCCCCAGGAGAATTAATGTGCTCCAGAGGATATTACCGATACTATTTTATTATTTTAGAAGAAAACAAAAAGTGGGAAATGTTGAGGGTTTTGTCATATAACAAGGCGGAAGGAAGTATTAGTTTTGTCTTTGCCATCTCTTTGCTGTCTCTTTCACAGTGGTATTTTCTTGAAAGCTAAAAGATTTGTCTCCAGTCTAAAGATAAGTTTGTGTGAAGGGAAAACCTATGTGCATTTCAGTCACCTCGTTCTCAAACTGCAATCTCCAAAACTTGTGTTCTATGGCCACCTGATTATGGGCATGTCTTATCTGTGGTCACCTCAGTTTCTCAGGGTGAAGTTTCCTTACGGCCTCAGATTCTTGAGTGCCCACAGGTGCTTCAGATTGGTTCTGATTTCACCATGGAGTCTACAGAAAATATAAAGCAACACATACAAATTTTTTGAAATGAATGCAGCTAAAATCATCCACATCCTTTTTCTCTACTCAGAACAGGCACTAGGATATGTATTCTTGTTCTGCATGTTTCTATTTCCCAGTCTGGTTCCTCACCCGTCCTCCTTTCTGGGTACCAAAGTGAGGGGCTGAAAAATTATTGCAAAGAGGTCCAAAGGAATGTTAGAAGTTTCATAGACCTCAAGATTATTCTATATATTATAGAGGACTGACACCATTGCTGGAACACAAATGGGAAATCTTCCTGCGTTCTTCGTTACTGGTTTTGGATGGTATTATTTCCTTGGAGTGACTGCAGTGCATTCAGTTTCCTTTTTTTTGCAGAATGAAACAGCTTCAGCAGGAAAAGACATCTGTTGTCCTGCTAAGAAGCAGAGAGCAGAAATGGACTCCCATAGGGCTACAGAGCTAGGATATGTGTTTCCTGTTCATGCACATGAAAACTGGGAAGGTGGCAATGAAGGTCCATGAAAATACAGGGTGCATCTTTGTAATTATACAGGCAGAAGGATATTTGCATCTAAACATAGTAATAGATTGTCCTACCTTTTTCTGCTATACTGTGATGCCCAAATGCAGATGAATTTTAAACATTTTAAAATTGCCCTTTATGCAATAAGGAATCCATACACAGACATCTTCTATGGAAACATATGTAAAATATGTGCTTTTTCTGTCCCTTTAGACATTTAGAAAATATGCAGAGATTCAAAATCTTCATATTTTCATCTCACAATTAGACTGTAAAAAAAGATTGTGCCTACTCTGAATGAAGGCACAAAATTTTAGTAAATATATAAGCAAACACAGGAAGTTGTGTGCTGGTAACTTTTTTCACAGTTGTGTTTCCAGGATACAGAAGACAAGTCTGCTACTCCGCCTTCTAACTCAACAACTTCCCATCATCTAACTAGCTATAGAGATAGTTGATTGTAACCAAGACAGAATAGTATACCTGTAATGAGTCTTTCAGAAATCTCTGTGAATTTCCAATGGCATTAAAAATCTGGTTTACACTACTGGACCATGATTTTTCTAGGTCTGTTCAGGTATGGCTAGTTTTCAAAGGAAAAAAAAAAAGAAAAAAAAGTTTGAGAAATGTGATGAGAAATGGAGTGTTGGGAGAAATGCCCAGTTGTGTCTTAAGAAATATATCATGTAAGACATTTATAGGAGAAAATAAGGGTTATCAAACCAAAAAGAAGTCATGCACTTTTTTTTTTTTTTTCAAATACACTGAAAGGGTTCTTTTATTTCTTTCCAGAAATGAAAACAAAATTAATTCCTTGCTCTTACTGTCTCATCTAGTCAATGCTATTTGCTGATGTATCCACTGGTTCCATGGGATGTAAACAAACATAATGACTTAGTTGCTTACCAAAAATCTGTTATTGTAATGGGAAAACCTGTGGTACTACAGCTCACTAAATTACAAATTAGAGACAAAATTTTTTCAGGTAATCTATACTAAAAGTACACTGTGTCAGTTTGGGCCTTTCATTCTCTTTTATTGTCGCTGTTGTGCCAAGGACAGCGAGAGAAGAAACACATGAAGTCCAAGGCTCAAGGATGAAAGGAAGCGCTTTATTAATTTTCCAAAGGCTTTTATATGTTAGTTCGCAAAAGTGTGTTAAATGGCACAAGGTAATTGGCCCTTTGGCCATCCACTCCTTGAGAGGATTGGTCAAATTCTAAGACACACATTTCTAAATATTTTTCTAGTTAGAACCATAACAATACTGCAAAACAACCTGCAGGTGCAAGAAGTTTACAAAACTGTAGCATAGTTTAAAATAGTTAGCATGGGAAAGACAGAACTCTCACAAAATGCTGCAGAGGGGTGAAGAAATCCCCTGCTGAAGCTGCAGAGGGGTGAAGAAATCCCCTGCTGAAGCCTTTTAAGTATCCATATTCTATGTTCAAATTTGTGCTTGTGAGTTTTCCTCTGTCCCAGATCCTTTTATTACAAAAAAGTACTAAAAAGAATTTTGCTGGAGAGAAACTATGTATATTGATAGACTGTGTAACTAGCAGATGTTCTGGGTTAGAGTATAATATCTCTTTATATAACAGCCACAAAAATATTGTCTGATCTGTCATATGATTGCTTGTGAAGCAAATTAACTTTCAGAATGAGGATTTGTGCATTCCCACAAATTAACTCATGTATTTGCCAATTGCACTATTTCATTAACAGACATGTGTCCCTTACGACCATCAGGTTCATTCCATAAGGGAATGTAGTAAAGCCTTTTTTCTTATCTAGCCTAGTTAGTTAATATGATCAGCTAAGACTCTCTGCTGAATTTTTTAAAATGGCTAAAATTTTGTTTCGTTGTAGAAAATACATTTACAAAATTGATTTTTTTGACTAATGTTTCTGATGAGCTACAACCGTACTATTTGAGTCTTCGTTATTTTCAAATTTTAAGATACACATAAATTTAATCATTGCATAAATATTTATTTTGCCTTCATTTAAATTATACAATAACATCTCAGCTTTTAATTATTTAATTATTTATATTTCTAATAATTTACACCTTCATTGCACAATTCTCCTCTCATTTGCTGATGGCAAAGGTATACAGTTGTACTTTTCCTTACAAGTTCATGCATCCTGGGAAAGTAGACATAACTTGAGAAGACCAGGGTTGAAATACTCACCCTACTTATTCTTCTTGTTCTCTACATGCAAATGAGAATAGAATGCAGGATTTGTGGGCCATTGCAAACAGAGTACTATGAGACCCTTAGAATATTCTGTATAAAGCACATTCCAGCCTCTTCCTTAAAGAGTGCATCCTGTGTTGTCCATCCCCCATGTTCCTGTAAGCTTTACAAATGGAAGAGGTTTGAACAGGAACTGATGTTTGACAAATCTTGACAACTGGCTTTGTGACAAGTTCTGTTCATCAAAAATTGGGAGCTCTCGAGTCCTAAATCACAGCTCTTATGTTATGCCTAGTTTAAAGGGGATTTTGGATCTTCCCTCAATACGATATGGGAGCCCAAGTTCCTATCTCCAACAGAGGCAAGATTTATTTCCAACCAGAGCAGATGTTTTTGATCTCCAGCTCCTACTGAGCTGGCAAGTTAGAGGAAGTACCTGTCCTTCGTAGCCCAGGTCAGCTTTGGAATATCTTGCTGCTGCTGTGTGTTAAAGTAGACTTTAACCCTTGAGTTTGATCATGTTCTCCATTTTGGGAGATGGCAGAGATCAACATTTTTTTCTCAGAATGTTTGTTTATTAGTCAATTGCTATTTTTTAGTAAAAGCTTCAATTCTTGGCAAGCCCATGTTATGTTTTCTATTCTATTTGCTCTGTTTTCTCAATCGTGTCACATGGAAAATGACTGAGAAACTTGGGTAAATATAGTGTAAGAGAATTACACATTTTGTTTTTTAAAAATGTAACTATATGCAATGGTTTCACAGATAAAAGTTTTAAACTGGTATAGTTGCCTTGCTATTCAGGTTTCTATGCAGGAAAATTTCAGAAGTTTCCACCATAAACCCATTAGAATATTTTCCAATGAGAACACAATTTTAGGCTTATTCTTTGTTTTAGAACAAATTTTTGGAGTGATTGTCAAGGCTTGTGTGAAGATCCAGTAAAAGGGAGATGATCAAGAGCAGCAGGGTCTGATCTGTACAGCAGGACTGACTGAAAGCCACACCAAATTTAGGAAGTGAAAGGCGGCCTTGGTGCATTTGGTTTCACTTGGGAAAATGTTGATTTAAAAATTGTTCCTTATATAGTGATGGGTACAAACATAGTCATTTGACAACACCATCCTCAAAATCCTTGTGGGACCAGGGGCTGCATGGTGTTTCAATGAGTTGGGAAGGATGTCAGAAATTTCCTTAAACTGAAGAGCGCAGACCCCTGTCTTCAGATGTAATCATAGGCAAAAAGGGATAAATGTAGGTTTTTGTCATGTAGAACCACCCATCTGCATTTGGTGATAATTTAGGATTTATTGAAACACCTTGAATGCTAAGAATACACTTATTTACAGGAAGAATTTGATGCATTCTTTCTCTGAAGAAACGTTGCCAAAAAAATGTGTTCAACAGCAAGTAAAGAAGTTCACCCTGGGAAGTTATATGAGTGAAGAAAAAAGTGAAATTGTAATGCACGTGCCTTACAGCCACCTCTGTAATAGGCAGTTGTGCCTGGAAGCACAGTGAGCATTTCCCTTGCATTATTTTTCATTTCTATAACTTAGTATGTGCATTATTGGTTTATTGTTAGTTAGTGATGAAAAATTTGCTCTACACCATATGCTATAAGCAAATTTTTGGCATCATTCCTTTGTCCTTTATTCAAGTGCAGTATGTTTCTTATAACACGATACTGAATCCCAGCAATAATAAGATATCCTAAAAATGTGAAAAAAGTAACAAAGTGTGATTTCTTGAGCCATTTTCCTTTTCTCGCTTTTGCATACAAAAAGTTCAACAAAAGATTACTATAATTTGCAGTAAATTGCATAAAATTGATTTGTTGTTAACGATCAGCATGTTTATTTACTTAGGTTGTATAGAAACACTTTATGGAAAAGTGGAAATAAAATTGATACATTTGAAATAGACTCAGCATGCAAGCAAAAATTGTCTTTGAAATCATTTTATGGCATATTAGTTCTCTTCACTTAAGAAACACTTAGCATATAGGTAATTACTCTTTTGTAACCTCAAACAAAAATATTTTATGGTTGTAGGAAGGGCACTTAGAGAGCTGTGTGAAATTTTAAAGGGAGTACTTTGTCATATAATTTTGAACAAATGTTTTTAGTATGAATTCCTTTCCTCTGTGTTAAAATAAGAATGTTCCATTTGGCTTCCTTTTCTACAAGTATTTAATCTTGCAATTAAAACAAACATTCTTCCATAGAAATCTACTGCAATATTTTTGTACATATGCTTGAATTTTTTGCATTGCAATGCTTGCACTTGCATTATTTAATTTTAAAGATGAAAAGCTTAAGCATGGCTTCTAAGTTGCTGCTTCCAAAATCAGTCTCTCCTCATGTGATTCAAACAATCTCCACAGTCTTCTGAGCGGCATATCAAAGCCCTGGACTTCTTTATTCAATTAGAATTTGCCACCCCATCTCCTTAGCCTAAAGAAAGTAATAGAAGATTTTTTTCAGTTAATAAGTAATGATGCCATGATTTCAGTGAGAATTAGGTGATATCAGAAACCTTCTTGACATAACTGTCTTTTGAGTTGGTTATAATTTATCTGTCCAAATCTCTGATTAGAGTTACAATATTTTTTCATCTCTATTTAAACAGTGGACAGCTAGGCCCAGTTTCAGCAAACCATCTCAGAATAAGTTCTAAAGTGGGTGGGTGTTGGCTTTACGTTCTTTCATTTGACTCTTGACGTATTCATCCTTCTCCACTCTCAAACTCTTTATGTCTTTTGTAACCTTGGTGAATTTTGGTTTTGTAACTTTTTGTTACCAAGATGGTGTGTCTGCTCTCAGTCACCAGTCCTTCAGTAATGTATACCTCTAAACTGCAAGCCCCGTATTACCTGAGCAAAGTTCATGGCCAAGTAAGTCATCCTATTGGAGACAGAGTATAAGTAACACTCACAGTAACACTTTCCAAGCAACATTCACTTAAATAAGTCTGCATATGGTTCTTATCACATAATCATGGAATATCCTTAGTTAAAAGGACCTTCAAAGTCCGATTCCTGGGAGCTGATGGTGATTAATAAAATTCTTTCCAAACTAAATTTAGAGTTGGATTATCACTTTCAGTCCTCCAAGAAATCTGTTTTCTGGAGTAGATCTTCTGCGTTGTTCACCTTTTCTCTAGATTTTATCTGTTATTTGTACAAGTTATCTTTTAGGATGCCTTCCTCCTAGCCATCTGTGACTGCTTTCCCAATTCCTGTTCCATTCACTAAATGACACAAAGGGGAAGTTCCATTAACGTTATTGCTGCTGTAATGATTTACAGCCATTCATGTTGTCTGATTTTCTGCAGATGGACTGGACAGCAAATTTCTCTATTGATTTCTCCACCATTGTCCATTTTCTGTTTGCTTTTTTGTACACTGTAATCTGACAACTGTCTTCTTCATGGCAAATGTAGAAGAGGCAGCAGACTGCTTCCTTTACATATTTTAGGGAAGACCCACTTTCACTTTTCTTAATATGCACTCATAAATTAATCCTTTTGGTTGTGTTCTACCTTGCCTTTTTTTCTTTCTCACCATTTTAATTTTTTTTATTTCTCTTACCAGTCATGCCTATGACACCCCAATTCCAACCTTTCTGGTGCTTCCTTCCCTTCTTTCCACTGATTTGGCCATTAATACTTCCCATGGTTCTTGGTGCTTGCCTTCATCTCTGTGTTTACCCCTCTCACCTGTTTCACTGTTGCCCTTCTTTTGAGTAGCCTTCAAGAGAGTCATTGTTGCCAGGCAGGCATTCTTCATTCATGCTCTCTCTTCTATTTTCCTGTCTCTTCTAGAAATTCGGGGCAGCAGTTGCTGTTTAGTATTTCTCAGAGCTGTTTTAACCAAGCTATCTCAGCCATGTACATTTGCAATGCTGTGTCTCACACAAGAAATGAGAACTTAATGACTTCTTCCAAGTCAGAGTGAAGTGTCTACAGTCCTTATCTTCATAGACACCATAGCACCTTCATGACCTCTCTTTTTTGGCCATGTTACCTGCTTTGTCCCAAAGGTTTGTCTTTACTCCTCCTAGCTCTTTAATTCCATGGTTTTTGCCAGCAAATTATCTAGTCTGTACTTGCTCTTTTGCATTTCTCATATGTAGATGTTGCCTCCTTCTCCAGTCATTGTCTCTGGTAGAAATTTTGCTCAGGCCTCTTGCAATTTCTCTATATTCCTGCCCTCAAATGCAGATTTTACCCTGTCCCATCACTGGAAGCTTCTATTGTCTTACTAAGTAACCTCTTTGCAGGTAGTTTGCAGGACATCTACAACTCCTTGACTGCTTTCTTCCATCTCAAAATCTGGTTTCCAGAATGCTTTTTCTCAGTAGTTACTATTATGGCTCATGTAAGTTTTGTTTTGGGTTTTTTTTTTCCTGTTTCTTGCCATCTATATGGGATGTTATTACCAGATCCATTTGTAGCGCTCTAAACTGGATTTGGGCAAATGCTGTAGAATGCTATCATTTCTCCCCATTATGACTTCCAGCAGATCATTCAAGTTTTTGCTTTTACAGAGAAGCAATAATGAAATGAGTCTTACAGCCCACAAAGGAGGAAAAGATGCCTTCACTGTTCAGCAGTGGCACAGAATGTGAGCCTGAAGTATTTTTTTCTCAGGGAATATGCTGTTGAACACGTCTTCTAAAAGGAGGGGTATTTTCTTATTGTATTGTACCACATATTTTACCGAATCAGCAAAGGAAAACTGGAAGTGAGTCTTTTTACTTAATGTGAGGAGAAGTAGCTCACTCAATGAAAAGTGTGCACTTCACATACCTGCAATCTTACATACTTCGTAGTTTACAGAAGCTGTGTAGTCTGGCAAAATAATTTAATGAAGCCTCAGGCTCTGTAAAAGAAAAGTGCTTAGTTTATGTGCCATGTCACAGGCAATTATTTGGGATAGGAACTGGAACAAAAATGAAGGTGTAGGCATGCAGTGGCAAATGATGTCTCAGAAGCTAAACTTCTGTTTCTCAGTGTGCTCATTCATCAGTGGCATTACAGTTTAGTGGATTGTCTAATTAGGTGTAATCAGCTGCCAGTTGATAAGCATAGCACTCAGTTCACATTTATTGGAGCACTAATGAATGAGCCTTCTCATGCTTACGCTGACCATAAGATCATAGTAATTATATGTTATTTCACATGTAGCCTGTATTATGTTCATAAGGCTCCTGCCTGAGATTTTAAATAAATATAGTCTGCACAAGCCTGATAATGCCTACCTTGGGCTGTGGTTGAAGTACACCAGATGTGCTGTACTTACTGCTAGCACAAAAACTGAGCACAAAAATGTCAAGCGAAGCTAATTATTTTTTCTTAAAATTTAGGAAGAATCTCCAGAAAGTCAACTCTCTGAATTCAGAATTTCTGAAAAAAATTTTCACTGACACTTGAGGGGGTTCAGTCTCCCATTTCTCTCTCTGGTGCAATGATCTAGCTGCAATTCTGCCATTTGTTTACAGCTGACTCCCTAAAAATGGAGAATGGGAAGTGGAAGTACATGTGTTCTTTTACACAAGCATTTTTATGTTGCCAGATTGCATGTTGGCATTCTAAGGAAACGTGATAATATAAATTCCTTGTAGCACAGCTATATTAACTGCAGTGAAGAGAGTAAAGCATCAGAGGTAAACAAGATGGAAGTGGGGAAGGTTGTTGCAGAAAGTAGTAGTGAATTACTTTCAGTGTGTGACACATACTGCCTTTGGCCTGTGGGTTTTAGTTTTGGTTGGCAATACTCTGTGGTATTATTGGCATCAGTTAGCATCATTTATCTCAGTGGGAGATGCTTTTGAGGTAAGCCAAAGCTGCAATGCAGCTACTATGTCAGGACTAGCAGCTGTGTCCTGAGATCATCTCTGCAGCTCAGCTGTTCAGAAGAATATTTTAATATCCCTGAAGGTTTGAATCTGTTTGTTACCAGGTAAAGATACTTTCCTTGTGAGTGAGGCAAGAACACAGGACTTCATCTGTGATGCTATTGTTTTCTGTACAGATTGCATTGACTTTTTTTTTTACTTGGACGACAGTCTAAACCATCAGCAGAACCCTGATTGTTATCTATGTGAATAAAGGGTTTATACGCACATCGTTTTGGAAGAGCAGTGAGTGTCTTTGAGATTTGAATGTGGCATCTTTCCAATTGTCATACATCTCTAAGGAGCCAGGCATTTGGCAGCTCTGTTCCCACAGGCCACATTTAGACAGTGGCAGTTACATCATATTGCATAACTACATCCCAAGATGCACCCAAGCTTCCCCTTTGATGAATTAGAATGATGAAGGAGAATAGGAGAATATATATATGTATATATGTATTACTGGGTATATATGTATATATATATGTGTATATATATGTGTATATATATGTATATATACTAGGTAGGGTTCATGTCTTCTAATCACATCTCACAAGCTAGTTTCCCAAGGACAGGAATATCAGGAAATATAGTGTACCAGGAAAAAGAATTGCTGGCTTAACAGTCTGAATAACATTCTGGCACCTTCAGTGTCTCCAGGAAATGAATGATTCTAGTACTTTCTGAAAAATCACCACAGATCTTCTTTGCAAACATTTTTCTGTGAGTCCTTATGAAGAAAGTGGACTTGGATATAGAAGAG
>VWZW01000995.1:131206-223504 GCA_013397115.1 Edolisoma coerulescens
CCTCTGTGCCTGGGAAGATCATGGAATAGATCCTGCTGGAAGCTGTGCTAAGGCACATGGAGGACAGGGATGTGATTTGGGACAGCCAGCATGGCTTTACCAAGGGCAAGTCCTGCCTGACCAACCTAGCATCAGACAGGAACACTAGTGACTTTCTATGTTGTAGTGACTACATCAGTGGGCATGAAAAGGGCTGCAGATGTCATTTATCTGGACTGTTAGGTGGATAAGAAAGTGGTTGGACGGTCACATCCAGAGGGTAGTGGCCAACAGCTCAGAGTCCTGATGGGCATCCCTGACAAGTGGTGACCCTCAGGGGTCTGTGTTGGAGCCAGTGTTATTTCATATATTCATTAATGAGGTTCATAAAGCCAGATGCAAGGTGTTGTACCTGGGACTGGGCACCCCCCGGTATCAGCACAGGCTGGGAGATGGACAGATCAGAGCAGCCCTTGGAGCGGTGCTGGTTGACAAGAAACTGGACATGACCCGGCCATGTGCACTCCCAGCCCAGAAAGCCAAACGTGTCCTGGGCTGCATCCAAAACAGCGTGGGCAGCAGGGGAGGGAGGGGATTCTGCCCCTCTCCTCTGCTCTGGTGAAATCCCACCTGGAACACTGCATCCAGCTCTGGGATCCTCCCTCCCTCAGCACAGGGAGGACATGGACTTGTTGGAGCAAGTCCAGAGGAGGCCATCAAGATAATCAAAGGGATGGAGCACTTCTCCTATGAGGGAAGACTAAGACAAAGACTAAGATTGTTCAGACTGGAGAAGACAATTTACCCAATTGTGACCTTCAGTATTTGAAGACAGCCTCCAAGAAAGATGAAAAGCAACTTTTCACAAAAGCATGTAGTGACAGCATAAGGGGGAACAAATTCAAACTGAAGGATGGCAGGTTTAGATTAGACATTAGGGAGAAATTCCTTAGTGTGATGGTGGTGAGGCACTGGAAGAGCTTGCCCAGAAAAATTGTGGATGCCTGGGAGTATTTAAGGCCAACCTGGATGGGATTCTGCACAAGTCGGTCTAATGAAAGATGTCCCTGCCTATGGCAAGAGGAATTGGAACTACGTGGTCTTTAAAGGTCCCTTCCAACCCAATTTTATGACTCTATGATAACCCTTGTCTACAAGGAAAGGCAGAAATTGGAGTATATAAATGGCAATGTATATAAGCTCTGGCTGAGATGGAGTTTGTTTTCCCATAGCAGCCTTCACAGTGCTGTGCTCTGCATTGGTAGCTGGAAAGGTGTTGATAACACACCAGTATTTTGGGTAATGCTGAGCAGCACTGGTGCAGTGTCAGCACTGTTTCTATCATCTTGCATCACATCAGTAGGCTGGGACGAGGAAAGATCATGGGAGGTGACAAAACTAGGTCATCTGACCCAATTTGACTAAAGGGATGGATGTTCCATACCATATGACATCAGCTCAGATACAAACACCAAGCAAAGGAGGAGAAAGGGAGGCATTTGTTATTTACAGTGTTTTCCTTCCCAAGCAACCACTGCCTGTGTTGAAGCCGTGCTTCCTGGGAAGTGGCCAGATGTTTCTTGCTGATGGGAAGTAAAGAACAAAGTATTTTTTTTGTGCACGCACAACTGACTGCTTTCGCTTTATAAACTCTCTTATCTCAACTTATAAGTTGTTTTCCATCTAATTTTCTCTTCCCTGTCCAGCTCAAGAGGAGTGATAGAGGGGCTTGGTGGACACCTGTCATCCAGCCAAGGTCAACCTACCACACAGTGTTGTGTTATGCTACATGCTACACTATGTTTGGTTAAGCTGCGCTATTTTTACCAACTTTTTCATCCAGACGCTTAACATTTACATATAGATAGTGCCGTAGTTTAACCCCAGCCAGCAGATAAGCACTCCACAGCCAGTCACTTAAACTGCTCTGTTGGATGGGGGAAAACTCAGAACGGTAAAAGTGAGACAATACATAGGCTGAGATAAAAGCAGTTAGATAGATAAAGCAAAAGCTGCACAGACCAGAATAAGGAATTAATTTTCCACCTCTCATCTGCAGGCAGGTGTTTAGGTGTCCAGGAAAGCAGGACTCCATCACACACAACAATTGCTTGAGAAGACACACATCATCACTTTGAATGTCCCCTCCTTCCTTCTCCTCCCAGCTTTTTATGTGGAGTATAACACCATATGCTGCAGAATACCCCCCGAGTCAGCTGGGGTCAGCTGGCCTGGCTGTGTCCCCTCCCTGGTGTCTCCCTCCTCACTAGTGGGGTGGGTGAGGAGCAGCAAAGGCCTTGGCTCTCTGTAAGCCCTGCTCAACAGTAATAAAAATATCCCTGTGTTATCAACCCTATTTCCAGCACAGATCCAACACAAAGCCCCACATTAGAATGAAGAAAATTAACTCTATCCCAGCCAAAACCACAATGGATAGCTATTGATTTCTTGTCACTATGGAAGTGGGACAGAATTATTGATATACAGCTTGGCTTACAATGTGGCTGGTACGTGCCACACAGACCCAGTGTGCCCAGTTAGTGTTTTCTTACAGTGCAGCAAACCCAGAGAAGGTGCTCTTCTTCTGTTATCTTCTTAGTGCCTGGTGCCCTCTGCTTCTAACACACTCCAGCCCAGGAGTCCCAAAAATGTTTTATTGGATCAAACATTGACTTGAAACATGAAAACTTCCAGGCAGGTTTCTGTGTTTTATTTCATACACCAGATGCCAAAGATAGCTCTGGGTGCCTCAGCACGCTCAGGTGGCACATGGTTTCTGGCACACCAGGGGCTTTGCTCGCTGACAGCTACTGGTTTTTTTCACTGCCTAACGAGAGCATGATTAATTCAGGCAATGCATTTATTACTGGCAAGTTGAGGAGGAGTAAAATCCTGCTGTATTCATCAGCATATGTTTTGTTGGAAGCCTGAAAATGACTGCATATAATTAATAGTGATTAGAGACAGTGATGGTTATTATGTATTGCCCTGCCATAGGTGTCATTCCCTTGTCATGCTAGACTCAAACCAGTGAACTCTTTAGGAGCCAGAATGTGAGGTTTCTCTGACTAATTTTTCAATAATTGCTATATTTTTGGAGAAAAAAGGAGAATAAGCATAGATGAAAACTTCAAATGACTACTTTGTCCTCCTTGTGAAGGCCACTAAAAGCAGAGTGCCTGTTCTTGTGCTGGTACTGACATTGCTGTCATCAATCTCACCCATCATTAGAACATCACCATGTTGGACTTTTTGCTGCCTTGGTGAATGACAGCTGTTGGAATGAGCCAGCAAAGTGTGAATGTGAGCCATTGCACTGGCAGCACCTTGCACCTCCCAAGAAACTGAGTGGGCAGAGTAAAGCACAGGTAACTGGCTGTGGAGAAGGTCTCTGTAAATATAGCCAGTGAAACAACAGCATGTACAGGCAGTATCTGCAAGGTCCATCTTGGACCCCTGGGAATGAGCCAGTTTTGGTGCTGTATTTTTATGTTTCTGTGGTTTTCCTCCTAAATAAACTGGTGGCAGGTAGCTGGAAAGGGTTAGTTAACAAAGTTTTGTACCTTTCTCTCATTTTTCATTATATAGTGCACAGTCTGAGAAAAAAATTTCAGGTTCTATAGGGGGGAGAAAATCTATCTTAATACACGGACTATACTACCCTATTAGAAGTGAGCAAGGTTTGTAATGAGATAAGTAGGAAGCAGATACAGTATCAAGAAGAGAAAATAATTTTTCCTGTGTGTTGTATCTAGTGAGGCAGAATTTTACAAAATCTGTCTTTACTTATACCATCGGGGCTGCAAAAAACTGTTATGTCTTCTCCAAACTTTAAGAGTACTTTGAATTGCTGAAATATGAAAAAAACCCAAAAAACATAGGGCAAGTTCTTTTATAAATTAATATAAATTTTATTAATATAAAATAAATTTTATAAATTTATAAATATTCGGGATACAAAGAACAGTTGAATAAGCTCAATCAAAATAGTTAGATTCAATTTTGACCCATAAAGAGATTTTAAACTGTTTCAAAATATTAACTAAAATTAGCTAACTAAAGAACACACTACATAAAACATTTTTTTTTCCCTAGAAAGCTGCAAAACAGACTTCTTCCACTTAGAAGAGCTTTCTTCTTCAGCTTCCTCAACCAAGCTACTAAAACAAAAAACACCTCCCGTCAGACTCCTGGTGTCCTTTTAAGGACATGGGTTTGTATTACTCACTTTTCATGTTATCTAGCCCCAGTAAAGGGCAAAATCACTTGTCAGAGTCGATTGGCACTGGCCACAGGGAAGAAATGAGGAGCAGTCATTAGCTTCGTATGAATGTGCATTCATGCTTCAAAGAATGAGGAACAGTCGACCCATGCTAGAATTCAGTTCATTAGGATTGTTTCAGGTAATTGATTGATTACATAATTGCATGGGGCAAGTTTTATATGTTCTTAAAGCTAAATTTGATGAGAAACTGCATTGTCAGTCAGAAAAGAAAAAAAAAGCTTTGTCTGCAGCAGTACTTAATCATAGGTTAGAACAGAGGCAACTATTGTGTGTGTATTTATCACATAAAATGAAGATGAGAAAGAAGAAGGTTTTAAAATTAGGAAATATGTTGAGTTCTATGAAAAAAACCCTTTAAATACAATAAAAAGATAGAGATGAGAAGTAAAAGGACAATTGAAAACTGAAAATAAGACGAAAAATTTTGATCTGTTTATGCTATCCAGCTGTACACAATCTTCCTCAACGTGAAAGTGGAGTCTTTAAAAAGCAATTTATACAATTTGGATTTTTACAAAGATACATCTGTGGATTACTGGTTATTTATGGAGCAGTTCACTTTTACCACCCTTCATAGCCTTTGAATCACCAAGCAGATTGACAGTCCTGCCCAACTTGGTGTCATCTGCAAACTGACTGAGGCTGCACTCAATCCCCTCATGCGGCTTGTTGATAAAGACATTAAACAGAACCAATCCATTAGTGTGCGTTGCAGTGGGGAAACCTACTATGTTTACGTTAATGATAATTCAAAAGCAATCAGTCATTTAATCTTGCTATCATTGGTTTGTAAGAGTTCTTCCTGTGTGCTTGGGCACACAAATGGCAAGGTTTTTCTTAATAATGACGACAGTTCCTTAAAGTATTCAGGATCACAAACTCTAAAATAATAGCAAGGAAATAATAACTTTGGAAAAAAAGCTGTTCTCCTGAGATGTACCTCCTTAATATGTCTGCTACTGTTCAAAATTACACTAAATCATGGCCAGAGCAACAAACTCTGTATCAAACATGCAGCCTCAACAGCAGGACTGCACTTCATGTAGCTAGATGATGGCCTGTGTGTGAAGTGCTCGTGGAGAATGGCACAGGTTATGCAAAGTTTTTTACACAGCTGCATTGAGGATGCTCCCCTCGGTAAACTCGTAGCCCGTCCTCAGGCTCTGCTTTTTCTGGCATACTGAATGCTGTGTGTGCTGTTATTCATACCTCTAAAATAGCAGGGAAATGCCTACCAGGGAGGTAGGTCTGTGCAGTGACAATTGTTATAAAAACGTGGAGAGACAGGGGAGCCTGAGTATCTGTATGCATTTGTACGCAAAATGAGCAAATTCATTTTGCTTCAATTGTCAACATGAGACCTAGACCAAGAGTCTGTGTGACAGCCTGTGAAGTGCACATTATAAGTGGCTGATAACAAAATATTTCACTGGAAATATTTATGCAATTACAATTGACTAGTCATGCCTAATATTTTATACACTCTATATTGAATTATGCATCAAATATACATCTGCCAAAGCTAATATATTCAGAATTGTAAAGGGTAGTGAATCATCTGGAACTATCAGTGAGTGCCTACCCCTGTTATGGTGGAGAGGCAAGGGAGATACCAGGTGACATTGATGTGTAAGAAGTTAGAGAGCTAGTACCTAGCTTCAGTTCCCAAAGAAAAAAACATGTGTCCCTTATTAGGACACTTTCTGGATATGATTTTGAGAGTTAAACCACTTGAGAGAACAATATGTGCACCTCTGCTTGAAAGGGCCTAATAAAAATTCACTTTGCATTATGGTAAGGCCAAAAAGATTTTCCTGAATTTCTAGATCAGTGATAAGTGTCAGTCAAATACATAAAATTATTTGCATTTATTTGTGTGTAACATTACTATTGTACAAGGTTGGTTTAGTCAAGCAGTAGTCCCCAAGAGTGAAACTCTGCAGCTCTAGAAAAGGTCAAGACCCTTCACAGAATTTCTGATAAATCATGTTTCTAATAGGGTGGCATTTTAGGGCAGCATATAAGCATTTTTTGTCTGTAAGTATCTTTTCACTCTTGGGGTATAGTTTTCACTGATATCACTTTAAGGTGACTATCTTGTATCATTTAGAACAGAAAATGGCAAAGTGAAAATAGGAAGATGTTTTCCTGTGCTTTGCAACAGTTAGATAGAGCACCTTCATATTGCTTTCAGAATAATTGCCTGCAATGCTCAAATAAGAAGTCCCTCTGCTCTGGGGACAGGGAGGAAGAATTTATTACTGCATTGCCCACTAAGTTTTATAGTATAAATATTTGTGTATATTCAGAGACATATATGTGTTATGTATGTATAACTTGCTCTCTTTCCTTCAACAAAATGCTTAAATGTAGATGGGCTAAAATATCAACTAAGTTATTGTTTATCCCATATGAATAATATTTTGATAAAAAACAGCTTTTGGTTAAAACTTGGCTTGAATATTCACTTATGGCGGAGAAAGCAGTCACACAGCTTACAGTGCTGCAGACTGGGGGCTCTGTGGTGTTAAATGGTTTTTTTTGCAGTTGTTGTATGTTCAGTGAATATTTGAGGGCGAGGAAGTTGAGCTCCTGCACAGGTTAGGTTCTGAACAGACTTTCAGCATCAAGCCATGCTCACACACGTGCACATCCACACAGACAGAGCAAGTAGTCTCAGCAGGTGGGTTGCAAACCTCTTGTTGTGTATTTTTTAGTGAAAAGCATTGATGCTGTAGAGATACCAATCTCAAACCAGAATGTAATAATGTAAAAATAGCTGGAAAAAGCTAGTGAACTGGATCATCTGAATTGGGACCATGTGCAGGTCACACTGTGTAGACACAAAGGATTATTTTGTTTTCGGTTAGAGAGGATGATGGATTTCTTTGTCTGTCTGTTGTTGGGTGGTGTTTTTTTTTTTTTAAGCCTCAATTGCAGAATTAATTGATACAATCTTCTATCTATAATTGATGGGTTCCCTAGCTCAGCACCTTGGAAGATCATGCTGCTGTTTTAGAAGCTTAACTCAAAATGTTTAATTTTAAATGGTGGTGATGTGAACTTTAGCCTGAAGTTAATAGAGAAAAGGTGGTATTGTCCCACCTTTCTAATCTTTTATTTGTAATCCCTGAATATGTTAATGGCATGTAAAGAAATAATCTCAGAAAAAATGAATAGCCAAGAAATTTGCGGCATCCTGTGGAAAATATGGGCACTATGCCTTGTTCATTCAAGTGCATTTTTTCTGAGACTTAATAATGACTAGAGTATTTCTAAGCCTAATGTGAAATATTACTGAAGAATAATTACTTTTTCTTGCTCAAATGCACAGCCATTTAAAATAGTTATTATAGTTTGGGAATGTGTTTATTACAGAGAATTTGCTGATGAAAAAAAAATAATTACTTGGCTCTGTGATGTTTTCAATTCAAGAAAAGCAGTAACAGCCTACTGTTGGGTTTATCATACTTTTCATTAAAGCAGCTGGTATTGGCCATTCTCAGAGTAAGGATATGAACCATTGTTCTGATGCAATAATTACTGCTTTCATGTGGAACCATCTGGTTTTACCTCTGTTCTCAGTATTTTTAACATTGGTGAGAAATAGTGAATATTCATAAAAGCTGAATTTTATGTAAATTTTTATGTAATTTTCAAATGATCAGATTTATTTGCTTTGTTTCAGTTAATTTAATACAGGAGACTAAACCTAACTTTTAGCCTTGTCTCCAACAAAAAAATTAAGAGTTTTTAAGGACAGGCTCTGAGTACGATTGGATGGTCTAGCAGAAACGTAGTGCAATTTGTGGCATTTTGGTGGGTTGGGATATTTTTGTTTGGTTGCTTTTGGTTTTGGGGTTTTTTACTTTGAATTGAAACATTTTGTAAAGATTTGACATTAGCAGCACTCTTAGTAGAGTCTCCAGCTCTTTACGTCAAATAGTCATGGAGTTCACAGTGTCACCCGAAATAAGAACACAGTTGAGTCAGGTGGCTGGGTGTCGTCTTAAAGATGGACTTAGATCTGTCTTAGATCAGAAGACATAAAAATGTAGCTTCTCTATTCACAAGTTCATAGAGTGGTACCAAACTTTTGTTTACAAGATTCTAAGAAGTCGATTCCTAATGCAAATGCAGCCCCTAATCCCACCGGCTTGGAAGAATAAGGAATATATCAATGCTATTTGCTTTTTCCTACACTAGTCACAACTCTCTAAAATGGCTGTGGTTAAAGTACTGCTAATGACTAGCTCAATTACCTTCAAAAGGATTTTGCTTCTTCATAGTTTAACATTTTAAGACAACCCTGGTTATCAAATGAGCTCTTCTTCCTTGTCTCTCAGTGTTTTTCTCCTTCCCAGATACAGCAGGGAACATTTCAGAGTTTCAAGGGCATTCCTGGCAGAAAGTACATAATAATATTAATTGCAAAACTCTCCAGGTACTTCTCATTGTCCTGAAGAGATCAGCCTGCACTGGCATCGTGTATTCAGATAAGGCTCTGCAAGCAGCAGGATGCTTGGATTTATTACTGCTGCCAGAAAGTAGGCACAGTTTGTTCGTAGTGGTTTGTCAATGGTGCTGTGCACTTTTGGAAACTGCTGGCAGTTTTATTTTATATTTTGCATAAGGTTTTTGGGCATGTCCTACTGCCACTTGGTAAAGTATCATGATAGATGAGAGACAGAATTAGTCTGCTAAGCAGTAAGACGGCAAAAAACTATTAGGACCTAAACCAAATAATTGATAGATCACACGTGCGGGAGTTTTATGCTGAAAGCTGTATTCCAGCATGAAAGTTAGCGTTTTCTATACATCCAAAATGTATGGACCTGTTCTGCAATCCTGGTTGTTATTGAAGTAAGTGAATAATCCTCTCCAAATAGTAATTCAGACACAGGGTTTTACTGAAGATGAGAGGATCTCAAGAGAATAAATTTAACCAAATTTTCAAACGAGGAAAGCTGAGTCATGCTGATCTCTAGATGTTTACTGTTGTAAAAATATTCACCCTGAAAGTTGAGGTTGTCCTGTCCTCTTGGTGTGTGAAGGTAAATTGCAGCTAATGGAAAACTGGGGTGGAAGACTCCCAAAGGTGCTTCTTCTTGATGGCACCTGAAGCTTCATCTCTTGAAGCTTGTCCAGGAGCCTGGGCAGATATGGCTGGCCAATTAGAGCTGAAGGATACTGGAATGGTTAGGTTGCTGAGTTCCCTAAGTCTGAAAATCTTCCAAGGTGCTCTACTGTAGTTGTCTTTCATATTTGAAAATATGATCTATTTCTTACATAGTTTTCTGCAATATTAACTTCCTCTGATTAAGTTTTATTTGAAATACTAAATCTGGTATAATACTTAATCTGGTATATTTGGTGTACCCTTGAGAAAAAGAGAATCAGTCTACAAATACTTTTCTAAGTTGTGTGAGAATTTTCAGAGCTCACAGTAAACTTTACTGGTATATTAATGATTTCAAAACGAACATAATTTGTTATTGTTTTCTGATTTTTCTGGATTACTCCAGATGACTGGGAATTGATACTCTTATTACCACATTCTCATCCTTATTTCCTAACTCTTGCTCTAAAAGAAATTTGGCTCTCCTACAACTGGTGTTTAAGTGTGTTTAACTATCTAGTTACTTGTCATTTGCATGTTCCTTACAGGAGTTTCAGTGAAAAAAAAATCCTATGAAAGTCCTAGTTTATTTTCTTCCCTATTCAACCTATTTCTTTTTTAGTACTGATAAAGCAACCTTCACTTTGTTTCGGACCGGCTTCAGCAGTCATAGGGTAATTTTTTCTCTATTATATGAAGAATTACACCAAGTTTCTTCTAATCAAATCATTAGTGACGGTGAAGTCAAGGGAATGTGAAAAGGCAAGCCTGCTTTTATGGACAGAAGTTAATTCAGGAAGGGGCTTATTTTGAAAGCAGGCACATACAAGAAGTTTATTCAAGAACTAAAAAAAGAGAAAAACAGAGATCATTCAAAGCACTGTTAAAATCTGTCTTGTGCTCCTTTTGATCAACGTGCAGAAATCAAAATTATATAAAATAATAATAAAAAAATATTTGCACTAATCTTTCAAAATAAGCAATTAAAATTGTGTATATTCTTCAACACAAAACCTCTGTCTTTTATGTGATTCTGTGATATGAGTGTCTCAGTACTGTTACTTGGATAGTAGTTATCATGAGGAAACACCACATGATTTTCTGAATAAACATTGCAATAAACTGAATAGTTCTGAATAAACTAATTGACAGTGTCATTTTTATCTCAGGGTACAGCTATTGCTGGTCTTTTGGAAAATGAAAATAATATGATAATTGAGGCTGATATTTTCTTGTAGTGTGTGCACAGATTTAGTGGCTGTACTGAATTGCTGTGTCACAAGGAGGATTAAGACCTCATTAGGAACCTTTGTTTTATGCAAGTACTTGGGAGGCAGTCCATAGAAATCCAGGAAAAATAATCAGCAATAAATATATGTAGGAAAAGTGTCAGAGAGAAATAACTGTTTTTTTCACACCTTTTCCACAGAAACAGGAATGGGAACTTGATCTGTTGGTCCCTCCTCATGCGTCTATACTGGGCTGTACACACTTTTCCATAGGATTTTGTTTCCTAGAACAAATATTTCTGTATTATATGGTTTAAAGAATGCATATTTTTCGAGGGTATTCTGAAGTCTTTGCAGAGACTCTGTATAAATGTTTTTTGCCTGCCTATAGAGGTGAAAATTAGAATAACAACATGATGCAGCAGCAAGAGCAAATACAATAAAATCTCTAAAGAGCTTACAATGTTGCGCACATTCATTTTATAAAAAATTAAAACATGCTATAAAAATGAAACTTTTTACCATACCATAGATAACTTATTTATAATGCCTGCATTAAAATTAGATTTGTTTTCACCCAAATACTCCTAGAATAGGAAGGATTTTAGGTTACAGAGTTAAAAAAAGAATAATATATAAAATTGCACTGAAGTACATTGGATGTATTTTTTCCATTATCAGTTGCTTGCAATCTTTTTATATGGCACAGTGTATGTTACTATGAGATCAGAGTATAAGCAACCATCACCTTCTATTCAGGATGAAAATATCAAAATGGAATATTCAGAATTTTATTCTTTTTGCAGGCCTTTTTTCCTAACATTGGGAAGGAAAGTAAAAGAATCTTTTCCAAACTATGCTGTCATATTTCTTCTTACTAGATAATTAAAATATCTAGCAAAATTAACGAACATTGTGTGTGTCATATTCAGTGTTGCTTGAGAAATAAAATTCCTGTGCCTAGCAATTGAGAAGAGTAAGCTTTCTGTGCTGGTTTGCAAAAAGGAGTAGTGAGGAGGTAAGGAGAAATTGCATAATGAATTGTCTAGCAGGAGCTTTCCCAGGACCCTATAAATTGATGCAATTTCTTCTAATTTTGATAGATATTGGTTTCTGAATGTAACTATTTTATTTCTGAATAGTAACTATTTTAGTATAGTCATAATAACAAAATTATTGTCTGTGAACCATTTGAAACCATACCATATTTAAGTTAAGAGAAAGAGAAACTGTAATTTCTATATAATGTTAAAGGCTGTATGCATGCATGTTTTATGTATTTACTGCTTACTTTTTTTATGTCCAATTAGTATGTCAGCGCATACTGGACTGGTAATGGAAGGACAAAGTGGGTCTTTTACTCAGGCCAGGGATCATGTGATCAAACTTCTAGCTAAAGCCAGGTAATCAAGATGAGGGCATATACTCATCACACAATTTTGTGGTTTAGTGACAGAGGTTGCTGTTTAGTGAACAGAATATTTGTACCTATTTGTAGTACAGGATATTGGGATTTATCACAGAATCTTTCACAGCCCATCTGTTTCAGAAACATGCCTAGTCTATTGTACAAGGTGAACGCTCTGGTATAGTTACATATCCCATAGATATTACTGTAGTATTTACACACCTCTTTAAAATAAAAGCTGCCTTACCCTAGGAAAAAAAAATAACTCAAATAGTTCCAGCAACTTTTGTGAGGATTTCTGATTTCAGTCAGAAGTCCCTGAAGTATATGTATATATATCATTTCATACCTGACACTGAGGAGAAAGAATTTTCTTTCCAAGACTCGTAAATTGTTGCAGCAGCAACACTTTCGTCATTTAACGTAGAGGAGTTTCAGCCTTCTCAGTTAGCCAGGCCACAGGACTGTGATCTGCCAGCTGAATGGAGCATCTGTGAAAGCACTATTACAAAGCTCCCTAGAAAGCAACTTTTGTACAACATGTCATCATTATGGGTGCACATTCATGATCTCTATATAGCAATGCTTTTTGTACAGTACTGGAATTTCTTCTTACTGATATCTTTGGTCAGTCGAGAACACCAGCATTGCATTCCTTGGTTTTCATAAGCAGCAGATAATGAAATACTAATCTATAGGCAGAATCCAACATACTGTCAATAGGGGGCTTAATTGCTATTTGTTGTTGTGTGAAGCTGAAAAGTAAAGAATTATGCTTAATGGCCACTGTGATTTTTTACTGCTTCTGCGAGTACATGCATTTAGATTTTTTTTCATTGCCTGTACAATTCAAAAGTGTTTGTAGTGACCTTAGTACAAGTAGGCCTACATAAATGAAAACAAAAGTCAAGTGGGAGCAGCCTACAATGTTATTTACAAAAACACTGTATGGCTTTAGTAAATTATTTTACAAGATACTAATGAGTTTTGCTGAGTTTCAACACAAACTTGATGGACTGGATAAGTGTTTAAAATGCTGGAAAGCATAGATGGACAAAGATTACAGGAATCTTTCTTAGGTGCTTCCTTGAAAGAGTTTGGATAAATCTAATCCATTATTTAAAAGAACATCTATGAAAATGGCATTCGTATGGATACAGAAATAAGTGGTGATGCATTTTTAAATCACCATGACCCTGTGGACGTGACCAAATTATTTAAAGTGGTGTCAAAAAACATCCTGAATGAGAGTGCTAGATGGCATTAACCTGACTCCCAGTAAAAATAGAGTGGAATACATTTAATTTATCACTGTTTTCTTAGGCTTCCAAAAATACATAAAGACATTCATTTATCTTTTCAAATGAGGGAAAGCTGAAGTGTGTGAAGCCATAGTGCTGTGTCACAGGGTAGTCCAGTTGGAGAAGATTCCAAGGCAATGAACAGGAATGACTGGGGGCTGTAAGAAGTATTTCTTCTTAGAGAAATTTCTTTCTTCTAGCCTAAACAAAACACAGCTGTGTGTTATTCATGACAGATTTTTGCCTTGATAAAAATATTCTTTCTTCAGGTGTAAGTGTGCTTATTCTGTTATTAGAAGTGGTAACAGAGAGAAAATGAAAGAAACTTTTTTGTACACTGTTGTCTCTGGAGATGGGTGTCCATACACTTCTATGTCATACTCTTCTTCCTCCTCTTCTTGGCAAACACAACAGCATTTGTGGTGACCAGCAGTGCCCTGGACTGGGAAAATGGCATTTGGGCTGATGTCTGATTTTGAAGAGACAATTCAGCTTTTGTTTCATCTTTTACAATGTGTAATTCTTTTGGGGTTTTCAGGGGTTTTTTTTCAACTAATGCAAGGAGGGATTTTTTCTTTCATCTTGACCAATGGTACTGAAACAGTAAATAGCCAGGAAGATAAATTACTCCTTGGCCACTCATGTTACTCTGTGTTCTGCATCATATCTATTTTCAACTAAGTAATATTGCTCCTCAGATTCTGTATACAGAAACAGTATGCAGGCAGTCCATCTGGTGCTGACCACAGTAATAAAATCCCCAGTGGAAACTACTCAAAAATCAAAATGTGAGAATATAATTTGTAGTGTTATTTCTGCATTATCTAGCTCTACAGCTATTCCCTTCAATTCTCTGATTAAAGCCTTGCAACTGGCAGTAAGCTCACAAAGGTAGAAATGCAGCCCTACTTGCTAGAAGAAAAGAGCTTCTTTAGAATTTTGTAGACTTTCATACCAAACTGAATATACTTTGTCAAAAAATCTCTGTCTAGAAGACCTCTCTCTAGAAAGCTTAGTTTCTTGTAGTTAGAGACTGTGGGAGGTAAACCCAGGAGTATATAATGCCACACAATAGTTTTTTGATTTGGACAACATTAGGGTGCTTCTTTTTCTTCTCTGTTTTGTTCTTAGTAAGCAAAGCTGATAGGATTGTCTTGTAGGATACATCTAAGATTTATTTGATCTATTTCTCCATAGACTTTGTCAAGCTACAGAAACTTTCCACTCCTTTATTTCTGTGTTTTAATACTGGGAATATGTGTTTATCTGGCTTTGTATAAGCTCTCCCAAATAATGCTGTTTCATTGATAACTTGCATTCAGGCACCAAATGGAGTGACTAACATCATTTAGAAATATATGGATGAAAAAGAAAAATGGTGACATTAACTTCAAAATATATTTTGCTATTTTGAAAATACTATGTCTGAAGAGAAGATTATTTGGATAAATTATTTATCATCAAATGTAATAAGAATACAACATAAGTTTCAATGAAAATTTGCATTATAATTGGAAGAGGAAAACGGAGAGGAATAAGGGGTTTTTGTAATCGTTTATTCATAGGTAGCATGACAAGACAGATAGTTGAATTCAGTCCCATTTGTCTATCATAAACAGAAATGACAGTACTTGGGCAAAATTTTTACCATAATTTGGATCTCTGACTCTTATTAAGATTGGGGAAGTACAGCAGACATTAGACCTGGAGGTAAACAGTCTCTCTCATAGTCAGAAGCCTAAATAAAGTAGGTATTTATTTTTATTCAAATATCTGTTTGGGAAGCTACGTTTTGTGTAATTTACACCATTTTCCTCACATAAATTATCAGAATTTAGCAGAAAAATTATGTACCAGAAATGTCAATGGGATGTACACTTTTTCTAAGAGTTTATGAGAAATACCTGTGTTTTTCTCACCTCCTGTACAGAGATTCAAACTTTTTTTTTTTTAAATTAATGTAACTTAAAAAAAATAAAATCCTTAATAGTTTTTCAGCCTTTATCATTGACCATGTGCATTGACTATGGAGATAACTATGTACTTCAATTGCAACATATATTTTAAAAATTACTGGATTTGAAACCCTCCTAATATGTCTGGTTTACTAATGAGACTAATTCCTATCTCAATATGCTCTCTGTATAATTTTCTTGGTCAGGAGTAGCTCTTTAATTGGCATAAGCTGAATTACATCTTAACCATTTTTGCTGCGTCTCTTTCTCCTGTCATTGCTTCAGATGGTGAAGTAACTAGAAGAGAAATGACCAAGCTTGCGGAAAATGTGGAACAGTTCACTTGCATTGGAACAAGTCCCAAGAGATGTTAGTAACCTTTACAGAAAAGATAGTAAAGGGCAAGGTGTTGGCTGTAGCTCTTAGGTTGGCAGTCTTCTTATCAAGAGCTGCAGTAATGTCTAGGTTTATGCACTCCATTTGCTCTCATTGAAAATGCAGACCAGGCATATCACATACTTAACATTCAGAAAGAGTGGAATCACTGCGTCTTACAAGAAGTTACTCTGTCTTACAAGGAAATGCCTGTTAAGAATGTGTTAAGCTGAACTTGAGAGGCGAAAAGGACATCTGAATTATGAAAATCTAGTTTTTCCATGATATTACCACAGTAATACTCATAAGTGAGTCAATCTTTTTCCAGCAAGGCCAAGTTCTTGTCTTTACACAGCCAATAACTTCCGTATCTGGCTTATATTGACAGCTATGTTATAAATTTTTAATTTTTTTTAATACACACTCCATTTTCATCTTGTCCTCTGAGAAGATGGTACAGCTTTTTATAGTAGTTAAGGAATGAGAGCAGCAGTCCCTGTTCTCTTCGCTGTTATGTTTTTCAACTTTAAATTCCTTCTAGGCCAAATATCAAAGAATGCAAGCTCACTAACAAGACCAATCTGGCTGCGATGAGGGAAAACCTTGATTAATAATTAAATGTATATTTTAGGCAGTGTTGTGGCCTAACGTTGTTGTAGATTGTGAGGCTCTTTTTCTTAATACAAAATAATGTGATATGAGATAGACCCAATAGTTTTGAATTGCGCTGCATATGGTTATATGGGGTGCTGAATTCGTAAACTAAACACTGACATTTGATTTTTTTTTATGTGGGAGATGGTCCACAACTGAAACAAAACAGATTTCTGAGTCACTCAGATACACTACAAAGTGTTTGAAATTTTTTCTTCTCGTCTTCCTGAAGCCTCCAAAACTACGTTAAATATTGCAGCTGCAGTATTCCTCTAAGGTCTAGTAAATTTACAGGAAGCCTGGAGATTTCATCTTGATTTCTTTATGTTTTTACTTTTCTCTTCTGTCATGAAATTGCCATAATGAGTTGTTTGTTTTTTAGAGGCTAATTTTAAAAGTAGTTTTCCAGAAAAACAATTCTTTATCCCTTTGTACAATGATAAACGTGTCTCCAGAGTCATACCCTGACTTTTTAGTACCTTGTAAGCATTTTTGCAGAAAAGTGATGGCATGCTGATTATTCAGAAAAAGGTGCAGATAGTGTTTCTTGGATTTTTGTTTTCTGTTGCATCTACATTGCCTTAGATAAGGTAATTTGGTGGAATAAAATATGTAAAAGAAGAATAATTAATCTGCAGCCCACAGACAGGAGAAATGATGGATCATTAGAGCTCAAGAAACATCCTTTTTTATTAACCTTGTATATCCTATAAAAGCCTGAGACAAAGTGGGTTTTTTTCAGAATTAACCTAATTACATGTTTTCTAAACAGCTGGGGAACCTTCTGCCCTCCCCCAACAAAGTTGGTTTTAATTCATTCTCCTAGGTTAACCACAATAAACTAGTAGTATGAAGATCTTCCCTTGCTGTTCACACCTAGGTTTTCTCAGGACACCAGCTTTCAAGTATGGAAAATTATTATTCCTGTCACTCGAGTTGCACTTAGTTTAATCAGAAGTACTGAATTATCAAAAGTAGAAGTCATCTATTGAATTTATTCTACCTTATAATTGCTTCTGTACTGAAGTGTTCATATTTGCATAAAATGTTGGAAGTTTATTATAATGCTACTTTTTTGTTTTCTCTCTTATGCAAGAAAATGGCAATCACTTCAGTAGGCATTTGTGTCAGTTATATGATGATATTTGAGATAATGTTATAATGTGATCTAGCTTTACAGTGATTTAGATGAAGTAAAATTTCACATTCTCTATTTTCTGTACAGTACAAATTGCATCAGTGATTTAAATAAATTGGGAGACAGTCACTGTAGCAGAAAACACCAGGGATTCAAAACACTGATTAAGTAATTGGTGACGTTTGTGTTTAGTCTTCACCAGTATGGACAGTTCTTAACATGATGATTCTCTGTACTGAATCACACCTCAAGAAAAGAATTAAACAATATAGCACCTATATATGAGAAAAATAATACACTTCTGAACATAGCATAAAGGCAATTCTGGTAATTTGTAGTATGTATAGGAAAAATTTGTAGGAAATACAGGGGAACGTAAGCACATCTTAATTTAACTTTAAGAATCCATAATGACATGGTTAATACTGCTTAATGGATGTGTCATGACTGTATGCCTGAAAATATTAAAATGTGTATCTGACATTTATACTGTTATGCTTTGTGAAATGCTATTAGATTATGCAAGCTGCATCTGTAGTTTCTTTCTTATAATGTACTAATGGAAATGTTCCCAACTCTTCTTTGGAACATTTCTCCATACATGAAAACAAAAAAAGCTTTCTTTCAAATTTTTAAGAGAAAGTTTCTCTTTAGAAT
The DNA here is from genome assembly GCA_013397115.1 of Edolisoma coerulescens. NCBI lineage: Eukaryota > Metazoa > Chordata > Aves > Passeriformes > Campephagidae > Edolisoma > Edolisoma coerulescens. Next base: position 149,307 of record VWZW01000995.1, read on the forward strand.
ACAGTATATGGCTAAACAGTCAGAAAAATGTTTTTTACCATTTGATAGTTCCAAACTAGTGTAGAAAGCCATAATTTTCCTGTGCTAAAACATGTAGTTGGGTTCTGATGAGAGCCTTTCTCCAGATCAATATATTTGGTATCAAACTGCAAATTACTTATTTGTGCCTCTCTAAGAGGTCCTGCATTTTATTCCAAGACAGAATTTTTTTTTAATCCTGCAATTTGTGAAAATATGTTGTGATCTCTAGTTAGGGCTACTCTAAAAGTCACCCTAAATGTATTTGACAGTACTAGTTGCTCATGTGTGGAAAAAGAAGAATATCTTCTAAGCTGTCTAAACCTCTGTTATTTGAGCAGGACAGTCAACAATCTTATATGAAAAGTCATAGTCGAGTATTTTGGGTGTCAGCCGTGGGACCCCATATCAATAAATTGATTTGAAAAGTGCCACAGTGTCTCTCTTCCACTAATTCACAATTATATGAAAAATAAATATTTCCTTTAAGTAAGCATGTTGATGATTACTATTTTGATTTATTTAGGATAGGATAGGATAGGATAGGATAGGATAGGATAGGATAGGATAGGATAGGATAGGATAGGATAGGATAGGATAGGATAGGATAGGATAGAACGGAACAGAACAGAATAGTTCTGCTGGAAGAGACCTACAGTGATTATCCAGTCCAGCTCCAGTCAAATGCTGAGAACAGAGATCTGCCAAAACCTTGTCCTTGCAGAACTGGTTCAGAACCTGGGTTGCTACTAGAAAAGGCAATAACATTTTTCTGGCTACAAGGCCACAATCCAGATTTTGATAGACAATGATGCCCTAGATTTTGTTAGGCTGCAAAACATGTTTTTTCACCTATGAATCCAGCAAGGCTGTTGCAAACCTTTCTATGGAGTTAAACTCCTGATTAGGGCCAACTCTTGGTGCTCTTGGAGGTCCTGTGTAATTTAGTGTCACTACATCTATAGAGGTCTCAGAAGAGCTCACACAGCTGTTGTTTACCTGCTCTCTTCTTCCATACTCATCTACTTCTGAGAGGAAAAATAATGGAGCCACTTTAATAATTTCTGTTTGTACTCTGGATCTCCTATCTATGAACCTAGAAACAGCAGTAGCCAGCTTTGGTTATGACAAGCTTATTTAAAAGCCCAGCTAAGGCTGTAGAATGGAGAGATCTACAAATTCTTCAGGAACCAGTGAGAGTTACAGGTAGGTTATTCTGGGGACAGATTGTTAATGGTATCAAATTGATAATATTGTGGTTTAAACTCTAAAATTAATCACATACTTTTCTGATTTCTGTTAGTGCAGGTATCTGCATTCTCCTCTTTCCTTGTGTCAAATGCATGTGTCTTGATAGGTTTGTTTTTAAGGTGGGGTGAAAGAGTAAGCTCTGTGATTTTCAGATAAAAAACCACTAACTATAAGATAAAGGGAGGATAAGCCCCTTTGTGTGTATCAGTTCTACCTATTTTCCCTCTGAGATACAAATTGAGCAATATGCAGCCCTGTGACAACTGTCACCAAGAACCTAGACTTCATCCGCTGAAAAGCAGAATGTCTTTATCAAGATCTCTGGAAGGCTGTGATACGTTACTTTTTTAGTAAAGCCTCAAGCATAAGCAAGTTGATGTTTTTAATTAGCAGAATAGAGAGGATAGTATGGGAATTAGCAGTAGAATGATGAACTAAGATCGACTTTTAGATCATGGTTCTCTGTACTTATCAACATACGATCCTGGAAAGATTTCATTTCCTTCTGGTTATTTTTTTCTTTGCAAAATCTAACCTAATCTTCTAGTTCAGGGAGTACACCCCCCAGAATGGGAATCTTCTTTCAATGGCGTCGACACCTAATGCAAATGGATCCTGTTTCCTACTCACTTTCTGTTCTTCTGCAGTAGTGACTTCAAAAATTAGGTTGACTCCCAAACAGCCTTGGAAAATTACAGGTATTTGCATAGGAATTCCTGTAATATTTGAGTAAGAAAACAAATTACTATTAATGTATCAGGCTGCATTTTCCTATTTGCTTTTATAAGAAAAATGAAAATTAATGTGACTGCATAAACTGATTCGTTCCTATGGATACTGAAAAGGCTTCAGCAGAGAATTTCTTCAGCTCTCTGTAGCATTTTGTAAGAGTTCTGTCTTTCCCATGCAAGCTATCTCAAACTATGTTACCATTTTGTAAACTTCTTGCACCTGCAGAATGATTGTTATGGTTTTGACTAGGAAAATATTTAGAAATAGGTGTCTTAGAATTTGACCAATCCCCTCAAGGGATGGATGGCCAAAGGGTCAATTACCTTATGCCACTTAACACACTTTTTGCAAACTAATATATAAAAACCCTTGGAAATTATTGAACTTGCTTCCTTTCATCTCTGATCCTGGGATTCTGCGTGTTTCTTCTTTCGCTGTCCTGACTCAACAGGAACACATTCCCACTTAGGCATTTTATAAGAGTTCTATACAAATGTGCTTCATGTTTAATATAGGTTATCTGGACTTGGTGAAATAAGTACCTAAGCTTTCACTGCACTTCCTAGTTGCTTCATAATACATGTTAGTATGAGTTTTGCTGCTCTGTTCAAATATGAAGAAATCAATATCATGTTTAACACATTTTAGGGGGATACGTCATGGCTTAATAAAATTAAAATAAAAAAGCCTCTGATTTCCTAGACTGATTTCTATTTTTTCCCATTGAAAAATTGGGAAATATAAAGAGTATTTGAATATATCTTTTCTTTCTTTAAATGCTAGGCCTCAGGAAATCTTAAAAATACATAATATATTTCAAAAAGCTATAAATAGATGAAAAAATTAATTCATTTTATCAGAGTACATAATAATACATAAAACTGAAGAGGTCTAAAATTTTAGAGTTCAATCCTACTGCAATAGCTAGAGTAATTTGAAATTACTTCCTTTATTTCAGTAGTGCCAAGGTTAGGTCTCAAAAATTATTCAGTGCATGCAGTTCAGAAACCAGAAAATCTCTGAGGGATTTAGGTCTGAGGATTTTCTGAAGACTGCAGATGCCTTTTTTACTTTTGAGTTCTGTTGAGTGTTCAGAGAAGTTGACAGATCTCAGCTGAGATCTGAGAAGAAATTAGCTCCATGGAGCTTCTGCAGTATCAGTCTACACTATTCATTCACAAATACCTTGACCTGTATTTCTTGATGCTTTGGTTTAGTAATATTTATTCAGGTGTTTAAAATTGAAGTACTTTGTGTACTCTTTAAGTACCAATTTAAGTCCAGACTAGACATGTCATTAGTCTAAATCATGAGAATTAAATGACTGCTCAATCAAAGATATATTATTTAAACTTATGGTCAGATGATAACTATTTTTACTATTAAAAAATAATTAACTTCTTTTTTAAAAAAGTATGGAGAGCAATTTGCCATCCAGAAAGAGTAGATTAAGAAGTTAGATTTCCTGTACAGTATTTCTGGAATTTTAGATTTACAGTCTTAAATGCCCAGATATACTTGCATATTTCTAGGTACTGAGCATTGCTACAGTCACTTCTAAAAATTTTTCAAAGACCATAAAAAATTTTATCAAGTATTTATATTATTTTTTTCAGTTCAGTCTATGAAAATCAACTAGAAATTCTGCTGCCTTTTCAGTCTGCCTTGATCTGCTATTGCAAAAAAAGAGGCCCTTTGAAAATACACCATCATAATCTTCAAAATCAGGAAATGTTGAACACCAGACTTGTTTTATCAGTTTTTTTGCAAAAAATATCTATTGTATTTGAAGAAACAATTTATTGTAACAATAATCCTTGCAGCCAGTTTCTCAGTGTCTAAAAGCTCTACTACATGAAGTCCTTACATGCTGATAATTAACACTGCACCTAGGTATGTTTCCTATAAAATCAAGGGAAACGTTTGTATACAGAGCTAACCCAACTCTCTCAGCCTGTCCTCACAGGAGTGGTGTTTCATACATCTGATCATCTTTGTGCCTTTCTCTGGCAGTTCAACAAGTCCAAATCCTCCTGGGGACCCCAGAGCTAGATGCATTGCAGAGGGGCAGGATCCCCTCCCTTACCCTGCTGGCCACACTGCTTTGGATGCAGCCCAGGACACACTTGGCTTTCTGGGCTGTGAGTTCACAGTTTTTCATCCACCAACACCTCCAAGTCCTCCTCCTCAGGGCTGCTTGCAATCCGCTCATGACCCAGACAGTATGCATGTTTGGGATTGTCCTCATGCATGGGCAGGACCTTACACTTGGACTTGCTGAACTTCATAAGGTTGTGCAGATCCACCTGTCAACCCTGCCAAGGTCCCTCTGGATTTGCAACTCTTCCCTCTAGAATATCAGCCACGTAACAGCACTGACTCAGACTTCAGAATCCATCATGGACATCAATTATACAGTTTGTCCTATCCCAGGTTCCTGAATTTTCTCCATAAATATTCAGGTAAGGAAGAGTGTAAGAAAATGAGAATCTATAGGTTCTTGCAATTCATGTTCTAGGGACATTCTGGGCTGCAGGTTCTCTCAAACCTTCTGTATTTAAGTACAAACAGGTTATATGAGCTTTCAGTTTAATATTTCTGCATTCCGCAATATTCTGAGACATTTATCCTTTTTCTTCTAGTTGCTATCTTGTTAATTTTCTTCTTAAATGGCTTGATTATTTCCTCTGTTTAAAATTAAGGTTCCTCTCTGTGATAGTATTATAGTAAGATATACTGTATTCTTCCTTCACTGAATAATATATGATTATGAAATGCACCATTTACTTAGGAATTACCAAACACTTTCCTATGTTTTGTGAGTATTCTTAATTATAATGATGATGCTTCAGGAAGACATTATATTACATTATATTGTATTTGATAAAATTACTAAAGTTGGTGTATTATTTTTATCTTAGTTTCCGCAAAAATGAGTTTTACATGGTTATAGTCTTTGTCAGAAACTAAACTTGTTTTCTCCCTCTGACACCTTTATGTTCACTGCGATACCTTTATAGTCGCTGCTGCTTCTAATAACAAGTAATTTTTCTATCTTTGCCTTTCAGATAGATAATTGATTGATATGAAATCCTAGAAATCTGAATTTGAGTAGAGTTCCTTAGAGTGGAAAGTACTTTGCAACACAGAGAATTTTGTCTTGAATACCTGGTTGTTTGAAAGAATGTAAGTAAAAGACACGTTGGGTCATATAGGTTGTGACAAGGAATTTGGATTCAGTACTTCAGGCTAGTAAGGGAAGAAGGTTTTCATGTAGTGCAAGGAAAGTATGTGGGATGTCCATTGGATAGTGGTAAGAGTTAAGCAGGGAAAGGGGATTGGTTTATTTGTTTGTTTGTTTGTTTATCATTTTGTGGCTAAAATATGAGAAAAGAGAGATTAAGTTTTCCAGGAAATGCTGGGATGCTGCATCCATAAAACATATTGAATATTTCAATTTACATACTTTTTATGGAAACTATTGAAATACACGGAAGGCAATATATAAAGGTGAAATAGAGACACATGTCTGAAACAGCTAGAAATTAGAGATCTAGTTTAGGAAGACTGAAGGCAAAACCGTGGAGCATTTTGGTTCTCAGGCTTACCTCTTATGTTGAAGATGGTAGCTAATTTATTGGTCTTGTACAAAAAAAAGTCATAAAAGTTGTTGTGTGTCTCTTGTTGTCACGTAACACCAAAAGACTAACCTCCTTTTGCAGAAAGCATCTGTTAAGCATGATTACTTCAGCATGATGTTTAGAGCTGCAAACTAATAGGGGCTAAATAATCATGTTCAATCTCTTCAGACTCAACATTCCAATGTGTTGGCTTGGCAGCACTGGGCAATGATCAGGCAGTCTCAAAAAAAATTTTTTTAAGAATTTTTTTTCCCTAAATTTTATATTATAAAGATTCATTGTATTTTTTGTATTTTACAATTGGATTTGGAATGTATTCTACATTATTTTAGCTAGGGTAGGAAGCTACTTGCATCCATTTTTTTCTTCCATGAGACTTGCAATTTTCTGTTCTCTTCATGTCATCTGCAGTTGTTCAAATGGGCTGTTTGCTAGAAAATCAGCCAGCTATTTGAAACTCCTGCAGTACTGATAAGGCAGACTGCTCACTGAAAGAAGTCTGCCATTATCTGAAAAGTAGGATAAGTTATGGAATCTTCTGCATGTTAAGTAATTAACTGACTGACTAGGTTTGCATTCTTAATATTGGCAGAAACCCTTATTTGCTATGCATCTTAGACCTAGTATTAACTGCATTGTTCAGCATTTTGCTGAACATTCAGCTGACTCTTTCATCTAATTGTTATACTGATTGTTAGATTGTGTCAAGGTGATTAAACTTTTTTTCTTTCATACTAGTTCAACTGTATTGCTCTGGTTAATTTACTTGGTTACAGAAAGTGAGATGCAGTCTGCAAGCACTCAATAATATAAAATCATACTAAATATGCTTCATTTTGATTTTTAAAACATGCTTTTTGCTGAGTTTTTCAATTCAAAGACAGAATGCATCAGCCATAAATTTCAGAAGCAACAGATACTATTTTTCTCTTGCCTTTGCATTCTGATGCACTCCTTTTCCACTTTCTCAAATCAACAGATCTCATATGACTTCTGGCAGCAATGATTGTCTAGAAAAAAAGGACAATCCTTTAGCTAAAAAATTATTCTGAGTCCTCATTGTGAAAAGGGAACTTGACTCTTTCAGGCCCATGAATATATTTAGACTTTATTTGTCTGTGTTTTTAAAAAAATGCAGGGAAAAGACCCCTGTTGAAACAATGCCATTGGGATTTGCACAAAAATAATACAGGAAAATACTGTACACAAAAAAATCTGAGTATAATTTCAGTGAAATAAAATCTGCTTTAAAATTGCAGTATTCATCAGGGCAGAAGGAAACTTTCTTTTATTTCATTGATGCCACAGTATCTTCTTAGCTCCCAGATATAACGAATTTTCTCATTTCACTTGGAGTATCAAGAGAATGTACACATCAGGGTGGTGGTCAGAATCCCTAGATAGCTTGGTCTTGTGACTTATCTTCCCCATGCAGAACCAGGCTTTTAATATACAGAATGGATTTTATTTGCCTGAAAATCTAACAGGAAGGCTCAGACTTTTTTCACGTAGGCACTTTTTGCATTGTATCTAAAAACAGGGCAAAAATGTTTCACAGAATCACAAAACATCCTGAGTTGGAAGGGACTCACGAGGATTATCTAGTCCAGCTCCTGTTCCTGAATGGCACCATCCCCAAGGTTTGCATGATGTTCTACGAGCCATGCCATGTGCCTGAGAGTTTTGTCCAAATGCTTCTTGAGCTCTGTCAGGCTTGGTGCTGTGACCACTGCCCTGGGAACTCTGTTCCAGTGCCCAGCCACCCCCTGGGTGAAGAACCTTTTTCTAACATCCACCCTAAACCTCCCCTGTCGCAACTTCAGGCCATTCCCTCAGGTTCTGCCATTGGTCAGCACAGAGAAGAGATCAGTCCCTACCCCTCCTCTTCCCCTCACAAGGAAGTTGCAACAGCAACTAGGTTTCCCCTCAGTCTCCTCTTCTCCAGGCTGAGCAGACCAAGTGACATCAGCCTTTCCTCATACGGCTTCACCTCAAGGTCCTTCACCATCTTTGTTGCAGTCCTTTGGACTCTCTATAATAGCTTTTTGTCTTTCTTATACTGTGGCACCCAGACCTGCCCCCAGCACTCGAGGTGAGGCCGCCCCAGTGCAGAGCAGAGCGGGACAATCCCCTCCCTTGCCCGGCTGGCGATGCTGTGCCTGATGCCCCCCAGGACATGGGTGACCCTGGTGGCTGCCAGGGCACTGCTGGCCCACGTTCAACTTGCCATTGACCAGGACCCCCAGGTCTCCTTCTGTGTAGCTGGTTTCCAGCCTTTCATTCCCCAGTCTGCCTGTACATCCAGGGTTGGCTCATTCCACTTTCCCCTTGTTAAACTTCATGTGGTTGGCAATTGCCCAGCCCTCTGATTTGTTCAGGTCCCTTTGAGGGGCCTCCCTGCCTTAGAGAGAGTCAGCAGCCTCTCCCAATTTTGTATCATCTGTAAATTTACTTAGTATCCCTTCCAGTCCTTAGTCCAAGTTATTTATGAAGATCTTGAAGAGCACTGGGCCAGCTGCTCACCCATCACATGGTATGTGAGACTGAAAGGCCTCCTGTTTCTGCAGTCGTCTTTCTTTCCCTTTTTGTAAATCAGGACATTTGCCAGCTTCCAGTCAGCTGGGACCTCTCTGGATTGCCATTTACCTAGGTTTCTAGTAAACATAAACCACTGCCATTTTCTCAAGTCCAGAAGTCAAGCCTTATTTCCACTAGTTTAGCCTGTTCTTCAAGATAGCAGAAGTCTCCCATAAGCAAGTTGTGAGAAATAATGTGGCCAGCAGGACCAGGGTAGTGATCATCTTCCTGTACTTGGCACTGTTGAGGTCTCACCTTGAACCCTGTGTTCAGTTTTGAACCCCTCACTAAAAAAAAAAACATGGAGGTGCTGGGTCATGTCCAGAGAAAAAGCTGGTGAAAGGTCTGGACTCCAAGTCTTCTGAAGAGCGGCTGAGGGAGCTGGGTGTGTTTAGGCTGGTGAAAAGGAGGCTCAGGGAAGACTTTATTGCTCTCTACAACTACTGGAAGGGAGGTTGTAGCGAGGCGGATGTCAGTCTTTTCTCCCGGGTAACTACTGAGAGGATGAAAGGAAATGGCTTTGGCTGCTCCAGGGGAGGTTTATATTGGACAGTAGAAAAATATCTCCACAGAAAGTGTTGTCAAGCCCTGGAACAAGCTGCCCAGGGAAGTAGTTGAGTCACCATCCCTGTTAGATGGGGCATTTAGGGATATAGTTTAGTGGTGGACTTGAGCAGTGGTGGGTTAATAACTGAATATTATGTTCTTACAGAATGTAATGCCTTCCTTTTTTTTTCTTTTTTCACACTACTAGATTATAGTTATTTTTATTTATAAAGGAAGGAAAAACAGGGAAAAAAAGAGCTAATAGGAGTGGTTATGATGATATTCATTATTATTTCAAAGTATCTTCTTTTGATCATGATTGAACTTGTTTAGCTGCTGCCAGTCAATGTTCTTTGAAGAAAACTGCCTACTACCAAAGAAGGGAGTTGTGTCAGAAAATCACTGTGAAATTAGGGTGACAGGAATAGAAATAGGAGCTTGAGAAAGAAACAGAAAACAGCAATGGTGTTTATTGCATTCTCTTTTTCCTGAATATTCCAGTATAAATATTTATGACTTTCCCTTTAACTGAGTTTGGCTCAGCACAGTTTTGTGCCAGGACCAAGAGCCCAATAGTTCCTGCTTTATTTTTCCTGGTGTCCAGTGCTAGATCTAAAAGTCTGTTTGTCTTTAATTGAGAGGAAGTTTCAAAGATATCACACTTGCGTTTTTAGCAGGAACAGCAGTACTGAGAACTAAACATAAACCATATTGTCTTCGCTACCTTCAATAGTGCTCTATGGTATAGAACTGTCTGCCAGTGCTAATGTAGACTCAAAAAACACCGCAATGTGAAGTCATGAAGAATAGGTATAATCTCTGAATCTTCTGCTCTGTCATTCCATGGCCAAAATGATTCTGCTCTAAGGACACAGATGTATAAATACTTTGTCAGCTATGACTCTGCTTTGCAAATTATATAAGTGTGCCGGATCATTCCATTATATACTTAGAATCTCAGGTGACTGAAGATATTAAATCCATGATCACAAAAATACTGGGAATATTCACTCCGTGAAGTTCAGTGGTTTAATTTTCATTTATGTGTATTTCTAAGACTTTGCTAGCAGACCTGATTTGCAAGTAATCTTGGAAGAGGACCTGGAATAAAGGCCAAGAGGGAGACAGAGACCTATGGAGAAAGCACCAAGCGTGACTTATGATCTTTCAGAGAAGTCACAACCTGCCTTCAAAGGATTAAAACCAGACACTCTTTAACAAACATACTTAAATTGTCATGGTTTTTTTTTTTTCCAAGATATTTACAGTAAAGTTTGAAAGCATCTTTATTTTCCACCAGTAACCAATTTTGTATAGTCAATGCCAGAGGCATTATCTCATTTTAGGAATGTTGGCTGACTCCTTTAGGTAACTGTTCCACAGTGGTACAAATTTAAGGCTCTGACAATCAGTTACGGTGGAAGGGTAGCATGATTTCACATGCATGAGTTGGGGAATGTAAAGAGTAGACTTATTATCCATTAGCCTCAACAAAGAGTATTGTGGCATATTATACATTTTATGTAGAATATGAAACATTTGAGGGTTAGTTTTAAAGAGAGCTGCTGTTTAGAAACCAGAAAACATTGTGTATTAAGGTTCTTCTCTCCATATATGATGTTTTAGTCATCTCATCTAAAATTTGCAGTTTGCTTAACATGTTTTAAATTTTTCATAACTGAGCTCTTGGATGTGACTGTAAGTACAGAGAGATTTCTTGGAAATGCTACAGACATAAGAGCTCTGTCTGGAAGCTGAGGAAAACATATGACAGCTAATTCCTAAAGTTTATTCCTAGATCATAAGTGCACAGAATTTGGCTGATTGTTCAAAAATTTCAAACAGAGGGACAAATGTTTGCCAGTTCCTTATAAAATACATTGGTTGGTGCTTTTAATTTTTTTTCCTTAGTAAAGTATTAGGAGTAATTTTGGGTTACCCAAATGATTTTTTGTTTCTTGGAGTAGAGACAGTGTTTGCCATGACTTCATTAGTTTTCTTTAAATCTCATGCTAGACAATTTATGTTTTATGAAGTACCATAGACAATTGTACTAGAACAAAAATACAAGTAAAATTAAAATTTGGGACATTTTGTTGAACTTGAAAAGCAATGCAGATTCCTATTTGGACTCACTAACCAGGTCCATGTCTCAGGAAGTTATTTTAGTGAGCTCTTTCATAAAGCACTGCTGTGGGGAGCTAGGGGAAGAAAACACAACGTTTCAATCCTTTCTCTCAAGTCACATGACCTAGAAAATCTCAGAATTAAAAAAATCCATGGAAAATCACTATGATTTTAGGTGACTACTGGTAGTGTAGACATTGACTTAGGTGGAAGTGCTTATTGTACTGCTGAACTATATTGTACAGTAACCAATCATCAATTTTTTAGTTGTCAGTGTTACTATTCTGCCAAGATAATTAAATTGACCTGTGATATCAGTCGCAAACTCCAATTTTAAATCATGAAAATAATTTCAAAGAGTAAAGCCTAAAAAATGTGATTTAAAATGTCATCAATGGCATAAAATCAGTAATGCAAAGGAAAACAGAATTTAGATATTGGTTTAGACACAAAATTCTCCCTATATGTAAATGTAATGTCTTCCCAAAAATTGCATACTTTACAGTACCTGAGATGGGGTCTTTGAACTCTCAAACAGATCAAGGCTCCCGTACAACATGGTCTCATCTGTAAACTGACTGAGGGTACACTCATCCAGGTCACTGGTAAAGATATTACACAGAACTGGCCCCAGTACTGAGCCCTGGAGAGCAACATTTGTGACTATTGGCCAACTGGGTTTGACTCCATTCACCACCACTCTCTGGTCTGGCCCAACCAGCCATGTTTTTACCTGGTGAAGAGTTCCCTCATCCCGACCCTGAGCACTGAATGTACTGAATTTCAGTCCAAATCATAATAGGAAATACCTCTGCATGTTTTGCCAGACACCTACTTCTCAGGTTACAAAAGCCCAAAAACAACTTGTGAACTCTTTTTTTTTTTTTTCTGCAGATAAACCTCTTTTTCCTCTAAAAGAAAGTAATATTGTATTTGCAAGAGGTATCTAGGTCTGCTCCTCTGTGAATAAGCACTTGGTATAGAATATATGGTGGTTGTCAAAAATTCTTCTGTAACATTCATATCCGAAGAGCCATTCAAAATGTTTAATTAATATTGGACTAAAATCATTAATATTTTGACAAACTACATTACACTACTTAATGAAAAGAAAATAATATCTGTCAGATATCAACTAGGAAATTGATACAGAAATGAGTGTCATTTCTATTTCAAATTTTCAATCAGAATTTCTTTTTAAATGTTATTTGATCAGAGGTTTTCAGTTGATCTGTAGTTCTGAAATAGTGTCATGGAAAGACAAAAGGCTTTATTTAGACTTTCTCTATACATTCTTTTGGAGGCTATGGTTTTATGACTTCAAGATGGATTCTAGTCTGGATGGAACATTTACTATTTCACTTAAATGAGTATTCACAATGGATGCTTCTGCATTAAATTATTCAAATGTATCAATATATTATCTGCCTCTGGAAGACACCTTCTCAGATGTCCCTTTTATATGCATCATAGAGGTAGGATTCAGAGCTATACTTAATTAGCAAAATATTTAGTGTTTTAGAGAGCAGAGACCACAATGGTATTAGTGATAAATCAGTATGTTGTCACAGATACATACAATTCACTTCACTTCACAGATACATACGATTCACTTCAAGTGAAATCCACCTTCAGAACAGCAGGAAAATAATTGCAGTGCAAAATATTTGTCTAGCAGGTACTGTAGTTGTTATCCATGTTATTACTATTGATAATCCCCCACATAGAGGATGAAGGTTGCTTCGTGTAGCTTTGAAGTTTTACTTTCCACCACAAATAAATTCTGAGCACAGTTAAGACATGTTGATGATGCTAGCAGTTGCAATAAACTCTAAATTTTACTTTTTGTCCTGATCACAAATTTAAGTTATTTTGCATAAGTCAAGAAATATTAATATGTTTATATTTAAAAGCTACTAAAGCTTAATCATTTTTCATAACTTGAATATATTAGCTTCACAACCAATTTTAATAGATTTAATTAAGCTCAAAGAATAGGATAGTGAATCTTTAAATGCTCCAGTTAACTAGAAAATGGCATCATCTTCCTTTCACTATCCGACACCACTTTTAATTATTCCCCTTGAATTACTATTGGCTGTAATTAATTTTTTTTTTCTTGCAGAGGTGCCACTATATAAAGTAGGGGGAAATGCTTGAGTACTACACATGAAGACAGTTCATCTCATAACTAATTTCTGAAGCCATATGACTGAATGTAATATGAAAGTGTTGCTTACAATAGACCTATTTTAACCCCAGAGGAGGTGAAGGCTATCGAAGTTCATGGCATGCTCATTCTAAGAGGTAATTAAGAGCTTAAATCTTCCTCCCTTCGTTACCCTCATATTTCCAAATCTCAAAATACTCTGTTAAATTGTTACCTTGAAAAATGTAAGTGACAAAGCTTAACTCAGTACATTAAGCTTGTCTGAACTTTTATTAGTATAGCTCTTATTTTTTCTGTTCAAATTAATTATTTTTCACAATGATTATTCTGTACTTTAATTTAGCATCTAAACTTTTAGTCTAGCCTTTTACATTACACACAATGGGTAAGGGCAAAGATACCCAAAGCATACTGTATAAATTGTGGGGGTTGAACAAATTCTATACTTTCAATAATTTGCAAGAGAGAGACTTGCAGAAAATCAGCTCCTTTTGCTTAATAATTTTTTTTTCTTTTTGCTACTAAGGCACTGGTTGTTTACCAGAGTTTTCACCTCAATAAATACAATTGCAAAGGGCTTTAGATATGGGCTTTTGTTATAAAACTTATATCACATCAGTTACCATCATGTACCTGCTATGATTTAGTGTATGATTGTATAGCGGGTTTTTTATCACCCAATGTTCACTTGATATGCCTCTAGGGTACTAAATCACCTTAATTTCCTTACTCAAAAATAAGAAAATAAGTACCAAATTGTCCAGCACTGGCAAATGGCTGTTTGGTATCCTAAGAGTAAGGGTAAAAATAGTATGAACGAATTACTTACTTTCTGAGAAGATATAATTGTTTTCTAGAATAAAAAGATTACTGTAAAGGGCAATATAATCCCAACTCTAATGCCAAATAACATGGGAAGTTTTGTAATTACCAGTAATGATGATGGGATTATCCCAAGAACCACAGTGAAATTAAAATAATTATTTAGTAACTAATGGTTATTAACAGGAAATTACTGCCCTTGAGAGCTTGTTTAGTCATTTCACTACTGGTGATAGTGATGCCAAAAGATTTTTAGTTTTTATATCTTTTTCATATCTTTGTAGCTCTGTAGGCTATTATTGTATAGTTATATAGTTCTTCAGTTAACTTCAGTACTTTGTCATTCAAACACATTCCTGGAATCCTAATCTAATCCTTTGTCTTCAGAAGCCATGTCACTTTCCCATGTATTTAGACATAAAAAATGTGGGGCTAGAAGCAAAGGGGAGGCTTCAGTAAGGGTCCAAACCAAGAGGGGAATTACTTCATTAACTGTACTTCTAATTGGGGATTCTTGTCAATTGTGCTAATTTGCTGAATTTATAAGAGTGTCGGAGCCCTATATCACGTGTGCATTCTGCCATAAGTGCACCTGATAGGACCTTCAATAAATGGTAACTGCTTTTTATCATTTCAGTCTTGTTTGGCTTGTGATTTTAGGGCTGAAAAGTCATCAGTAGCAATGATTAGTCATGTTCATGAAACAGGTTTTTTTTTTAATTTGTGTGTATGTTGAATCCCAGAGATCTCTTGAAATATCATTAGGCTTAAAAATAATGCGTAGAGTGTATGCAACTGTAGATTCATTTGTAGAACAAGTTAGTTCACATGCTGGATTTTCTTTTCCTAATGAGATACCTGTGAAGTCTTGTTAAAATGAAATGACATGTCAAATACTTGATCATCAGTAGTTTTCAAGTGTGTTTGACTGCAAGGGGAGATTTTCTGCTGGGATATTATATGATGTAGCTGATTATTTTGGCTGTGGTAATATAAGAAAAATCAATTTCATTTGAAGGTAAAAGCAAAGATTCAGCTTTAAAACAGTAACTGCTGATACTGTTACTTAAAAAAGTAACAGTCTTAAAAAAGACATCTTGAGAATTTAGCAAATGGAGTATTAAAAAGTACAGGGTGAGGTCTGTTTAATGATCATATACAATTAGTTGGGTTTTTTTTTTAAATTTATTTTATGATACTGGTGGGATGATACCCCAGCAGATAAAAAAAAAAAATAGCGAAAAAGCAAATGTAAAGACTTGGTTGCATTTCAAGAAGTGATTATAATTTAAACTGTGCAGGGACATAACTTATGGCTATTCAGGTCTTCTGAGAGGTGACAGAGAATGATTCTTGTTGGTAACTTCAATAATCTAAATATCTGGATGGCAGGAGGTAGTCCTGTTACAGAGCTCAAGTTAGTAGCTTTGCATGTTATAATTACATATCTTTACTTTCTCTTTTTAAATAATATAATTCATGTGTCTATATTTTGGAAGTTCATAAAAATTAATACAATTCTTTTGCAGAATTTTTGAATGCAAGAGATTTTTTTAGGGTGCCCACAAACGTGTTTTGTTATGTTTTGGATGGTTTGTTAGGGTTTTTTTTACCTCACAGACTAATCATCTTATTATATTTAAAATCTGGTTAAAAGTCTAGTGTACACAGTGTCAAAGTTTTATATATTTTGCTGTTTCTGTTTACATTTTTTGCCTGATTTATATAAAGGAATCTTTATCAAATAAGAAGGTAATTTCAACTTGCAAAAGAAAAAAAACATTGGCAAATAGTTTAGAAAGTAAGTTGACAAAGACTTTTAGATGTCTAAGATATTCATTAAAGCTGTTACTGGTTTTAATGTACATTACTAGAGAGCCATGCAATTTGTTAATGATTTGGATAAAATTGCTTCTTTTCTTTTAAGCAATCATAAAGTTACTGAATACTAAATTAGGTAATGGTAATAAGGTACTGCACTAATGTGATTCCTAGTTACTTAAAAGTTTTCTTCAACTACTAGAAGAAACCAATCTTTCAGGTTGCATAAGAATACTTTTCGTTCATGTAGTAAATTAAACTTTCTACATAGATGTACATTTTACTTAGATGTAGAGTGGATCTGCTCAATTATAATTAACAGAAAGAAAAAAAGCATTTTTATTTTATCTTGAAGTTAATTTTTTTAAGTGTTATGTAAATTATAGACTCTAATGAAAACCATCATTTGTTTTCAGTATATTCATTTGGATAATTCAATCTAATGTACATTAGCAGAGCGAGTGCTTTTACTTCTGACTAACGAGAAGTGAACAGCTTTAAGAAAACCTTTCCCATCTCAGAAAGAAGCTCTGAGGGATTACAGCTGCACCTATATCCCTCCATTTCCCAACCAAACTCCAGTTTGCTAAATTAAGCTCCAATTCTTGGTACTGCAGGTGACATCAAGAGAAGCAACAAGTATCACAGTGCAGCACTAGGAGTAGGTCTGCCTTTGCTTTTGTACCCAGGCCCATCATTCCCTCTACCAATTCTCTGATCCTGTTTTATCTCACTATGAGCTCTGGAACTGCTGTCTGTGCCTGCTTTTGTGGGCAGCTCCTCTTAGCCATGAGTCAGCTAGTGATGGTCCTGCTCCTCAGATTGGTAGAAGTCCTTATATTGACAATGAATCACAGTAATCTTCTACTGAGTTAATAGTAAAGGTATAGGAGTGATCTTTAAACTTTGGACAGCATTTTGTCTTTAGCTTTCATCTTCGTGGTAAGTGCTAGGGATGTTGCTTTTAAAACTTTTTGTAGAAGACTGATCAACCCTAAGCCATTTTGACTTAATGGAGATTAACTTTAAAGCAAAAATATTTTGATAAATCCAGAATAAAGTATTTCAAAATTGCTCTTACTGAGGTTATTTGAACTTTTTAATTGCTTGTACACTCTGCTACCTAATTATGTTGTGTTAGATAATTTTTTATTTCCTTATTTTGCCTAAATACATCAAAAGATGAATTACTGGAGAATGTTGCCTATGAGTATAAGGAATTCATGAGAACTGTGAGTAGTTAATAGCTTTACAAATCACACTGAGAAAACCAGAATTTTATTTCAACACCTCATTGGCTATCCTTGCTAAGCCAGTAGTTCCCGTATCGCTTTTTCCTTCTGCCAGCTAAACTAGTGAGAGCAGTACTTGCCTTCTTCATTTATTAAAACTTGGGGTTCCATGGGCTTACTTATTATCAATATTTAAACAACAGGATCATGGCTTGGGTTGAAAAGTACCTTAAAGATCATCTAGTTACAGCCCACTTGAAATGAACAGGGACACCTTCCACTAGACCATGTTGCTTGGAGCTCCACCAGGCTGGCCGTGAACACCTTCAGGGATGGGGATCCACTTCTGTGTGCACCCTGTTGCAGTGCCTCACCACCCAAACAGCAAAGAACTTCTCCTAAACAGATGCTTGATGCATACATGGGGATTGCATCCTTTGTGCCTTTATATTATATCATCCTTTCTTATTTGAAAAATTGCTGGGAATCTTACAGAAGCTTAGACATGCTTTTCAGTGAAATGAGGCACAGAAAAGGAAAGGAAATATTATGATGATGGCAGTGATTTGATAGACCTAATGAATGAAACGAATGCAGTCAAATGGACTTTCTGACAAGCATCTGTGCGTACGTGTTGTTGATCTTACCCGTGTTACTGCCCATCATCTGCCTGCTGCCGAGCCATAACCCATGGCAGTGCAGAACTGCAGGTGACCAGCACAGCTTTACCCTTGTGGAGGGCAGTGCCTGCTGCTGTGTCAGTCCTCAGCAGTGCTTTTTTTTTATCCGGGTGTAGTGTGAGGTGTGCTCTGCTGTTGGCAGTTCATTAAAACCTAGCGCGAACAGACTCACATATAGGGGTGCTAGGAAGAGCAAAAACACTTCAAATGTATCCTGAAATATTTGTGCACATGACTAGGCTGAAACAGCTTGAAGCAGCTTATTGGTCAGACAGATACTCTGATTTCTAGACATTCCTCATTTAAAAAAAAAAATTCTGGATGTTAAAAAGAAAAATATGACCCTAATTATAGAAATTTCTTTAAAAAAATCGACTTTGTGTATTGATTCACTATCTTAAGAGGATGGAGATTTGGAGAAATATATTGTGATTTTGTCTTGATGGATCACTCAGTTCAAGAAAATTAAAGTTAATTGGTCAGTTATTGATAAAAAGCAAGAGTTTGTTGGAAAAGTGGTATTTTAGCAAAAACCTCCCAAAGCAGCAAAATAAACAAGCATCAAATTTCTCTGCAAGGAAAAAAGATTAGCACATGTTTCAGTGTTATCATCTCCAAAGGTGTTCATAGAAATTTCTCCTTACTCTGGGAAATACTGGGAGGAGCTATGAAGTGGCCCTTCTCAATGTATACATCTTCATTTGTCTAGGCAGAGTTTTTCTTTCAGTCAGTAATTTGAAAAGAGATATTTATTTACATTTGAGAGAGTGAGTACTTCCTGGTTAACATAGTACTAGATATAGGGTGCAGGCAATGAGTCGTGATAGGCAGAGTCACTATTCTGAGGATATATTTGGCTTTGGAGAAACAGTGAGCAAATACTGTTCATTCCAGCTTCCCATTCATTATGATAGATGTTCTTGTGAATTGGCTATTCTTGTCAAATGGATGTGTTAAATCCAGTCCCAGAGCACACTCATTTGGAATGACTGAAAAATGGATGGCTACAAATATACTCCATCATTAAGCAGTTGTTAAATCTCCATCATAATCTGTTTTCATCCATGACTTCAAATCATCTGGAATCTTTTCTCACCCTTGGACTGTTTGATTAGTGTTGGGGTTGTGGGAATTTATTTGTTTGTTTGTTTGTTTTCTGAGTTGTTTCACAGAAAAAGTTAACTTTCTTCTATGCAAGTCCTAGATTCTGTATTCATAGGACACATGAGCAAATGCTCAATATTTTTAGGCATATAATTTAAATGCAAACGACTCCAAGGCTTTAAATGAATCATGTGCTTTGCTAAATATGAACCAAAATACAGAGCAGGGGCATGAGAGGTGGGAGGAAGCTGTTCTGTTAGACGCATATGTTAGGTCTGTCTTCTTTCCATGGTCTTAGGGCTGACTAACAGGGTGTACTACACTGAGAAATAATAGATGTTAGTTGTTTTGTTTACAGCATAGTGGATTTGTGAATTAGGCATAATTTATGTAAAACTATTGCATGAGGTACAAGGATGTGGACAGTAGGTAGACTAGATTGTGTTATTGAATCTAGAAAACAGCAATCAATTAAATGGAATAAAGAAATATGATGATTGGTTATAGAAATGTGATTAACTCGATTGTAATACCTACCATTGAGAGAAGACACTGATAATACAAGTACAGCAAATGAAGTTAAATGATTGTGTATTTAAAGGGTTAGAAGCATTGTGTGTCTCATTAATTAGCCAGGAACTTTTAAATGAATTCATCTCCAATATGTCGTAAAAAGATAAAAAGCTGTTCTTTTCAAAAAAAACCAAAAACTTTCTGACTCTGAGTATACTTAGAAAAGAAAAATATTAGTAAAATTCTAGGAGAATTTTGATATACAAAGACAATAAAATTATTTTGCCGAAGGTAAGTAATTATTAGATTTTTTAATATTCTGATACCAAGAAGCAATTTCTGTCTCAGGTCAAGATTAAAAATATGCCAAATATAGCACATCCAAATAAATGAATCTTAAAACAGAATTTATTATTTAACTGCGTGAATATGTTTACACAGGCTAGAAAACTGACTGTTCCAATTTGCTTTGCACCTAGAAGACAGCAGTGCATGACTGCAGCCAGAGATCTGGATTCAGATCTTGTAGATGAACAGTTCCAGTTCATGCAAATGACAGGAATTGCCATAAATATTTTAAAATGTGACTCTTAGTTAGTAGTCCATTAAACAATTGCATACTCAACCAGTACAAAAATTACCCTTCCTAATTTTCTGCCTAAAGAGCACTGTTATAAATTCTCAAAAAAAAGCAGGAGATCATGATGGCCTCCAGGAACTCTGTGATACTGTCTGGTAACAACATGGAAAATTAGCTTATGCAACTCTTTGAGAAGGATGCTGAATCTTGGAGATGAACCAGAGGGTGAACGAGGTAGGTTAGCTGTACAAATATCTGCTACAACACTGTAGTTTTGGGGACAAATGAAGCAACAAGGCATGAAAAGGAGTGGTAGGAAGTGAAAGTCCTAAACATAAGGGATTTCAAGTAAAAAAGGTGCCGCAGCATGTAGAATATATAGGAAGAAGGTCATGACTTTGGGTCCCCGCTGGTAAGTATAGGTGGCAAAGAATATAAAGGTGTAGTTAATTTTAGGGTTATCTGCCACTAACAGGAAAACAAATGGAGAACTAGAAAGGAAAGAATACAGGAATCTAGGACCTTGCACTGTGAAAAGAATGCCTACAAGAGGGAGAAGTAACCTTTCCAGGAGTTCTATGAAATTTCATTTCAGCTTTCTCTGAGAAGAGAAGAAAGGCTCTCGCAGATAGTTTGGCAATAGTTAGGAACAAAATGGTTAAAACATACTACTCAATATCCAGGCTCAAGATTGACTCCAGCATTATGTCCGTGGAGGCCTCACCAAAACCAGCTGCTAATGAGAACTATTTTTGTTTCAAACAATCCATTTCTGGATCTAGCCGATTTCCAAGCTACTACAATGGGAGGAAGGGGAGGAGGACGGGCTAATATCCTTTTCCACCCTGATGTCAACTCTTATGTTCATCTGATAGCATAGCAAGCAAATTTTAAACACTAACCCAGTTTCTTTCATCTTCCTATCTGCCACCCCTCACCATGTAAGAATAAAACAGATTAGTTTAGTCCTTCTATGGAGGGAAGGACCAGCTTTCTGTTTGACAAAAATATTCCAAAGTGAGAAAGTTAACGAAGGTACCTGAACTTTCCTCGTTTTGGTTGGCAATGACACGTGGATACTTCCGAATCCTTCTCATGACACTGTTCAGGCAAATTAGGTGTGTCTACAGGCAAATGAAAAAGGGTGATCTGTATCACAGAGGTATCTCTGAAAGCTATGAACATCACTCTTTGCTTCCTACTAGCTGCAGAGAAGGGTGTGTATTAGCTGCATGAGTCATTTTCTTTCGACCTTGACAATAGCTATTTTTACCAGTTGCCATGTATATTTCTAAAACAGATTCATTTGCTTCATTGCTTCTAACTGCTTTGTAATATACTCATTTCAAAGGTATGATGAATACCTTCAGTTTTTCCAGCAGTGTTGTTTCTTTCTTTCTATTTCAATATGATAAACACCATTTTTATTTTGCAAATTAATAATGCATTTGAATTCTGCAGGTGTTTTTCCTGTATGCTTTAATATCTTTTTGTCATTGGGGATAATGCAATTGCTCTTGATGGTCAAAAAGCTAGCTCAGCCCTTGTAATGTGAATCAATTTGCCATTGCTGTAGTTGTTCACTCACAGCTGTGTGATGGTTGATCTTTTTTTTTTAATAGACATGATTGTATCAACCATTTTACTGCTTACCATTTTTTTGCAACAAAAAGCATGAAGATGTACTGAATTTAATTTTCCATAGAGCGACACTGTCAAGGTTGCATTTGAAAGTTGTCCTTTACTGTATCTAAGCATTAGCATTTTTTCCACAAGTGATCGCTGAAAGAATACTTCCCTCCAATGTCTTGTTTCTACCTTTGGGTTCTGCCAAAAGTCTCTAGGGTCATTGTTATCTTAAATGCATTCTTTTTGAATTGCAATGGCAGCACTTCTAAGTGTACAAAACATCCTGCATACACCCATACTGGAATGACAATACAAGCCCTTCTCTTTTTTTTTGTTTTGGCTTCTTACTTTTATATGTTCTTCTTTATACTTAGAGGGAGTGCTTTCCCATTCGTGCCATTTCTTTTTTGCAAATTCAGCTTTTGTAAAAAAGACAAATTTGCAAGTGCGTGTTTGTGGCTAGAGACAGATAATAGGCCAAAAGTGATGTAGGAAATCATGAGTGCTGCTACAATGCACAGTTCTAAATGATAGTTCAGCTTCTGGGAATGATGCAGGTGTGGGACGTACAGTCATCAGGATGGTGTTGGTGCATGTCAGAGTACAAAGCCCAGAGGTAGAACACTTCAGGCTAAGCTCTCCAGAGGTGACAGTGATAGAAAGATCCACAGGCAGAGCCTTGAGAGTCCTGTGAGTATGGATGAGCATCACGATCAGACTTGCATTTTTCTGGAACATGTGGCTCTCAAACTGCTCTGAAAAGCACCTCTAGAGGACTATAGCTCTAGCCCAGGTGAAAAGGGATAACTTAATACCATGTTAAGAAACTCTGATTTGTGAGGAATTTCTGGGATGGTGAAAAATGGAGTTTGTACAAGGAAAGATATGCTCCGGGGAGGATTCAGAATTTGGGATGCAACTTATGTGTTGGCTTCATGTATACTGAGTAGGTAACATGGGACAAAAAAAGCTCTCTAAATTTCCAGAAGGTCAAAAAATTAGATGTATGTTATATCTGGCAGAATGCTAGATGACACCTCATGATGAAAGCCAAGCTTTCTGCCTTACGTAAAATTCTGTTCCTGTGAGTTTAAATTCCTTTCTGACCTAAAATCTCCTGCAGCCTTAGCAGGAGGAACTCCTTGTTTCCTCTAATGCTGCCTATTTTTTTTTTTTTTTTTTTTTTTNAAGAAAGAATGGAAAGTAATAGAAGCATTTATGAAGAAAAAGCCTAACAATAAAGTGACAGAAAAAAAATGAATGAGGGAAGCTGCAATTTTGCAAGGACATAGAGTTTTGCTAACATGCAATAGAACCTGGGAGTTTCCGGAATTTGAATTGATTTTAGATCAGGAATTTTGTCCCTGTTTTTCTTCCAAATATTAACATTTTACACAAAAAAATTTAATGATTTAAATAACTGTGTTCCTTGACACCTATTGAAGGTTTATGCAGACCTTGAAAACAGCTAGAAAATATAAAATCTGAATAAATTTAACCAGGGAAAGTGCCAGATTATGCACATGGGGTGGGGCAGCCCTGGATGTGTGTACACACTGGGGAAGGAGACTGGCCTCACAGAAAGTGATCGTCGCATTCTGCTCTGCATAAGGTGTGGTCTCACCTTGGATATTTTGTGCAGTTTTGACCACTACAATATAAGAAAGCTATAGAACTATTAGAAAGTTCAAAGGAGGGAAAAAAAGACAGTGAAGGGTCTTGAGGTGAAGCCATATGAGGAGTGGCTGAGGTCACTTGGTCTGCTCAGCCTGGAGAAGAGGAGACTGAGAGAAGACCTCATTGCAGTTTACACTTCATGAGGAGAAATAAAGGGGCAGACAATGATCCTTACTCTCTTTTTCACCCAGAGGGTGGTTGGGAACTGGCACGGGCTTCCCAGGGAAGTGGCCATAGCCCCAAACCTGATAGAATTCAAAAAGGTTTGGACAATAGTCTTGTGCACATGGTGTGGCTCTTGGGGACATCCTGTGCAGGGACAGGAAATCAATGAAATTTTTAAGTCCCTTGCAACTCAGGATACTCAATGATTCTATGGTAATAGCTATCAAAATTCCTCTTATTTGAAAATTGGGATTGTGACGTTTCAGTAATTCCTACATAAAATACTCATGCTGTCAATTTTCCCAGTAATGCATGAACATGGTTTTATGGTTTCATCGTCTATCCTGTTAATGTTGTGCTGGATAAGATTTATATGACCTTAAGATGTGTCACTGGTTAGTATTTAGTACTCGTGTATGTTAGGGCTGCCCATAATTAAAAAAATGGTTGCATCACCACTGCAGACATAGAGGCAATAGACAGAAAAACAAGCAAATAAATGCTTTTGTTTCACTAACCCCCCAAAGCTGCAGTTGAAGAAACTGTACAAGTTTCATTTGGAGCAGGATTCTTGCAGGATCCTCATTTGCTGGCACTGCTCAGAACTGAGATCTGTAGGGGAGATTGCTTCCTGCCCTCCTACCCACAGCATTTTCCATCACTGCAGTCAACTAGGCAGCAGAATGCAGATGAACCTGGGAACGAGGCAGGCAGGGAAACAAAGAAAAGAAAAGGAGGGCTGCTAACATTTTTTGAAACCATGAGTTCTGCTGGTGTTTTTTCTATTTAAGTGTGTCAGATTTTATTGTCACATTGTCTTGGGAAATACCTTTTGCTTTTATGTCTAGAACCAACTTTTAATTCTCTTTGAAGAACTAAATACAGTCGGACGCATTCATCTTCCAGGAATGTAATCTTTTCTCTGTGAGGATGACACATAACCTGAAATTGTAAGGTGACCCCTGGAAAGATGAAAGGATATGCGTCTCTATTTCATGCAATTTTTCTTGTCCTAATTATTGGTGAGGCTTCACAAGATGGCAGATATGATCTAACAAATCACAACTGTCAAAGGCCTCCCCTTTCTCTTTCATGTACTCTACTAACCGCTTTCTGACACCAAACTGCTTGCTGATTTTTTCCTGTGCAGTGATTTCAGTGCTTATTTCACTACTCAGTGTGTTGATTCATCTTGCTAAATTGTCAGGATGTTAACCTGACAAGAAAGGCAAATTGCTTTATTTGATGTTTGTGAGTCCATTTGGGGGAAGTGCCAGAGCTGGTCCATGTGGCATCACAAGGGTCTAGGATGTACCTGTGAGAGTCAGTGAACAATTAGACCAATGCACTTACAGCAGGAAAACTTCACTTGCATAGTTTTCTTTTGTTTTTCTTTCTGTCAAATAAATTACATGCAGTGTTTCTAGCTATCTCTTTTGGCTGATTTCTAGAGCAAAGCTGGTGACAATGTGCTGTGGAAACAACAGCACACATTTAATTCTTTGCGAGACACAAATTTGATCATTAAGCCAGGCAGATCATCTGTTAGAATAACGTAAAATGAAAAAGAATAAATGTAAGTGTGCATAGAAATAGAAGAAAAATGACAGATTTTTTTCTAAGTGTTAACATAATACAGCAAAGGTAGGTGTCTATTTGTCTTTCTATGTATTAATTGATTATTAGTATTTTGTATGGGATAGCTTTATTCTCAATATAAATCAATTTGACTGCAAGGACCACTTGCTGTTCAGTACTTCCTTGCTATGAGTCTGTACTATACTGTGTTACTGTATCATCAGACTGCAGGGCAAGGACTTTTGGTTTTGACATATTTCTCCTATTATTCAGTGCTGTTTATGCTAAGATTGTTCTGCCTGTATAAATAGCAGTTGACTCTGTGTGTGTATGTGTGCATGAGAGATAGAGCAAGAGGGAGAAGGATGGAGAAAGAAGAAGAAGAGAGGGAGAGTACAGACAGGATGGAGGGAGAGAAATATTACATCCAGGCAACAGCTAAAAAGCAGCAGGGTTCCCAAAACCAGTGTGCTAAACATTCTGCTACCTGGCTTGGCCATATGGAAATTGGACATGATATTTACCATAACCTGCTGGAGGTTAATTTTTCATTTGGAAAGGAAACTGCAGGTTTGGAGCTACCTGAGAGCTGAGCAGTTTATAATGCTGTGCACTGAGAAGGAGTGAGAAGAAATTTAAATATCAAAAATGCACAAACAACGCTGCCTTTACCTGCCAAGATTGACATGTTGTTAGTTCTGTGGAGAGAGAATATTCAAATCTACCTGCTGCTTTTAATGAGTCCTGAGATATTTGCTACAAACCTGGGTATCAGATCAAGTGCTGACTAAATGAATCCTGACCATCACAGAGCTGCTGATTAGAGGCCTTTTTACTCATACTAGGTTGGTCTAAATTAGCACTGTGCATTTTGGAGACACTTCAATATTCCTTTTCTCTAGCAGCAGTATACTAAATGTAAATAACTAATTTCACCTTTGTGACTGGACTGTAAAGAAGTTGCCCTACTCTGCCAGCCACCTAAATAATGTATGAATACAAGCTCAAGACCAAGAAAATCATGCTATGTTTCCTCACTCTCAGCTTTCAGAGAAAGGACATTCTCAACTGGTATCATCCACTTACCCATATTTCTAGTTTTGATGCTGAAGATTTTGGAAGTATAAATATAGAACTTTTGTTTCGCATTGTCTGTGTGACTGTGGAATGACATAGTAAGAGACAGAGATGATACCTATTAGAAAGAACCAAGTACATGAATTGTTAGAACAAAATTATAAGGCAATTTTTAAAAAAAAATTATTTCTGTAATATTTAAATACATACTACATGACCTTTTACCTCAGACCATTGACAAATAAGAATTGCTTGTATATTGACATGGTATTGGTTTAGTACTGTAAATCACATATTCTATAAGGAAATTAGTATGGCATTAAATGAAAACTATTCATCAGTATTCTGTTAATAATATATCTAGGGGCAACCTTAAAAAAAAACAGTAAAAGGCAGAATAAAAATTTTAGAAAAACCCAAAATGTTTTTGTACACAAAAGTAGCTACTGCTAGAGGAAATCTCCTCTCAGTGTAGGGTTACTGGGTTTATGCAGTGGTTTTTTTTTCTTCTCAATTTTTCTAGGTTCAAGAGGGAATTTTGCCTACCAAGATGCAGACATTGCTTTAGGATTTGTTCCAGCCCAATTCTTGCCATAGAGTTGTGCTGGGCCACACACAACCATGACAATTTCTTGCAGTGATCAGCAGGCAGGGTGGATGAGTTGGTACATCTCACTACTTCTCCAATTTCAGACCACCTACAAAGAACACAGTAGTAAGTATATAAAAGTGAAAAAGAAAAGAGATGATGGAAGCACATGGGAGCAGGTAGAAATGTCACCCCTTATTCACACCCTGACATGCAGGCTTGGAGATGAAGGGTGAACAATCTACCCATTTTGCAGCTGACAGAACTGATGTTCTTGTCCTTAAAAGAAGTGCCACAAAGCACTGTCAGCTGTCTTTCTTCTTCTAATCAGTTCCCAAACTCCTCTCTGACTTGTAGTCCCAGGGGAAATTTTTATTGTCTTTTCACTTTTTTTTTTTTTTCTGCAGGCTTCCTCTTGTCCCCTCCTTCATGGACTTTTGCTATTTGCCTCAACTGTGTCTCATGGAAAGCACTGAGGATACTTTAATGTGACAATGAATCATCACATTAAAATATCTGTCATGCTGTTAGATTGCGGTAAAGAAAATCAAAGATTAACAACATATTTTCAGTGTTGTTCAATTCCAGTAAAGTGGTTCAGCCTTGAGAATTGTATTTTTAGATAGTGTAGATAGTTTGACACAATTTACAGGAATATTTGTGGACAGATAGTTTTAACAGTTATAATAACAGGATGGCTTTTATTTGTATTTTAGGAAGGAATGGATTTCATTAAAGGAAGCAGAAATGGTCTATACAGCTAGAATAGATCTCAATTAGAGATTGTTAAACTATAAACAAGAAGAGCATGAAGTTTTGTTTTTTTTTAATTGATGCCTCCAGAGCAACCATCATATTGGAAACAGTAGGATTCAGCCTTAAAATTGCATTATGCATTGGTACATCAATTACATAAGTCCTGCCCTCCCTTCTCCTTCCCTGTCCTCTCCCTTTCATTTTGGCTCATATGAGACCTGACATAAAACAGAAAGGTTACTGACTTTGCTGCAGTAATAAAGGTCTGACAGAGAACCTCTTGACACTGTGTTTTTTAAGAGTGGCTGAGATATCTCATCCCCATCCCTCATCCTGCTTGTGATAAGAAAGTTCAGCCCCAGCTCATGCAGGAAGAACTAAAATGCATAAATTTCTGTTATAGGTTTCCCAGATTCAAGAGGAGCAATTAAAGGAAATTTCTCATCTCATGGCCTTCTTCACAAAATCTTTGCTAAGTTTCTTGCTAATTTATGTCTATATATTCATTTAGGAGGATTATTGTTAGATCGACACTAATACGAGGAAAAGTGCTTCTTGGCCTTCTGCATTTATTTCACTTTTCACCATGCTGTATCATGTATATTCATAAGAAAAAGAAGCTGATCTGGGATTGGTAGTTGGGTAGTCTGTACACAACAGAACCTAATAGAATTTTGTAAAAACTACCTTTATTCTTGTCTCTCACAGTGAATTTTTAATAGTTCTTTTAAACTACTGGAAGTTTGGTAGAATAGCAACATCCAAATCCAATTTAATAGATTATTAAATATAATCTATATTATAGAAATAATATAGATTATTTATTGTTTAGGTTAAATGTTTAAATCTTATACATTGGAAAGCATTCTCATTTGCACTCCATTTTTTGGTCTGTATGGCTATTACTGTGATAATCAGTAAAGTCTCCACTGAGGGTTACTGCATAGATAAATGAAAGTGTAAGAAATTTATTATCTGTTTCAGTATTGTTGGAAGTACACGTATCTATGGAAACTTGCTAGAACAACAGACAAGAGGTTGTTCCAAGACGGGAGGCGAGACTTGGTCCCTTCAGGCAAAAGATTCCAGTTGCTTAGATGTACATCAGACTGCACCAAAACCAGTATCTGGCTGGTTTTGGTAGGGGTTTTTTTGGATAACCATAATAGAAGTATTTGTCTAGTAAAGAAAGAGCTTTTCTTCAGTCCTGGTGCAACAGGGTAACTAATATTTCTTACTTGATTTCATTTTTCTATGTCTAATTAGGGCCATGAAGAAGTGGCATAAATTAATGCCATGAAATTTGTAAGATAAGTTATCTAGTGCTTGAAAGAATGGAGTGAAAGGAGGCAGTGCACCCTGTTCTTGGCTTCCTATTTGACTCCAATTCCTAACTTTTCTCACAATAGCTAAATTGGGGAAAAAAGAAAAAGTCAGTACACTTAACCCCAAATTATGCTCTCATGTTCCACCTTACACTAAATTCATTGGTTTACCTGATTATCACATAGTCTGGTGGTGTCATTTTTTGCCAATTAAATGGTGTATGGATAGAGGGTAAGAAGCAAGTAAAATGCCAACAATATTTGCATAATGTTTCCTCATTAACATTGGAATACTTTTATATGTCATATAATCTCCCATGTTCAGCCAGAGTGTTTCTTCCATTTTTATTATGGTCAGTATTGCACATGGTATATGTGGAAATACAGTGTCATAAAATTAGAGCAACAACTGGAATAACTGCTATGCAATATGAATACCACAGTAACGAATTGTATTCTGCAGCCAAGGTCTACTTCCTTTCAATTGTCATTTGGGGTAATTTTCATCCCACATTAAAGGCAATTGTTTATCCATAATAATATCTGTAAATCTAGTTACAAACACACTGCAGCAACTTTACTGAGTTTGTAATACCACTTTGTAGCAAACCTTTGCCCATGACAGAAGCTAACTCTGTTGTGGTCTAAGCTATATGGGTATATTCAAGAATAAGTACTGTAATGTTAGGGCTTATCTTTCCAAATGAGGTAATATTTCAGCTGACAAGGAGATCAGGAATGAATTCTACTGTCTTCAGAACACATTCAGATACACTGCTTTTTGTCAAGGTTTTGAAGGATCAGTATTAAGCCAGATCTGGACTGATATAGCTTGGTTTGCAATCTTGCAGGAAGATTTATTAGCTGTCTGTATGCACAGTATTTGTCCAGGCATTTTAAGGTCATCTGTGTTTTAGTGAATTTGGAATCCTAGTTTTAGCCTGCATATTCCTTTCAGTAGTTCCACCCTCTCTTGCTCTTTTTAGTTAATTTAGATAAACTTACCTGACTATTCACTCAGAAGTTAACAAGCAGGAGTTGTGTCTAGTCTTGGGTTATTCTTCTCCTTTGTTTGATAAATGTTTGCTGTCATGGCTCAATAAGGTATGAGCTGCAGTCGGTTAATTTTGGCAGTTTTTATTTGCTGAGGATGCTTGGCTTGCCCTCCCAAGCATTCACTTGATACCACTTAATTTATTTACTTTCATTAATTTCTTGCATAATTCTGTGATCAACCATGTGGCCATTATTAACACCGATTGGACACATAGTTGAATGTAAAATTTTTTATTAAGTTGAAAAGAGGAAAACTTGATTTGGACTTTTTTCAATTAAGTTGACAGATGCATAGATGGATAGATTCAAATAAAAAAAAAATTGCTTGCATAGACATACTGTCATTAGTTTTTGAAATTTGTACCTGATGAGGTTTTTTTGCATAAACAGACCTAATTATACTCAATTTGATGCAGGGACACTTATATCTGTTGCTTTATTTTTTAAAAAGTACATGAAACAAGCTGAAGAAACATGAAGTGACTCATTAATAGAGACACAGCACTTTGACCAAATCCATTATTAATAATAATTCCCATTAGAAAGGGAGAATTGAGGTCTACCTGTTTTCCTTTGTCACTTTTAATTGTAAATATAAATATTTTTATAAAACTGGAGGATTAAGTACATTTAGTTCAAGTTGTGCAGCATACTTGGATGAAAGATTTTCATGTTTAGATATTCACTACTCTATTGTTTTGCTCCTGTTATATGAAGAATAATATGTCTCCTTACGCTTTTCCCAGGTCACTTAGAACATCTTTTTGGTTAAAATAATTCAAGCCTTCTTCACCTTTTCACCAATACACCTTCTTTGGGAATGGCATAAAATCAGGTTTATTTGTTCAGAATCCTTGTCGTTAATGACATCTTTTTTGTGAGAGACGGAAATGTATCAGGAAGCATCATTATCTCTTCTGTCTTGTATATTTAATTTCTGTGTTTAGGCAATCAAACGTCTTGTTCTTTTTGCTGCAGGTGTGCACAGAAGCGTGTGCTTTCAATGGTCTTTGAACAGTAAACAGTAGTAACATCTCTTTTCAGTTTTATTAATTGGTTGTTTTGTTCAGCACATCATTCTTAGATTCACTTTTTGTTCATGGACTATATGAGAAAACATAAATGGAGCACAGATTATAAAATCTTTGTGGTTGATAGCCATAGTCTATATTCTAAAATGCCAAGCTTTTGACATTTGCTGCAGTTCATTCCAGGGAATGGGTCATATAAAGGGTTGGTCAAAATGGGGTTACATCCAAAGTTAGGAGTGAAACAAAGAGAATTAAAGATCTGAATCCTCTAAACAAAATCCTGTGGTGGGTTAGTAACATTGCCATCTTTTAAAATAAGCCCAGTTTTATGGGATAGACAGCAAAAGGTCTGCTCAGCATGTTACCATGGTGGCCTTTCCGAATTTCTTGGCCCAGCGCCCAATAAACTTTTAGCATTTGGCACAAGCTAATACATCCAGCCACATGACACACGACAAGTTTCTGCAACCAAAACAGTGCATCATATACAGTGAAAGGAAATGAATGTCTAAAAATGTGACAAAAATATCCTCTGCAGCTGTAGGACAATGATAAGTTTATTCTGTTCAGAAGAGAAAGATTTCTTATTTCAAATTCAATACTCTTTAATGTTTTGGACAAAACCAAGGATTAGCAGCCAAGTGATGAGAGGAGTTCTGTTTGGACACACTACTAGAAATTATTTTGAAGACTTTCAGTTTTAATATACTGAAATACAATACTTGAAGTGAAGCTCTGCCTTTCTGACACACTATCAGTGATCATAAACCAGAGACAGAAAAAAGGGCATACAGAGAAGCAAACCATTTAGTCTTGAGGAGCACCAAAAATTCTAATTCAGCGGCTACATTTTCAGACAAAATAAGGAAGAAATACTGTTTCTTTCATGCCTCAAAAGTTCAGCAAGGTACTTTGCTTTAGCTCATGCCTTATAACTGAAAGATAAGAGAAAAGACAGCAAAACAGAAATACATATTACCGATTCTGTCGAGGAAGTTGATTGAGACTATCAAGAATTATATCATTTTGTTGCTTAAGATAGATGTCCATCTCACTCATCTCTACCAAGCTTTTGATTCATGGGGAGTTTTGCTTTCTACTTTTGATGGTTTTGATATTATTCTTGCAGAATAACTCTTTAGCAAGAGCCTGGGCTCTGTGCTTCATTGTAGAGATACAGCAGTCCAAACTTTAGCTTTCTAGTAACAGTTAAAATAGGACAAAAGTAGGATTTGTTCATGTAAGTTATAATATGTACTCTGTCCACAGCACATCTGTATAGCAGTCTTCAGGAACAAGAAAAACCTTTTGAACGAAGGTACACCTCATTCCCACAGTCAGTCAGCAAAAGCATAATGAAATCAAACGGCTATGTGATTTTTATAATATATTAAAAAATAAAGTGTAACTGTACAGCTAAGGAACTAGTTGAACAGATTATCTGGGTTGAAGTAGCTCAGTCAGTCAAGTAAGGCATAAGTACAGCTAATTTACGTTTAGGCGATGTGATTGATGGATGACTCTGAGGTCTCTTTGGATTGTACTTTTCTCTGAGTCATCTCAAATTAAAAAAAAAATATTCTCCCTTTCAAGAGGATATTCTCCCCTGGAGAAACACTGGAATAACCCAGGAAATGTAAGAAAGTATTTTAATAGAAAATTTGTTCTGATATATTTATCTCTTAAAGATGAGGGTGAGAATTGTAGCAGTCCTTATGATTTCTGTGTACTAAAATTGTGATTCTGCTTGTGTGTACATAGATATGACAAGTAGATTATTGTGAATGAAGAAACTTTTCAAACCTAGTCAGTGGATTTTGGATTGTTTCAGTTTTTTCTGTTGCTTGAAATTCTTGTGCAAATGAGGCATTTGCTTTAGTACTATTGGCAAAACTTTTTGACATGAGGATTAAAGGAATAATAGACATAAATACAAAATAATCATTCTCTGAAACAATAGTGATAATAATATCAAGAGACAAGACACTCCCTTAATTTATTTAACACTAATCTTATACTGTGCAATGAACTAGAGAGTATTTTGTGTAGGGATGATGTTAAGACAGTATTTATGCACGCTGAGATGTTTCAGTAGAACTCTTCATTTTCTTCATTTTATAAAATTCCACTCAGATTGAATTTTCTCAGTAGTTGTCCTATGTGCACAATGTATACCAGTCCAAATCAAGACTGGGTAACATCTGCCCTTCTATCAGGCATTCTGATACTTACACTGATTTCATCAGACCAGCATGAGTGGTAAAAAAGTCGGGGTTTTAGGTTTCCCAGTGGCTTCAGAGCCACATACTGCTGTAATAGTTTTCTGCCAAAAAAATACCACATAAATATAAAGGTAAGCCTAGTAGTGCTTTGATGAGGCAAAGTAGGAGTGTTTTTTGCACATTTCAAGTGGAAGAAGAATCTGGAGATATAGAAACCAGATTCACTGAGTTTTGGTTGGTCTTCTAACATTAGCAATTTCCTTGGTGTTACATTTGCTTATATGATTTTTCTCTGCAAAAGTGAACCCAGTTGCCCAATCTCCTAGCATTAATAGAGGATAGTATCTACTCTGTTCAATGAAGACATGTCAGACATTGGAGATTTTCACTGGATCACAGAGAGGCTTATCTTTCTGGGATAGATTAGCTGTACTATTTCCAGTGACAGCTCAGCCATTTGGGCAAATTTCAATTAAGAAAGAATTGAGAATAATAAAATCCTTCTTGGATCCATCATCTATTTACTTGTTCCCAAGCATCACAAGTTTCAGGATCTTATGGTGCAAGCCAACAGCACAAGATAATGTCACCACAGCTGGGACTGTCTCCGTGCCTCACCTTACAAAATAGTCCTTGGGAAGCATGCAGATGCACCAAGGGGATCTGCAGGCCATTCTGAATTCTACATGGTTTGCATGAACTGGAATGACTAAGTCCAGCTGGATCTTAGCTTTTCACAATAACCAAGGTTTAACTGGTTGAACATAAACTGATTCAGCCTTGTCTGGATTTTTGTTGGAGGCACTGAATATCCTTACACCAAAAATCCCAATGTGCTCTCTAGGACCCTGGTTGGCCTCTGGTTTCAGTTGCCTCCTTATTATCCTAGTTAATAGGGTTGGCTGTAGTGTGCCAGAAATACTGACACTGAAGCATCATAGGGTCTGCTGGGAAAGAGACCAGAACAAACCACAATATAAATTCACCCTCTGAGTCTAAGTATCTCCTGTACTGTTCTTTTCAAGAGGTGCACCATAGATGTAAAAAAGAGTACAGACAAGGACAAAAATGTGGAACAGCTTTTGTATGAAGAGATAGTTACTCATAAACTTGAAAAAAAGTAAGTGAATGGGATATGATGTAGCCATCCTGTAAAACTGAATGGTGTGAAGGCTAGGAGAGTGTTATTATTCTCTGCTTCCTGTAACACAAAAACATAAAAGCATCAGATAATATTGTTGGACAGGGTTTTCAAAATGAATGAAATGTTCTTACTTCTATAGTGTATTATATACCTTATTCCAATGTCGATACAGGCTTTATGCTGAAAAATAATCATTGTCCAGTACAGACAGACAAAACTGCTGCTGTTTCAAAGTAATTCTTTTGCCCTTACGAGTTTTCCAAAGTTCACATATTTTAATCTTTATGTCCATGGGGTGGAAATAATGAATATCCTGTATCTGCCTTCCTCCTTGCCCCAAGTTATATGCTGAGGTTTTCTTAAGTTTCCAGTTAATGTCAAATGCAACTCTGGAATATCAGGAGCACTGGGAAACAGAGCTCTTACAGTGAGGTTTCTTTTATAATTTTACAGCTGTTTCTGAACTTCTTAAGTGCTGCATGATTCAATATGACAAGTACTAGGTGGCTGACAGTCTTCCCAGAAAACATATCCCACTTCAGCCAGCAATTCTTGGGTATGTGGTAGGAATTTTATGGTGTATCTACCTACCTTCTGACAGGTAAGGATTGGATTAGAATACAATAAATTTATTTAGATGGTCATAGAAGTCCATACGAGTCAGTTTTCTGGATTGTATGCTGCCAGAATCTCATTAGAACAGATTGACATTTCAGAGGTGTAGCGTTCTTACCTGGATTTAACACCTTCCTCAGCCGTGAATCCATCATCAAATGGCATCTGGCCCTTCAACGGATTTACAGTTTTTAGGTTAAGCAATTCCTTAAATGTCATTCTGCTGTGTCTTACCAGTTTTCTCTTTTCAATGAGGCACCTTGTGTAAAACTATCAATTGCTATAAAAAAATAAGTTATTATCTGGTGACACAAACATACAAAATCCTTAAAAATGCCCTTAGCCCCAAGAGCAGCACTACCCCAGCTGTTTTAATCTGGTCGGTCTTTGCCACTCAGCACTGTTCTCTCCTGGTGAAAAATTTTAACCTAGTTTTTCACATCTATGAAATGCACGTTTACAAATTCTCTTTGTTGGCTCATATATGTGTATTGCCATATATGTATGTATTTATGTGAGTATATATATATGTATATACATATACACATATATGCAAAGATACTGCACATATGTTTGCCATGTATGTATTAATGTGTATGTGTATTTAGTTTAAACACAGTTTACACAGCTTTATAAAGATTTACATATGGCTGATATATGCTATAATAGCAATTGCAAATAGTAAGAGTGTCGTGATATCAGTGGCACTTACATTTTCTTTTGGCCACTAATTCACATGCAATGATAATCATGGTAAAGACCATATTTTTTATCTTTATTTTTTATGAGATCTGCACAGACTTTTTCTTGAAGTTTTTATTCTTGTTCAAAGTTAACCCTTTTTATAAACAGAGAGGCAAACATCACCTTTTTAAAGGAATCTCATTCTGGAATTATTTTTGATCACTAGAAGACTTTTCTGGATTTGGAACATGGACCCTCTATGTACTCTGTCAGTACAATAGTTGCTGTGGATCAATAATGTATTACTTAGGTGTTGGTTAACCTTTTGTATGTATTCATGGATCTTCTTTGGCACTAGTGTCATAATATAGGCCACTTATTTTAGCATAGAAATCCTAAGAGCTCCTCAAGCGCTGATGAGAGCTCATTATTTGCAACAGCCTTGCAGATGAGGGACGTCAAAAAGGAAATACAGAAATTTATGCACTGTGGTTATGTGAAAGAACTGAATTTTGTTATATGTTACTATAACTTAAAAGCATTCCGCAGAAGCTTTGTGAACGTGTGTGTGCACATTGTCTAAATTTGTGTTCTAAAATCAGGTCATCCTTGACCTCATAACCATTTTGATTTGGAACATTCATCTTAATTTGGGTCTGCTGTGAATAAAGGACAAAGTGCAGTAATAGGTGATAATTTTTATAAAACAGAACATTAAACTTATATCCAATACTCTCCTACTGTGAAAAGAGAAAGTGTAACCCAAGTATCATCAAGTATTACACTTAGTCTGTCCTGTTTCTTGGTCTTGTTTAGAGATTCCATGTAATTTGCAGATATTGATCAGTCTTCATGTCTCTACAAGTTCGAAAAATACAGCGTTAGTGTCTCATTTTAGTAGCTTAGAATGGAAATCATGAAAAGATATGTTTGAAGATTTTTTTGATTTTTTTCTGTACTGAAACAGATACTGGGCCAAGAATAGAATTAAATTTTTGATTCAGTTTGTATGAGATATTATACTGTTTCTTAGTGCTTTAGTGTTTTTTCTTGAGAGTGGGGGAGCAGTTAGATTTTCTTGTTTGTTTGCTTTTGTAAATAAAATTGCAAAACCAGGAAGTGTCAGTAGTATTATGCAAACATACACATTTATATTAAAAATGGTTATACTTTGTTACAAAGTAGTAGTAATTTGTCTTTGAGCAGTCTGGTCTTGCTTGACCCTAAACTGATTGAATATCTGTAAGCATGAAAATTGGCTGCATTTCTATCATTCTTTCACCTCTGTTTGGATTTCCTGTGAGACATATTTCAAACTCCAATCCTTTGCCCAGTCTGTCAGCCCAAACCAGAATTAACTGTGTAGAGAGTTTTGGAAGGTAGTGGGGGATTATTACTTGGTGGACAAACAAATGGCAAAGCTGCTTTACTACTTTCTAGTATCTAGTTAAGCACGTTCAACACATTTGTTTACAGAAGTTTAGTCACTCAATAAGTTCATGCATTTCCATAACACGTAAAAGAATCTATAGATCTTATTTATTGCATTCAGGACATGTCAATGCAGTAGAGCTAGCTGGAATAAGAAGAAATTTATTAGCATTTAATTAGAGAATGCTGGAAAGGACAAAATGCCTGACCGGTAGTTGTAACTGACAACCGCCCTTAATTCAGTGTGAAAATATTTATGAAAGGTTATTCTTGAGGTTTGCATTTGAATTTGGGTTTCAGCTTAGGGTCTTCTTTAATAGGGTCATGGGCTTCCTGTTCTTCCATAGACAACATTTTTCCATAAAAGCCTTCAAGTGCTCAGTATTCCTGAGTCTGCATCTAGTCTTACTTCCTTCTCTATTTTTAGCAATGAGCAGTTTTTGCCAAAAACTGTTACGGGTTGTTTCTGCTTTAATACAGCAATCCAGGTTTTAAAACTCTGAAGTTGCCATTGTAATCTTTCTTAGTCTTCAGGTATGCCCTTTAACTTTCTTTGATGTAGCTGTTCTTTGCTTCTGTGTATGAGACACATGCCATTCTCTTCCTTGTACACTCATTCCTTATACTTCTATGGCACAGAATTTCAAGTTGCCTTCTTCTAGTTGTCACCATGCCTCAGTTTACTGATGCCTTAATTGGCAGGCTCATGCAAGCTCATGATCGTCTTTTCATCATCTTTTCTCACACGTAATTTCTTAGAGAAGTAGGATATCACACTGGTTTCCTGTAAAATTCTTCCTGTAGTCCCATAAAACACATGCTTTTCACATGCTTCTAGATACAGGGACATGCTTATAACTAGCATATATTTAGTAAGCTTGCTGCATTTCAAAGACTGGGATCATTGTTTTGTGTAGTTTCCAAAATTTACTGTGTGTCTAAAATTTAATGGTCCAGAAATGAAATTTACAGTATTTTTTGTGGACAGCAAATTAACTATAATTGGTTTACTATAAAACATGAAAGTTTAAAACAAAAAAAAAAGTAGCAATAAGTGAGATAAACAATGTGCAGGATTATATTTTTTTATGAAAATGGCACCAGGATGTTGAAAAAGGTGTTTGGATGCAGCCTGTTACCCTTGTGAATACAGCTTTTTTCTTTAGTTATGGCTCTTTTCCTTCAGATCTTGTTCCTACTAGTAAATTAGAACTGTTTTCTGTTTTCAGTTACACTATTATGAAGGTCTGAAATGGTTAATTATAAGACACAGAATTGTGCTCTACTTTGAATCTGAATCAATGGCATCTTATCTTTCTAAACTCAACCTGTGAACTTTGAACAACAACTCCATTTACCTCACCTAAGAGGGCCTTGACAATCTGTGGGTCAGAACTTGGTAATATAATGAAGTTGTGTCCAGACAGCATTCTTTCTCTTTCTTCTTCTGGTTGAATTTTCACTGGAGTGAGTGGAGCATTGTGGTAACTGTGGGCTTTGATAGCCAGTAGTTAGAACAGCACATAGCTACAGAAGCCTGGAGTCCCAAGACAGATCACTCTGAGCTTTGCAGTCTCTAGCACCAGCATCAAAGAATAGTTCCCTATGTATCAGTACATTCATTTCTTTTTTTGGGACTCCCAATATTTTTGTAGTTTTATTTCTATAGTACTAAACGCATTGTTTTGACGTTGAGTCAGGTGCATAGTGTGCTGCAAGAATTTGAGGTTTTGCCTGGAGATCAATTTATGCCAAAAAAAACCCCAAACAACAATGCCACCTTGAAGTTTCTGCCAAAAAAGTTACTAATCTCCTGAGAAGTGGATATTTTATGGATTGTAACATCAAAGGACAATTCAGGATGATGGAGACTTCAGGAGGCTTCCAGTCCAACACTCTGCCCCTAGCAGGCTCAGCTGTGGATTAGGCCAAATTACTCAGGGCTTTATTCTGTGGCAGCTGGAAACCTTCTGTCTCCCCAGGACAGGGCTGCCCTTTGTTCCTGCCTCAGTCACCTGAGGGTCCCACTGGCCTCTTTATCCCACCATCTGTCCAGAAGGCCTGCCCTCATGCATATGGAGCTTCTGCTACCCCAGTTTGGTGCCCCCTGCAAACCTGACAGGGTGCACTTGGTCGCCTTTCTAGGTCACGGATAGAGATGTTACACAGGACCAACCACAGGGCAACCCCTCTGGGATCCCACAGGGCACCGGTCTCCAGGAAGGTATGACCCAGTGGCCGTCCCATCTGAGCCCAACCACTCAATCCATATTCACACCCCTGGTGGGGCACTCACCCCCCCACCCTAATATCCAGCTTGGCTACAGGGGCATTGCAGGAAGATGCTGGAAGCCTTGCTGAAGTCAGCCTAAGTGATAGCTCCTGCTTTCTCCATGTCTACAAATTCAGTTATTTTATCACAGAAGGTATCCAGCTGATTTGCTCATGAGTCACTTTTGGTCAAACCACCACAATAATTCCCCATCACCTTTTTCTCCCTCTTATTCAGAAATGTGCTTCTAAAGGACCAACTCCATGATTGTCCCAGGGACCAAAGTAAAGCTTGTAGTTATGAGGCTGATCCATCCTTTGCTTTCTCCCTATGGGCAGAGATCTCCCACAATCTCCAAGACTTTTCTTGAAGAATGGCCTTGCAAGAACATCAGCCAGCTTTCTTAGCACAGCTGAGTGCAGCCCATGAGCTTATTTAAAGCTCACAGTAATCCTGGACTCATCCTCCTCTGGTCATTCTCCTGTTCCTGAATCCTATCCTTAAGTACAGAGAAAGCCCTCATTAATGAATACCGAGACAAAAGGCATTCCCTGTTTAAGCCAACCTTATCTGCCTCTGCATGAGAGCCTTATGTGCTTGTGCCATCACAAAGAGAACCATCTTCGTCTCATTCTCTTGCCTGTCTACCTTTACTGTAAGTTTTTACTCATCCACTGCTTACTTCAGTCGTGTGACCTTTCCCTCCACATCTTAGTCACTGTGGTTTTGTTTCCATCCATGTGCAGTTGTGTGCCTACCCTAGGATGGGAGCCTGACATCCTGCAATACTGTTCCTGTGGTCTCTTTTGTTCCCACTTCCCAACAGCCTTTTCTTTCGATTCTAATCATCATTTCTTTACTAGTCTCTGGGTTGTCATCTCTCTTCCCCATTACTTCTGTTTAAACGACTTCTCAGTGCAATTTAATCTTTCCACAGAAATCACACTTTCCACATTATTAATACCAAGGAGAGATTTGGGTTTTATATCGTTGCTTCCCTCCTACCAGGAGATGTTTTTCCCCACCTGAAGTCTTGCCTACGGCTTTTGAAGTCATGATGCCACCCTGTGTACAGCAGGGTGTAGGAAATTTAGATTTCAGAGTAGATGTACACTCAGTAGAGGAAGGACTGTGAGTAGTTGTTTATAGCTGATAAAGCCTGACAATCATTTCCTGAAAACATTCTGGTTTTGTCATTTTTCTGATTATAATCTTGAAACTCTTAACCTATCATTGCTGTATGAATTTCTAATACGTTCTGTAGGTGTTTGTATTTATGATCTCTTGTCTGGAAGTTTGTTTTCATAGTTTACACTTTTTTTTATTTCTTTACTTTTTTCCTCATGTAATACAATATTTATATGTGTAGGTTCTTATTAAGAAGTGATACATAGAAATTTAGACTCATATGAATCATTTTAAGGGTTCTGTAGTTTAAATTGTGGTCATTGCCATGATATTCTCATTTTTTGCATATATATACATTCACGCATAGAGCTTCCTTTCATACACAGATCTCATGAGGCTTAATGAGTTAATTCTCAATTTATAGCCAGGCTGGGGACTAAAGTTTTAATTTTGCAAATGTATTTACAGAAATCCAGTGCCAAATATTACGATTAAAAATTTTCAATACCTTGGTATGTCAGACAATTTTTAGCTAAATCTCCTGCCCTACTGGAGTAGAACTGAACTTGTAGTTCAGAACAGTAAGACTGTCAGTAGAAATCATTCCAGTTGCCTAGCTGTCCCTACAAAATTATCAGGTTCTGCATGCTTTTGTTTTAGATCAGCAGCTTCAGAACCTCTTGAATATTTCAGACTTCGATCAGGTGGCCATTCTCACTAGGACACCAAAATGACTGTATCATAACCTGTGGAACTTCAGTGGGTTTTGGCATTAACAAAGTGTTTTTAGTGAAAATTTGAGTTGTTTTAAAGGCAATCCCATTTTTTTTTTCTATTTTTCTTTCTGACATTGACATTACAGTTGCAGTAAAGGACAAGAAGGAAAGATTTCCAGCTTCCATTTTAGATTTTACCTGTAATGTCTTCAGCTAAGTCAGGAAGATCTTTTAGTGTTAAATCCCTGACGGTGAAGATTATACTCACAGTGCCGGAATCAGCTTCCAGCTGAAGTAATCACACCAACTTGATATTGGCAGAGAACCTGCTTTTGTGAGTTCATGTGTTTGAGCTCAGTCTCCACACTGTCTTACTGACTTGCAGAAATTTTCACCTACATTCACACACACTCACAGATAAAGACAAGACCTGTTGAAAAGCCATTTGTACCCTGAAAAGTTTAACAGCCATAAGATGAAATAGGAGGGTGTGTTCCTGCTCATAAGAAGAGGATAAAGACTCGCTGTTGGAAGACTAAGATGAAGATGTCTGAAATTTGTGCAAGGTTGTTGATTCTTTCATTCTAACAAGCTGAAAAAGATCTGCTGAATAGTTCTAATAAATATATATGTGCACATATATATATATAATATAAATAGTTTTTTAACAGATGAAAAAATATCTAGAATTGTTTCCAGTTTTAATAGTGTGATGTTTGTCATCAATGTTTTCATGAATGGAGTAGCTTGTTTCAGGCAATAAGTTGCTCCCACACTCTAGTATTCCTCCAGGTGTCCTGTACACAAACATGTTTTTATGCCCCCATAGGAATTATGATATATTTCTGTTACTTGGCTGAATGCATAGAGCAGCTCCTTGAATCATGTTCCCTATGTGAATTATGAATTGAGAACTTCCCTTCTGCTGCATTTTCTGAAAAGGGCAGCCATTCCTTTTGATAATAATTCCTGTGAGCCAGCAGAAATCTGCAGAAAGTGATTACAGATCGAATGAAAACAACAAGACTTGATTAAAAAAAACCAAAAAGAAGGACTGAATAATATTAGTAATAACTTGTGCCATAGCCACTAATAGTTGTCATTACTGTGTTAGATGAGTTAGCCAAGTTCTTCCTTTCTGCAAGATATTTTAAGTTTTGGCACAGTCATCTTCCATCCCTTTTGCCCTCTGTATAATTAGATGGTCTACAGGACTTACACGAAAACGTACACCCGTGCTAAGCGTATAGCACGAAGGTGTGTTAGATCATAACACTGCAGTTATATGAAATGGAGCAAGGCACTTTAGTAACCTGGAGCTGCAAAAAGTGGCAATCCCCTTTGCAGGCCTCCCCTATACTAATTCTACCTTTCCAAAGCTACCTGCTCTGGAAGATTACCTTCTATATCTTCCTATTTCCATCAATTTTCTGTCTTTGCTTCTCACCAGACCCCTCCAGAGGCTGACAGAGTTTGCTAATCTTTTAGAAAACTAACCCAGCTGGACTTCTCAGCAGACTTTATTCACCAAGGCTGTTAACAGGCTGTTCAGCTGGAGGAAGGTCAGTGGGAGGGGTGCCCAGCTGGGAACACTGGGGAACAGGAAAGGAAGAAAAGGGTGGAAGCACAAATTGATCCTTCCCCATGCAAGTAGCTGTGAGCTGATAACCATCTCCTGATGGGCACTGTGGGTTGGCTGGTACATGTGCAGCCCAGGCTGCTGCACCGGGGCCATACCTCCCCCAGTGAACAGGACATTACAA
Organism: Edolisoma coerulescens; assembly: GCA_013397115.1. Classification (NCBI taxonomy): domain Eukaryota; kingdom Metazoa; phylum Chordata; class Aves; order Passeriformes; family Campephagidae; genus Edolisoma; species Edolisoma coerulescens. Next base: position 191,979 of record VWZW01000995.1, read on the forward strand.
AGTGCCTTTGGATGGCAACAGGCAAATCAGTATTTAAATTTTATGTCATGCAGGGACACAGTACATGTGTTTTAGTCGAATACGTCAGCCAGACTTGAATAACATGATGCCCTCTTAACACCTGTGTGTGTTCTGCACATCAAATGTGAGGCAAAATTGCCAATTGTGTGCGCTTATTCTTTCCCAGGGTGAACTGAGGTTGTACATCCTCCTGCAAAATAATCCTCCAGTGTGGGCTGAAGCCAAAAAAAAAAAAAATCAGTTATGTTGTGATTTATATCTCTGTCAGCTGAGTCTTGGTTTATCAGCTGGCAACAGTGGTCACAAAAGGTACATTTTTCAAATGCTACAATAAATATTTAGGACTGACATCACGTTGCCTTTACTTTCCTAGATAATTCTTTCTGAGGGGTCATTCTCATGTGCATTGTTTCTTCTTTCTTTCTATGACCTATTTGTTTGTGTTGTTTTGCAGAGTGAGGAAACACCATGGCTCTGCTCTTTGTTCCACAGGGAATATACAGGAGCATTATATTTTCTTTTCCTTGTAAACACCTTTTCTTACTCCAAATAACTACCTTTCATTATTTATTATCTGTGGTAAATGCATAAATGCACCAAGCAAATAAGGTAAAATCTTTGCACTTCAAAGAGCACTATTCTATGATCTCCAGCAAGCTACAGAAAAGAAACAAAGGCATTGTTGGAGACTAAGGCTGTAATCCTACAACAGTAAGATTAGTGTGAACTATGTCATTCATTTAAATGAGCCAAAAATTAGCTCCTGAAGACTTTGTAGGATGAAACTCAGAGGAGAAGAAGTAAAGTAAGCTTTGTTTCTTGTGGTTTTCTTAGGAACTGTGTAACAGGATTGCATGAGAGCAAAAATAAATTATGGATGCTAGCATTTTGGCAGACTGGGTAGGCTTTATTGAAAGGTATCTGTAAAACTTCAGGTGAATTCAAGTCTGCAGACAGCCCCTTATAGTTACCTTGATACTCTCTTTCTGCTCGGCATAAGTTCTTAGCACTTTTGTGAACCAGTCCTAAAAGCTGATTGCTGATTTTCATTCCGTTTCCCATCTTAATCTTGCTAAAGCATCTTGTGAAATTAGAATGTGTAGAGTTAGTTTCTGAGAACTCAAACAGAGATGTAGGAGGATTTTAAGCAGTACTACAAATGTGGAATGTGTATGGGTACACCTATACAGAAACCAGAAATTAAATGGGTTTGCATAGTTTTTTCATCAGTGTATCTGCATTGAAAATAGTTAGATTAATCTGAGATACAGAAAGGGAAGTGGCTGAAGAGACCTTTGAAGAGTTTCAAGCCCTGTTTGGATAAAGCCTTGAGCAGCCTACTCTGACTCCACAGCTGAGCCTGCTTTGGACAATGGGTTGGTTGTACTGAAGATCTCCTGTGAGCCCACACACACAAATAACAAAAACCTGAAATACATGTCAATACGCAGGATAAAATGAACTGAATCTCCAAGCATAATTCTACAAAAACAATTTCACAATCAACAAGCCAGTCTTGCCTCCATGACTGGTAAGATCATGGACCATATACTCCTGGAAATTATGTTGAAGTATGTGATCAGACACAGCCAACACAGTTTCAGCAAGAATTGTGCCTGGCTGGCCAAGTGGCCTTTCGTAACAGAGTGACTACATCAGTGGGCAAGAGTAGAGTTACAGATGTCATCTACCTTGTATCTGTAAGGTCTTCCAGGTAGTCCCCCATAACATTCCTACCACTAAATTGCAGAGATATGAGTTTGATGCATAGAGTGTTAAATGGATGAGGAATTAGCTCAATGGCCATGTCCAAAGAGTTACAGTCAATGTCTCAGTGTCCAAGTGGAAAGTAGTGATAAGTGATGTCTCTCAAGAGTCTACAGAAGGACCTATGCTGTCAACATGTTCTTCAAGGACATAGTGGGATTGAGTGTTCCCCGCAAAAGCGTTCCACCTGGAGCACTGCATCCAGCTCTGGAGTCCCAGCACAGGAAGGATATGGATTTGATAGAGCAGGTCCAGTAAAGGGCCATGGAAATAATGATCAGAGGCCTGAAGCAATTCTTCTATGAGAACAGTTTGAGAGTGTTGGGTGATTGAGCCTGGAGAAGAGGAGGCTCTGGGAAAACCTTGTTGCAGCCTTTCAGTACTTAAAGGGGACTTATTGGAATAATGAATATCACAAAACAACCATGGATCAGGACTACCTATTGGTCTTCATTTTTCTTCCTTTGTTCTGTAAGATGTTAACAGAATTACCATACTTGTTTGAGCTTCTCCCTCCTTAAAGGCAGATGTAAAAACTGGGAAGGAGACTGGAGGCAAGGGAGGGAGGATGTGTATTATAATATGGATACAGGTCGTCTTTGTCATTTGGCCTCAGTAACTGCTTAAATCTTCCCAAACCAAACAGTTTCTGGAAGGTGCAAATGGCTCTCTTTCCTGGAAAGGAACTATGAATAAAAACTTTATCAGTGACTCTCACTGTTCTTTATACAGAAAGGAATATCTTACAGATTGCATGTATTTTTTTAACAACAAAAGACAAGTAAATCTTCTTTATAAGTTAAATTGAGCGTGTTTTAAATATATTTATTTTTTCCCTGCAATAGATACCGCAATTCTGATAAAAAATATGTTAAGTACATAGCAATCATTTTATGTAGACCTACATGTTTTGTAGAGAATGATATTAGACAGTATTCTGGTTTTTATTATGATGCCAAAGAAGTTTATTTTTAAAATCATAGAAAGAAATTGACTCTCTGAGTTATTTTTGCAAGCACACAGAATTTTAAGTTTAAAAACATTTTTTTTTTTGCTTCCCATTAAAATGTTTTCAGATAGGTTTCTTTACTGGCATATCAGGGACTTTCAAGCATGATTGGAATTCTGTGCAGCATCACAGTTCTGATTTGCATGTCCTCTTAGAGACACTATTCAACTGTAAATTAATTACAGGAAATAATGGGACTCTATAATTAAGATTTGGCAAAATTCAGTAAGATTATTTTCTATTGTATTCTAAACATTTTTTTTTTATTAAATGAATATGCTTGAAAAAAGGGGTTGTATTTTTCTGTGCCTAAACTTCTGAGTCATTCATATGCTGCTAATAAGCTGCTGAAGTGTCTAGTTATATTGTGACTCTTAAATATATAACCTTGACTGAAAAGTTAGTAATTCCATGCCTAAGTGTTTTGCTTCATATCATAGTTGATATGAATCAACAGCAACAGGACTGCTTTTTAGGTTTTACTAGGAATGGAAAGATACTATTGACTGTCGATTGTCAGTCACTGAGTTTCAGTTCACTTCTGGTCCATCTAGGCAATGTGGGGAAGCCAATCACAGTCTGTAGCGTTGCTAACAAGCAAAAAAATATATCTCAAAGAGGATGCTTGTGTTTTGCCTAAATCATTACAAGTTGATGTAACTATGTTTATTAATCACAGGAAAAATAATGCATAATTATATTTTGTAAAATTAATTATTGTTTTAAACACAGATGTCTGAGACATACTGAAAGTATTATTAGCTTTTCAGACATAGTGATAGAAAATACAGCAGCAGCACAGAACCATTTATTTTTACTTATGCAAATGTTGAGCAGATGGCTTAGCTTCTTCTCTCTGATGGTTATGTGCTTTCCGGGCTTGACACTGTTCAGGGATAAAGACTACAGCATACAATGCACATACCATCCTGCATTTTCACTCCATGCACGACAAGAAATGTGTACATAAATAATATTAGTAAATTATTCTTATTGAAGTAGTTATTTAGTGGTCTTTAGTCTCAAAAAAAAAAAAAAGCATTATTGAAAATCTCTTGTACTCATTTTTTTATAGGAGACTAAACAAACAAAACTGATGGTTTTATACAAAAATACTAAGTCTACTAATTTATTTGCATTAAAGAATGCCAGTTAGCAATTCTTTACTTAAAATTTTTGTTGTGATTCAAGTTGACCATGGACACTAAATGTTGTCCCTTATCAGTCAGATAGGAAAGATGTAGAGACTACTAGCCTATTCCCCAGATGTTCCAAGTATCCAAAAATCCTATTGACTCTCAAGCAAAGGGGGCAGAAAGCAGCTTTGCAACATTTCCTGAAACAGCTGTCATAAGTTATCTCTTTCAGGGATACAACTGCATGTTTCATTACAACAATGAAACCAATAAGCTTACTATTTTTTGAGTAAATCCCTACCTTTCTGTGTCCTGGCTGCAGCCACCAAACTCTTCCTTACACAATGTTTCTTTCTCCCTTGTTCAGTCAGTACTTAGACACCCACGATATCCAGATGCTCTTAAAATGAAAAGCTGGTTTATATACCCATTCCTGGTTCCAGTTGTTATTTTTCTGAGGCATGTACCTTCTTAAAGATCACCTGTTCCATCTACTTTTATAGGAAAGAGATCAAATGGCTAAGTTAAAAGACAACATTAACTGGGAATACTATCTACTACATCTTATATTAAAATGCCTTATTCTGTGCCTAGTGTTGGAAACTCTTATTTTGGACTGCTGACTTCATTCCAGAAAAAAATAAAATGTACTAAATATGCAAGTAAATGGAAGGAAACATTCACATGATTTGAAGAAAGTTTAGTAAAGCTAAATGGTGTGAAGAGATTTTTATGTACAAACCAACGAAATCATATCACTTAAGGAGGAATAGTTCTTAATTTTATTCAACTTAGCATTATCGACCTTTTTTTAATTTGAAAATTTTAATAGTGATCATCAAGTGTTTTTCTAATAAATATAATCACACTTAAAATATTCCTTAAAAATACAGCCATTGAAGTTATGAACTGTAAAATGCGCATTTCTGTTGTGAAGATAATCCTTTCTCAAATGACATGGTTGTGAATTTTTGAGTAGGAAATCATTTTTATCAAATCAGAGTAATTCTTTCTTGAAAAAATTAAAATATGTCAATTCATTTTTATGCTAGGCTTTCCATGGTAGCATTTAAATTCAATACCTATTCATTTATTTATATTGGAATCAAAAGGCTTTAATTCACTGAATTAAAATTAACTTTTCTTTTGACTTACCTAGAGATTAATTTTTATTTCCCACCATGAGGGCAATGGCTCATAAGGGATGCAAATCCAGTTCTGATCTGATAGCACTCCAGAAGTGAATAGATTACTCTTTGGATTACACTTGCCTTTCGATAAATTTATTTAGTTGTGGGAGTCAAATAGCATTTAGTAACTAAGTGAGGACAGTCAAATGTTTTGCCATTTGAAACAAAAAGGAAACAAGATCAATATAGCACTAAGAACATAGTTTTTTAAAAGATTTAATTTTAGTTTAGCGCTGGTAGATGATATTGATGACCTAAAAGTAAACATACTTTTTTTTCATAAAAATTCTATCTTTTTCTAACGAAAAGGAGTCATCAAATTTTCTAATAGACTTTTTGGTACTGTATTTATTTATTTGTTTGTTTATGGCATTTGGAGTTAAAAAAGAAATTCTTCAGTTCTACTGTAAGCTACCATAGAGTTATTTGAGTTCCAATTAATTCCTGATAAATTTAGATAAGGCTGTTATCTGCTTACTATCACCTTTTCAAAAGGTTGTTCTCATTCTCAGCAGTTTTCTTGTCTCCCCTAAGTTTGGAAAAACACCAGACATTTCAGCTATAATGAGTTGCAGCTCATCAAACTTCATATAGTAACAATCAGCTGAAAAATTATAGTGGCTACCTCCACTGTATCACAAGGTCTGTAACACACTAGCCTTTTTCTATGCCAGGCAGTGTCATGAAAAGTCCACAAATCTGTGTCGGATTGTGAACTCTGTTTCACAGCCTTCTTTCCAAGGTCAGGGAAACTAGTTGGTGTAGTTTAGTGTAGTGATCCTGGTTCCACTAGGCTTGAAACTTTATAGTCTTTTCCAGACCTGTTCTAAATCTATTTAATTTGTAAGTTCAAAGGGACTTTGAGGAACTTAAACAAAGACTATAATTACTGAGAACTTGAAAATAAGGGGGAGAAAGTTCTCAAGTAGATAAACCCTAATAGAAATTATATTAGTATTTAAAAATAATGGAGGCGATCTCAGATTAGCACGGAACAGAAACTCCAGCATTTCATTTTAGAAGCTGAGTCCAGAAGAACTAGATCCATGTTCATGCTGGCTTAGGCTAAAGTTAATGGACATAAACAAAAGGCAGCCACAGTATGCACTGCAGAGATGGCCAAAATTGACCTGAACCTGTGTCAGTGTCCTGCAGGAATGTGAGGAGTGTTCACACCAGGGAATTTCCAGGATCTATGTTATTGTAAATGCAGAGATCTGATATGATTAAGATCTCTGCATTTCCAAAATGGAAAGTACATCTAATACATCACCTGGAACACTGGTAAGTGGTAGAGATTCCAGACGAATTAACTCAAAGCCAGTGTACCTGCAGTAACAAATGAGTCAACATAGTAAATGGTTCTGCCAGAAGCCTTTCTGTCCATTTGTCAGGATTCCCATGTCTTCTTTATCTGGCAAGACAGTGGAGAACATCTGCATCCAAACTGACTGCTGAGAGTTTTTGAGTAGAGGAATAAAAGTGTCTATCTCGTTTCCCAGAGTTCACTACTCAGACTATACTTGCTGCTGACTTTGCCCTGTTTTTTAGAAAATAAGCATGTCTGTGGTACAAAAGTACATGAAAGACTTCAGTTTACCTTATTCCCCACATTTCAGATTATTGGCTGCTATAAAATGTCTTTTTGTAGGAAAAAAAAAAAAAAAAAGCTGGACCTGGTGGAAGTGCTTCTACATGGTCTTTATTGCATCGAAAATTTCATAAACCTTATGAAAATCCTTTATTTGTCAAGAAGGGTGACGTGCATATACGTAGAAGTCATGGGAAAGAGTTTATGATCTGCTTTGTAAGTATTTATAGTGTGAGCTTTTAACCTGTATGAGGATAAGAAGAGGGATTGTAAAAGCCACTTGGGGAAATTAGTTCAAATTTTTTGGGAAGTTATAGTTCTTTCTTTGAAATAATATGCTATAAGTAGCCTCAATATGTTTTCTGAATGTCTGAAATTAATTGGAAAAATAAATCACTAGTCCAGATGTATCAATGGTGTTGGGTCTTTTTTGGTTTTTTTTTATTTTATTGGAGTATCTATCAACTGAATTAAAGCATATTACAGTTCATCTGAAATATCACCTCAGCATTTCAGTAGTATCTCAAATACCATCTAGGTGGAACACATTTCTAATTCGTAGTATGTTAGACCATACCATACACACTGTACTCGCAAACACAGGCTGCTCTAAGTGTATATTTTATTTTTCTCTTTCATATGCCCAGATGGTAATATGTTTGCTTTGGGGTGAACTCACGAAATGAAGCATCTGGAGTTTAGAGTGCTTTGATTTGCTTCACTAGCTTCACCAAGTTCTGACTATATTACAAAATATTTATTGCTAGGACTCTTACCCTGAAAATAATGTTGCCAAAGGGTAAGGAAATCATAAAAGTGTTAGTACCCTTTTCCAGATTACAATTCTGCTAAAACTACTGCAAACCTTAAGTGCAGGAGCTGAGTTTCCCAATCTGAAGATGAATGTCATGTGTATTATAAACACAGTCCTCTGAAATGGACCAGGTCTACACTTGAATCACCCATCGAGTTACAAGTGCAAGGTCAAACAACACTCAGCTTAGTGTAAGAACATTCATATAAAGTTGATTTAGTTTTAGTGACAGTTCCATATTCTCTTTTATATTGCAAAAAGATACCAATTATATTACAGGTAGATTACAAGCGTAAAATGTAGTAACTCTTATGTATGCATGCTGGAGATTTATAGATGTAACATTTTTAATTCAGGGACTTGCTTCTGTATATGACTATGAATAAGGATAAATCTGGGTGTGGAAGAGAAAGACAATCTCAGAGGCAGTTAAGTTTTGTTTCAGAGTAAGGCAGAGAAGCTGTAAGCAAAGTAATTCCTTCGTTGGTTCTCCCCCTTTGGTCATCCCCATGGATTTTAGCAGCTCTTAGTCAAGCCATGTCACTTGCACTGAAATTGCTCTGTGTATCCATGGCTAAAGCAAATAGCATATTTCTTACCTTTGTCAGTTGTAGAAATGATGCAGGGCAACTTTCAGTAACAAACAAAAGCTGAAACATGCTTACCACAAAAGCTAAAAAGCAAGGCCTAAACTCTAGTATTTGTTGTCTCATGTTAATTATTGTAACTATGTACTTTAGGAGGTGTTGAAATTAAACTTTTTTAACTTTTTTTTTCCTTAATGAACTTCTCTCTAAATTATTGCAGCAAAAACCTAAACACTCATTGTTCTGCAAGAAATAAACATTATGTCATGGGAAGCAGTGTTGTTATTGTAAATGTTAGAGGCAGGAAACCTACAGAGGTGGGAGGTACTTGAAAAACACAGGTTATGGTCAGGTAGAAAATACAAGAGTACTGTTGGACTTATTTGCATACAAATTAAAGTTTTTCTAATACCTGTTCTTTTAATTTCACGTCTCTTCCTGTCTCAACACTTATCTGGTTGAAATGGGAAACACTCTTGAATAAAGGGCTGATTACTTCATTTTATCTTGTGACAAATCCTATTTGCTGCACTAGCAAGGAAAACTTTTAAAACAGACTGTTGCAACAGTTTAATATACATAATATAATTTCATTAACCTTTTTTTTCTACCAAAGACCAATTTCTTTGAACTAGCTATCGTACAACAAAATAAAACAATCTGTGAAACTCTATATGGTTGAAACCTCCAGTTAATAATAACGATTGAATGTCAAAGGTGCAAGTGAGTACTGAGCCTTTTAGATATTTGTATTGTCTTTGTCCTGTCCAGTGTTACATATTTAAGCTTTGTCTTTAACTGTGGCAGTTTTGAATTGTTATCTAATGTAGTTTTGTCAGGTCTTTGGTTCATTAAAGACTTTGTGTCTTCCCACTACCCGTGGTAAAAAGAGGTGATTTCTCTAAAAGACTGATGTAATAATTCTAGCTGTTTTAACCATTTACTCTTAAATGTCTCCAAAATTAAACAAAATTATAGGAGTGGTTTACAGAACATTGGTCCATGATGAGGTATTCACAATTGTAAGAGAACTTATCTGACAAGTGGTGGTGTCACAGGTTATTGGAAGTGAGTTGATGATGAGATTCCATTGCAAGATATATTCAGAATATTTGTCTGTCCTTAGGGAATTCTTAATCACTGCAATTTTGTCAATGTGTAACACACACCAAGAAGTGTTTCACCCACCATGCAAGGAAGTGGGATGGGCTGGATGAGAGATTTGAGTAGGAGGCTTATATCTATATTAGTTACCTTAATGTTTGGAATAACACTGATAAAAAGAAAAACCTAAAGATGATAATATATATAGTTGAGACATTAACAAAACTGCCTTCTGGTTTTCCAGATACATGTAAGTTGATTTTGGTAGGAGGCTGTAAACCTGAGGAGCACTTGAGAGGCAAGAAGAGGAATCAAACTAACACTTGTGTAGTCTTAGTGGGGGAATTCTGTTGATGACAAAGAGAACAAGCACTGAAAGGAGAGAGTCAGATGATTATGTCAGGTGGCACTTGGATGTTTGTCCTGTAGTGAAGGTTTTTTTGCTTTCATTTCTTGATAATTTTGATTTTGTATTTTGTTTGCAACATTTTAATAGTGACCGAATATTGTGATTTCATTGGCAAATTAGTAAATTTCTAAAGTTATAAAAAATAAATGTAAGTACCGATTTTACAAAGACCGTAAGCTTCTCCACATCAATTTTGTCTGCAATAGTTCTTAAACATTAGATTTAGTGAGCATTCATTCTAATTGAAGGTTATATGATGAAAAATGAAGAGAATGACAGAATTTCATTCTTTTATTGCAGAGTACCTTCATATTTTGACTTTGAACAAAAGCATCAATAAGTTTATATGGGCTTTGTGGAAAGGAAATGAGATAATATTTTGGCTTCAAAAATATGAAACTGATTAGTTTTCAAAAATCTCATGCATAATCATTAAAATAGGGACTGTAGTAACTGATGATGATATAAATCTTGACGATATTTAAAAAGGGAAATGTTAACATTTTTTTCCAGTTTCTTCATGATTTTAAACCAAAAAATCTTGCCTCTTTTCACTTTTGATCAGTTCTGATAGCCGCAATAAAGTGATGAGAGATGTATATTTTAGATCAGATGATAAAATATGAACCCAAAAGTACATCCAGTTTGTATTGTTTAAATATTAGAAATTATTGAAAATATCATCAGAGGTGAATTGGATGGGTTCTCAAGAGTACATTACCACTGCCTTGCCCCAATGCTGCTTCTGGCTGTATATGCGTGATTTCTGACAGATATTTACCCATGTTTCACAATGACAAAAATACTGGAGGCTCCACAACTCCCATAGACATTGTGTTTCAGTGCTAAAATATACTTCGGATTTTTCCGTAGGAATTTGATCTATTTTTCTGCAATTTAAACTCAATATTTCCAGCTGTGTCAGCTTTAATATCTGATTTTGTTATCACCAGTATTTTCTTGTATAGGATCTGAAAAGCTAAAGTGCAACTATGTATCTACAGCATGCCCTTTAACTCTGAATAGGAATCAGTGAATATTTCAGTGTAATGTCTACCCTCACAGGCTCACCCTGCGTAGCCTCACAAAGCTCCACTTCCTTTGTGTGGCTCTGAAACTCCTCTTAGCTGGGGAGAGTGGAATGAAGTCAGCGGAATGAATAGGCTGAGGGTTACAGTGGTCTAGCACAATTTACCAACTGTACTAAAAGCAGCAATGTTTTGAAAAGTTTTGCTACCTATTCCTAAAGCTGACTCTCAAAGGTCTTGTTTGAAGACCTCGGTGTGCTGCAGATGTTTTTTAATTAATTTCTTCAATACTGAGTCTCTCAGATATGCTTTCAGAGAAAGTGTGGTATCTGTGTCCAACATGGCTTACTTTTTTATTAGCTAGTATATATAGGTTTTTAAAAAACTGTCTCTAAGCTTAATATGTTTAGCAAGCAGTCTAACGCATCTGTTGAATTTAAAAAAAAAACAAGCCAAACCAAACCAAACCAAACCGAAAAAACCCCATTGCCTGCCTTAAGCTTATGCGAAAAATTTTATATCTTCAGATCATTAATGGTTGACAAGAGACATACATTATAAAGTAATGTTTTGAACTGCAACAGATTTAAAAAACAGCTGTTCCTCTCCTCAGTGCATCTTGGGTAACATCTCTTTGGAATTCTGTAAAAAATCCTCAACTGTGATTTAATCTAAAGAAAAATATGGCCACTACTCTTAAAAAATTCTATTGTATAAAGAATTTATTGATTTTATGCTTGAAACCCTACACTAAATTTTATATAAAGTTAATTAATTATATTTTCAAGGTACAGAGATGAAGGATCTTCATTCTTCTGATCTAGATCATCCTTCTGTAAATCTGAAGTATTTCATGTTCAGCAGTTTAAGCGGTTATTTTATTTCTTTTTATACAGAATTACTCGCTCTGTGGCTTTTAATTTTCTCATTGTAGGTCAATGTAGATCACATGACTTGTTTTCATGACGCTCATGTTTATTGTTTGATCTTAGGGCAAAACTGCCTTAGTACATTTCACATATTTGGCATGTGGCTCAAAAAAATCCACTAAAATCTTTAATATTTCTAGGCTGTCCCTGAGTAGTATGCTTTAGTGACTTCTAGTTTTGATAACTGCCTGCTTTGTTATTGTTATATTCTCACTATAATTTTAGGGATAGTTTCACTCTTCCTTAAAGCAACATCTTAATTAAGACGGTCCATGCGCAGTTGCAATGCACAAATTTAGGTAAAATATTCCAGAGTTACTAGAGGAAAAACCCCTGCAAAGAATTTTTCCTTCAAAAATCTAGGACAATCAGCATCTGGGACAAAAATTCTGTGTTTTCCATGCACCGTCCATCAATGACATGCATATTTTACTTTATTTTGGACTTTTATTCTGATAGATAGTATAAACTACTATCTGGCTCTTTAGTGCCACTAAAGGTTTTGTAGAAAATTGTGGTAGCTCCTCCCTTTATTCGTCTATCAGTATTTTCTATTTTTTATCTCTTCCATTCACAATCATTCTTATCATTCAGATTTTTCCTGACAACTAAGCTGATATCCTCATAAAACCACACTCTAAGACTCCCAAATCTTATCTCTGAGGGATACACAATACTTTTTTTATCTAATGTGATTACCTTTTTTCCCGATGTGTACATGCACTGACACTGACTATCCTCTCCCATATGCACAGCTGGCTGGTAAGCTTGTCTCTTCCCCCAGCATCAGCTTTGTACCACCTAAAGAGCAACTTGGGGCCAAAGGCAGCTTGTTTTAAGCTGAGACAGTAGTGATATCCTGTGGCTGGGAAAACTGATTACCTCCTCTGTGTCTCACCTATTAGGCAATCATTTATCTCTGAAGAAAATGTTTCTTGCCACAGAGAAATTTAACTTCTCTAATAGCCTCTTATATTTACCTTGTTGAATTCCCACTGGGGTCTTAATAGCAACAGCCCTCTAGTCTTCTCTTATCGCTTGAGTTCTACCCTCAGAAATAATGAAGTAATGAGATGGAGATGTTATCAACATTTGGCAGTTTGACCCTTGACCTTCTCTAATGGAGGAGATTTTGATGCTGGTACTCCATTTTGCTGCTACATTTTGGTGAAGAGAGAAATCACAGAATCCCAGAGTGGTTCAGGGTGGAAGGGCCCACAGTGGGTCGGTCATCTGATCCAACCTTTCTGCTCAAACAGGGTCATCCCAGAGCAGACGGCACAGGATTTCATCTAGACAGTTTTTGAAAATCTCCAGTGAGAGAGACTCCACACTCTCTCTGGACCATCTCTTCCAGTGCTTGGTCACACGCACTCTAAAGAAGTTCTTCCTCGTATTCAGGTGGAACTTCCTTCTATTTCTGCCTGTTTAGATCTGATATTTAAATATCCTTTCAGGGTTAGTTAGGATATAAAGCAGGGTTCAGAGTTTAATTCTCTCAGCCTCCAAAGGCTTGTGCTCATCCTTGTTTTCAGTTTGCCATGTGTCCAACCAAAGGTGAAGGGAAACAACTACAGTACATTTCATTATGTATTAACTCTGAGAAGGATTCAAGGGAAAAAAAGGCAAGATCAATAAATAGTTACAATTCCCTAGGAAGAGAAAGCCTGAAAGAAAAATACTGCTGTGGGTTTAAATAAATTTTCCATTTTGTTTGGAAATTATCTGCTAGGGAGATAATAGAGAATTGATGCAAATCTCATGCCAAAACTACAGTTTTGGTGAACGTGCAACCCAACTTCTTCTCTAGGAAAGCAATTGTGCTTAGTGGAGACAGTACCAGACCCCAGAGTGCTGACAGATCATTGATGCTTTCCAAGACTGCTTCTGCAAGTTGCATAAATTCCGTATGTTACAGATGCACTCTGCAGTTCAGCTATTAGTCCATTTACCTTGTCCATTATAAACCATATAGTATAATATAAAGTGATTGAATTAACTCACGTATTTGTATACTACATAACAAACTGGTTGAATGAGAGTTAGATAAAACATTATATTTTATCACGCAGTTTGCCTTTACTTGCAATATCTGATCTTTCCTGTAACTGCTGTATATTTATATTATACCCTAAGAATATTTTAAATAATATTCTTATTTCTTTTTTACATTATGTTTTTCAGTTTACAGAACAACCTCTGTCAGATCACAATGTACTTTATGTAGATATGCAGGGTCGTCTTTTTCAGATATTGGGAAAGGTCTTGGAGAAGTAATTTCTATGTGAGAGGAAGAAGAATAATTTTGATTTTTTGGTTGGTTTTTCTGAAAAGCTTATGGGGGACATGTTGATCAAAAGAGTTTATGGCATTTTTCACATTAATTTTGAAATAGCCCAGTCATTACTAGTCTTTGGTATCAGCCTAGTTCTGGCTTCTCATACAATCTGTAGTTCTTTCAGGCATTTTCTGGCCCTGCCATGTATGTGATTCAGAACTTAACTCCTCAACCTTCACTGTGTAAGAGAGGTGTTTCTTCATCTGTCATGTTAAAATAAATGGAAAGTTCAGATTTTAATTCAATATGGCAAGACATTCTCCTTTCTTACTGTGGAGTTGGAGACATGGATGGAGAAATCTCTGGAGGTGCCAAGTTCCATCACCAGCAGAGACAAACAGTTAATCCTCCCAAATTTTCTTTGCCTCCATTCAGGTTTAATGCTTTGTCAGTTTCACCTTGAGATCCTCCAGTAAATGTGTCTCTGTCCTACCGTAGGCAACACAGTTGCCTGGTCCCCTTGAGTGCCAGTGAGTGCTATTTTTTGGTGTTATTAGGAGGTGTCAATTGCCTCAAACCCTATTTACCTCAGCAGACACATTTAGGGCTCTGACAATCTTTTCTATTCCTTTTTGGACAGGAGCTAAATATCATTCCAAAACGTCTCAAGGCGTTTTCACTGAAAACATCACCATTTCAAAAAGCTCTGTACAACTGATGGCTAAATAAATTTTCTTCTTTTTTTTTCCTAGTAAGTGAGCAGTAGAGCTGGAAAACTTGGCAGAAAACTCTTTTGTCTTTCCTGCTTCTTTCTATGGAACCTGGTTTGCAAGGTAAATGTTCCATTTTAATTGACTGTAATTGTATACTCTTAAAATTTCAAGTGTCTGAAATGACCTTATAGTACCTCTAGGTTTTAAAGAAAATACCCTTGCTTAGTGTTTCGTCTACAATTTTAGCAGTGAGTTTTATTAGAGTACTCCTACAACTTAAAATAAATGCAATTAGTTCCTTTGGATTTATTAACAAATAAACCTCACTCTCAGGAAGAAAGGAAAAGTATGGTAAGATCTAGGTTATTTGTGAGTTTCTACTATATTTCCATCAATCTGAGTGAAAGAATAACTCAGATGAATGTGAATGCATTTATTATGTCAATATATATTCTCTGTATTCTGTATTTATTGGGAATGCTGTGTTTATTAGTGATTTTATTAGAAGAAAGACTGAAGGTGATTCTTGAGACCCCTGGCCTATGTTTGCAATCTTTATTGCTGTGTAGTTTTTTAAATAAGAGATTCTTATTCCTACTCTTAAACATAGCTTTTAATAGTGATATCTGAAACGTAGTCATGTTATATATTTGGAAAATCTAGTTTTCTAGAGTTCAGAAATACCTCAGGGAAGCTGGCTTGTTTTGAGAGTTAATCATGTTACTGTGATTTTATTTCAATTAATTACTGTGGAAGGCTGCTGGTTGCACCAGAAAAAATGTGTTACCAAGAAAATATTACCCTGAATACCATATTCAGCTTTTTTAAGGGTCCAGGTTTAATATTACCATTTCCTTTGATACCTTTCTTGTCCCATCCCTGAATTTTATATTTGAAATTGTCTTAATTTTCTGTAGGAAAGAACATTCCTCTCTAGTCCTTTTGCCATTGAAACTGCCATTTTTGCTTGTTTAGACATGGTGAAAGAAAGTTTTCAAAATATGTCCTCTTATATATTGTAAGGAATTGAACAAGCTATGCAAAAGCTGCTCCAAATTTATGCTGGGTAAAAGAATTACCCCCTCTTGACAGAAGTGCCACTAAGAGCTGTATGTTCAAGGTGGAAAATTGGGCCTTTTGAAAAATAAAATCAGCAGCTTTCCCAGCACATGGAACGGGGGAGTGAATATTCTACTCTTCAGCATTTGGTTAACAAGCTGATCCCCAAGGCTGTGCATTTTAATATATTGTATTTCTTAAGAAGGGAGAGGGAAAAAAAGTGACTCAGCCTTTCCTTGAGTGAAACCCTGCTATGAGATGGTGGGTGGTGATTGTAAGAAGAAAAATAGCACAATTTCTTTCAGGGCTCCTTCTGAGGATGGACGATATTTGTAAATAAAAAAAAAAAAAATTTAAAAAAAGTGGCTGGCCAGTTTTATCACCTCTTTTTTAACTACTAGAAATGGAAGGAAACTTCCAGTTTTGAGGAAAAGCCCAAAAAGCAATGATTTTCCATGCAGATAATTAGGCATTGTACAATCAGGTTTGCCAGAAAAGAGTGGGTGATGCCACATTTCGAAGTGGTGCTAATGCAACTCCCCAGACGTCATGTTGTGTTACATAGGGTTCTTCTATCTTGAGTTTGCAAAGCCAGCAGAAGTTGGAAAAACACTAACAGGCAGAAGTCTGATGGCTAAAGCCATAATTTTACAAGGTTTCATCACAATTTTCATGATTATGTTGCATTGTGTTTAATGGAAAGTTAAGAATGTACTTAAACACTTGCAGAACTGGCATATATTTTGCTGAATGACAGCTAAAGAACTGAGAGTGAAAACGATGAGTAAATTTTCCAAAGCATCTATATGCGACATAGCAGCAGGCTTAAGGTTCTCTTTCTGCATCACTTGTAATAATTTTGTATCTTATGTATGATACAAATCACAAAAAATACTATAATGTTTTAAAAAATAATTTACAAAGAGTGTTTAATTTTCTTCCAAAATACTATTATGGCATTTTATCCACAATCACCACTTCTGACTTACTGGGCTTCCTTTGACTGTATGTGTAATTAAATCTGAAGGTGCCATTGTTTCTGATGACTTATATGCAATTTTTGGTATTGGCGTTTCAATAGCAAACCACCAATATTCAATTTGGAGTTAGCAATAAGTCACTGCCAGTGAGAATAGACTAATGTATCTTTATGATGATGAGCTTGTGTGGGGTAATGAGATGTTTTTAATCAAACAAAAAGGGTAGGTTCAGAGTTGTAATTTGAAGTTCTGTTTTTAAAAAAGGTTTGAGGAATTATTGGAAGTAAATTGTCTTTCATTCTGTCTTTTGTTTTCATCCTTCTGAAAAGATTCATTACTGCCTATTCAACTTGTTTTCCTAACATTCTTGTGGTGAATTTGGGATGCACAGTGCATAACATCTGTGAATTTACATAAGATGAGGCTGTGAAAGTTTTCTCTATACTTTTTGCTTGATGTTAAAATCCTCCCGGAGTAGGTTTTAGGTATCTCAAAAATGTTTCTGTCTTTACTGATCTAGATTATACTAAGTGCTGCTGTAAAACATTATATACCAACAGGTGTAATGACTCTTTCTATTTCAGAAAAAAGGAAAATAAAAAAAAAATACTATTTCATTTGTGTATGTCAATACACATGTATTTCTTTTCAAAAGAGAAAAGATCACACTATTTGATAAACTGAAATTATTCATGTGAGTAAATATTATGCATTTTTTTGCCTGGGACATTTCAAATAAAGTCGAATTAGATGAGGAGTGGTGTTATTTAACCATGGCTGTTGCTGATGGTATCTTGCATGCAGATTAATTTCGTTTCCTTCCCTAGGCGGCCAACACTACTGTAAGAACTGATTTTTCCTTCCAACCCTCAATTTCAGCCTACCAGCGTGACAGATAATTTTTATATTACCAGATGTAGACAAATTTTGCATGAGTGCAGTACTTGTCTAGAAATAATTTACTATCATTTCCAAAATCTTCGATATTGATTCATATTTCTAATACTTAAACTTCTCTATTTCTTTAGTAGATGCCCTGAATTTGATGGATTAGGGCCTGCGTATTGAGGAAAAAATGTGTCTCTTGACTGCTCCCAGAGGAAAACACAAAACAATTCTGAGTGGTTGTATTTTTTCTCCTGCTCTTTAATCTACAAACATAAATTATTAAAAGTACTTATCCAGGGGTTGGGTCGTAAAATTAGTTAAGGTTTCACCTAGTTCTCAGTGTTACCAGATCTGCATGCCTAAAAATAAGCAAAGGCTATCATAACACTTCGCTTTTGAGACCAGAAGCTGCTATTCTTCATACTGGAAAGAAAAATTGGAATAGTTGCTCTGAAATTACTAGGAATACATACGTGTTGTTATGTGAATAAAAAGAGTAAATCCCCTCAGGTTTAAAACACTTATTTTAATCCACATTCTTGAATAATCTCTGACAATGCAATCTAGTACATTCAAAAGTAACAGGTGACTTCAGACAGTCAGATTATACAGCCAGAAGGAGTCTGATATTCAATAATTTGGACCATTTCTTTTATGGAATTCAGGCTTCTTCTAAATTCAAAATGCACACCAAAAAGTCACTTAGAGACATCTTTGCTTACACTGGATCTGCAAGACATGCTGATTCTTGAAACCGTCAGAATAAATTAAAACAATCCATTTCAACTTTTTGTGGTGTTATCTTGTGCTGTTAGCAGTCATCTGAATACTTTTCTCTGAGTTGTAAATAGAGTTATACTCTAAGTTACAGTTGAACTTATAAATAAGCGTTAGGATTTATTTGGGAGTCCTTAAGTTTAGTGAATATTAGTCTTGATTTTCCAGATGAAATTCAGAAGTATGCTTTGGAGTATGGACTTTAGGCATCCACATTCCAGTATAATCAACAGATGTCTAAAACTGATATACAGCAAGCAAGCTGTTTGTTTGGAGAGACTCTGGTTCATCCAGTGAAGAGATTCCATTTTCTCCCCTGGTCTCTCCAAATATCAAATGGTGTCTACATTTGAAGGGTACTAGAACTGTGGTTTGGAAAATATAAACTTAACCTCAGTAGCCTGTGTTTTAGAAAAGTAAGAATGTCAAGCAGAACTGAACAAAAATCTTAGAGAGACAATCTGCTGGAAAAAGTAAAGTTACAATCCACAAATAAAAAGCTGTTTTCTTTATGCCTGGAATTGTAGCGAAGCTGTGTTGTGCAACTACTCTAAAGACACTTCCTATGTTTTGCAGAAGACAAAGACACCTTAAGAAAAGCTAGAAGATCTGCTGTCACGTTTTAGTAGCAATGCTTCCATTTTCTGCCTTAGGCAATGCACCATTTTAGATTGTGTATCTTTCTTGAAACAATTAATTCAGTCCTTCCCAACTTTCCTTCATGCCTCACTCACAATCCTGCTGTGCATCCTTAAATCTTTCTGGTTTGCGTTTTTATCGCTGCAGCCCAATCTTTGGTATAGAATTTTGAAATGAGAACTCATCATAGTAAAATACGGTGTTGCATTTCATTAATCAGAAAGTATACAAGCAGGAAAAAAAGCAATAACTTTGTCATTATTGCTGTCAACACAAGGGTGACACCAGAACTAAAGGAAAAGGTAAAGGGAGACTTTTGCAAGATAATATGTGTAACTCTTCAAAACTGAACTGAATGGGCTGGTTTATTCTGATGTTGGAAGAAGAATTTGCATGCCCAAAAGTGGTCTTCTATTTCTGACTGGGAAAAGCCAAACCAAACCAAAACAAACCATATCCTCGATAATCTTTAATGTCCCTTCCAACCAAGGCCATTCTATGATTCTGTGATAAAAGAAAAAAATCTGTTATATAACAGCAGCCTGCTGATATACAGATTTTTAATAACTATACAGCTGATCACAGTTTGACACCTTATATTCTTTTACATAATCTCTATTTTTAATGTAGCTGTGATTTCTAGTATATTTTTTTCAGTACCACTAGGGATTGTATAAAAGCTTTTGGCATGAACATTAAGTCTCAATATTGAAAAACAAGTTTCAGAGCTTTATTTCATCCTTGTTTACTGCGTCACTATGAATTAAATCATCTGTAGACTAGAAAATCATTCTCAGACTCACTAGCCCTTTAAGTGTAATCATGAAGGCCACTGTCTTCTGCCTCATTTTTCTCATGTGCAGAGGAAGTTTTGCCAGATGGGGGATGTTTAATAAGGTGAGACCTCAGGCCTGAAAGTCCAAGAACTCCAGGATGCTGAAAAGCTACAGTGAAGTGAGAGACGGTGAGGAGCTCTGCTAGCTCCCTGGGAAAGCCTTGCCTCAAATCTGTTAAAAAGCCCTTGAGTGTGTGCGGCAGAACAGGTGACCCAGCCGTGTGAATGAGAACAGCTGTAGGTCAACAGAGCCCTTTCAAGTAACGCAATGTGACTTGAGAAAGCACTTGAGGAGAGAGGCCACATAGCACAGTTCTTGGCCTCTCTGGAACATGGAAAAGGAGTTAAGGGTATTCAAAATGTAGAAAACGGTATTTTCGGCAATAGTCCTTTGGAAGCATTATCACTGTAAATATCATTAGAACAGAAAATTCTAATGTCATCAAATGCTTAAACTTATGCTTTAAGGTATGAAGGATGAGGAGTGAGTAAAAAATACATCAGCTCAGTAAAATATAAGTATTTTAATAAAATATGGAGGTAAAGAAGCATCATCTTCCTTTCTTTATATAGAAATAGAAGGCTAAGAAAAAGAGTATCTTCAAATTTCCGAGAGGATCATCAAGATTTTGTGAAGATAACTCTTGCATTTGTTAATTTTCTTAGGTAGAGTTCCTGTGCTGAATCTGGTGTTCTGTCTCTGAAGCATACTGACACTGCTTGAAGGCCATTATTTGAACTCAGTCTAGTCAGTATGCAGAAGAAATCTGTGAAAAATTCTTTTTTTTTTTTCACACACACAAAGCTATTTCTGCCTGTACAAATGTAAGTGTACATTTGAAATCTGTCTGTAATCATTTCTCTACAAAATTTGGCACTCTAATGGGGAAAAACAATTTGGAAACAATTACAGAAAATCAGAACAGTTTTAACTTAAGGACTCCAAGAAAAGGAGAGCTCTCATACCATTTATTTAAATGTATTCACACTAAAAATAGTCATATACATTAAGCAGAAAGCAGTCACCATTTTATTTTCTTGATGTCTCGTTAGACCAGAAGATCAGTGCCTCAGTTGGACATAAAGGTTCATTCGGAAGATGGAGTGAATAGAGAAAAGGGAGTAAACCAAGAATTGTGTTATTTTAGTTTTCCTTTGGACACTGAGCGTTTGGAATGGGATGATCTTTAAGGACCCTTCCAACTGAAGTCTTTCTGTGATTCTATGATTACAACAACAGTAATCATTTACACAGCCTTTCAGAATCAAAGACTCATCCTTATGGGACAAAGAAAGCTATTTCGGCAGTATTCATGCATTTACAAAAATTTGCCATTTTCATTAAGGTCAAATTTGTCACTAAAATTTAAATGTCATATCCTAAGATAATCTAAAGCATGTTATCTCTGAAGTTATATTAATTTACAAGAAATTATGATAATCCTTAGACCTGCTTTGGAAATTCTGCTCACTCTATATTGAAGCTTATGGAAGAAATATTTTGAAATATTTTTCAGGAAAAAGTTTATAGAAGGTGCAACATTTATTCATTTGAACATTTTCAAAGGGAAGATATTTGTGATTTTTTTGTTCCTATGACATATTCTTTAATATTTTTCTGCCTAAAAAACAATACCAGATATCAAAATTCAGGAGAAGCATGTTGCATGCAGTAGAATCCTTCACATGGTATCCAGGAACCAAAAATACATCTATTAATTTCAGTCACGAAATATTACGATCGCCTACACTGTGCTATCAAATCAGTAATTATTTAACAAATGTTATGAAGAGGGAGGAAAAAAAAGTGACAGCTATATTATCCCTACTTTAAAAATTGGTATTTACAATGTCCATAGAAAGTTAACAGCTTCTTAAACCTTATAAAAAGTAAAAAAAACAACCCATACCAAAACACAAAACAAAACCCACAAACGAACGAACATACAAACAAACAGAGCCCCAAACCAAATAAAACCCCACCAAAACCAAAATCAAACAAACTAAATGCACCAAACACGTTCATTTTCATGCAAAAATCCTAGGAGACTTACAATGGTACATAGTGAAGGAAATTGAGGACACACACTTTAAAATTGTGTAAACATCGCTTGTCTGTGTGTTTCCTTACAGCTCACAGTATACTTTCCAAATATTTGGTGCTATGTTTTAATTAATTGTGATGTTTGCACCGAATGTTTTCTTTCAGAATCATAAGTTAAGGCAAGTCAGATGGTTCGATCCTGTCACCACCAGACTTCCTGGGTAGTGCTGACATATTGAGCCAATGAAGTTACTGGTATGGTCAGGTACTTCCAAAACCGTGTTTATCTTATGCACTGCCCAAATTTTTTTTTGCTTCCTTTGCCCCCTTTCGTTTGAAAACTGCTCTTATTTTCAGGAAGGATTTATTTTTAATAATGGACTTTCCTCATTGCATCTTAAAATGTCACAACCGATCACATCCAGATTTGTGCTATTTACAGTGTCCCACTTTCCCACTTTTTCTTGAGCCACCCCTTAATGGAAAGTAGCGCTTCATAATTGGACAATTGACACCTTGTTAAGCAGGGCTGCTTTTAATAAAAACAGAACTGTGGCATTTATAACTTTAATCTAAATTTTTCAAGGAATCTGTGGTGTTTGAAATAGAACTGGACCTGTAACACAAACTATAATCAGAATATCATCATAGAATCATAGAATGGTTTTGGTTGGAAAGGACTTTAAAGACCCTCTAGTTCTAAACCCTCAGCCATGAGCAGGGATGCCACTTACTACATCAGGTTGCTCAAAGCCCCATCCAACCTGACCTTCAACAATCCCAGTCATGAGGCACCCACAGCTTCTCAAGGCAACCTTTTCCACTGTTTTACCACCCTCACAGTAAAGGATTTTTTCCTAAAATCAAATTGAAACCTTCCTTCTTACAGATTAAAGACATTACCCCTTGTCCTATCACTACGTGCCCTTGAGAAAAATCATGCATTTGTGCAATGCAACGGTAACACGATGTAGAACAGAAAAAAGAAATAAAATCAAATAATTAAAGGCCCAGAAGATAGCGAAATCATACCTTTGATGCTTGGATAATCCTGGGGGAAAAAAAATACTTTTAACATATCTATGTGCAGGGACTATAAAAGCTGCATAGCATCCTAAAATTATGTCAGTGAGGGTGAAAGTGATCAGAATTTTGAAAGTGGGGGTAATAGACAGAAAGGATGTAGAGGAAATGTGGAATTAAGTTGTAGTATAAAAGAAATGCCAGTGGGGTTCCAGTGAGAGCCAATTTTAGCAAAATTGACCAAGATGACAGGTTGATTAAACTGAAGAGAAAAGTGAATCTCTTTGAGGGAAAAAAATACTTTTGAACTTTGAGTGGAAACCATTCTGATTAATGCACCTGATGCATTTGCATTAGGATTCTGATTCTAGCTATGCAAAATTCCTTCACATTGTTTAAACTATACAGCTGTGAAGGCTACTCCATACTCTGGGTGTGAAGAGTTTACACTTTTTAAGATGAAAGTTATTTAATGTGATAATATTCTAGCTTCATTTAACCATATTACAGAGCTGCTCAGCTCTGCTGAGCATTTTTATGGGAATTCATTTTAAGAAGATGATATGCAATGTGCAGAAACAAAACAAAATACTTACTGTTGCTGTTGTTAGCAAAGTGTATATTTTGTGTGTAGCAGCAGGTAGATGGATAATGGTTAGCAGAACTGCATCCTGTGGAGAAAGACACATTTTCTGGGTCACTAAATAGGCAGCTCACTCAGTTTAAGAAAAATAGTAATTGAAGGGTAGAAGATTTACAGTGGCAGTGGACTGGGGATTCTAAATAAATTTAGTTCACTAAATAAAACACAGTTTTTGGTAGTCAGAAAAGGTTTTTCTTCCTTTATGAACTGACCAGGTTCTGGGATGTTCCCCTGCTGTTTGAATTCCAGTTTTTGCCTTATGTTTGTTTTTCCTTCAGTGAACAGACAGTTTCAGATAGCAGTCTGTATGTCTGTCAGATAGAGGGATGCTGTGAAGGTTGTCACATTCCGTCTTTCATTTCTTTCCCTTCAGTTACACAAATAACAAGAATTTCGATTATGTCAATCCAGGATTATGTGAACCCATGAACATAACTAAGTTTTCTTTGAGAGTGACTGAGACCAGCATTGGGTACCGCAATCTCTAAGGCGTTGTTTTTTTCTGTCTTCAGCAATGAACAGGTCAGCCTAATTTCAA
The DNA here is from genome assembly GCA_013397115.1 of Edolisoma coerulescens. Taxonomy (NCBI): domain Eukaryota; kingdom Metazoa; phylum Chordata; class Aves; order Passeriformes; family Campephagidae; genus Edolisoma; species Edolisoma coerulescens. The sequence goes on from VWZW01000995.1 coordinate 215,981, forward strand.
AGCAGTTGTGAATAAAGTTGAAGTCCCCTGAAGGACTCTGTCATAGAACTGTGTCTTCCCTCTTGGGGTCTGGAAGGATGGCATTGCCTTGCACTTGTGCTCCTGTCCAGCTCCCCTTGGAGATACACATGGAAGGATGGGTTTGTAACTGTAAGCAAGTGAGTGACAGCCAAATGTGAGCGCCAGTTCCAAAAAATGACTGCCCGTAGAGACTGGTGTGAGTCTTGCCTAAAGACTGGAAAGGAAAATCATTAGTGCAGTTTCACTGATCAGAGGAAGAATTTTTCCTTTTCAACCAGATGAGGGTTTTGTTTCCAAAATGCAGTCTTTTTCTGGAGGCTGCTGCGTAAAGAAAAAAGCTGAATACTTCAGAGGAAAACCCACATGCATAGTTAAGCTGACATTAGTATAAGTTCTCCCTTTACTACAATGCCTAATGTCCTTCTTCAATTAAATTACCATACTTATCTTACGAAATCTTCTAATGATACATTTCCGGTTAAAATGCTGGGATTTTTATCCCCACTCTAAAATTAGCATTGTGATATTTTCAGTATACTCAATAAGAAAAAGTTACTGGAATAAGAAGGAAAATTTTATGATTTCTGAAATATGTATTTAGCAGAACAATGAACTTTGAATTAATATCTATTGGAAAGTACTTGGATAATTTTGCTTTTGCAGATGCTCTCTTACTGAGGTCTTATGTGCTACTGAGCACATTGTACTTTTGAATATATTTTATGTTTTTAAATAATTTGTCCTTCCTTTTGAGATGGTTCTCAGATCTCAATTGCATACAAAAATAATGTTAAAAAAAAAAGACATCACAAAATTACCTGGGTAGTTTTGTTTGGTAAAATGCATCTGGTTACATGATTGCCTCTCACAAATGTAAGCTTTATTTTCAGTTGAAATCAAGACTCTGAACGGTAAAGGCATTACCTTTTTTTAGCCTTTAATGGACACAGAGGACTAGGCAAGTGCAGGGCTTTTATGAGTCTTCTAACTGTGCCCTATTTGGTGATGGGAAACACCACTGAGGGTATAGTGTGCTTCAGAGTTTTAGTCCTTATACTCCTGTATAAACTATAATAGTTGCATATATGAAAAGTGATTAAAAAAAAAAAAAGTTTTGAAATGACAGTCCTCAGGGGGAAAACACCCCACGCTTTGTTTTGTATATTTTCCAGCTATTCCTCTATCCCTGTCGCACACTTTTAAAAGAGTATTTACTGCAATAGAATCTAAATGGTAAAAAAAAGCATTTAAAAGAGACCTTTCAAAAATTAAAGAAAATCTGAAAGTATTTTGAGGTAAGCCTTTGGTTAGGTTTTCTTCACTGACATCTCTGGCTAACTAGGGAGCCTCTGTTGAACTCCATAGGGCAGTTCTGGAAGTGGTATAAAGGACTAACTGCTCTCTTTGCAGTGATTTTACTTCCCTTCTTTTCCCGGGTAATAATAGAAGGTGTTTGTTCTTTGGTTTTCACCCTTCATGCATACATTATTTTGTTTAAATATTCAGGAATACCACAACACAATTGCCATACCTGTAGTTTAAATAGTTGCCACTATAGTTTATGTGATTCCTTTTTTTATGTTCTGGAAGTGTCTGTATAGATAGACCTTAAACACTGTTTTTTGTTTTTTTCTTTTTTTCTTCTCTTTTTTTTTATCTTGTTGTCTTAAGTGCTGTGTGGACAGCACAAGTAGGGCAGAGATTGATGAAGAACTTTGAAACACCAATTTTGGAGAAAAATTCTCTTTTTTTACAACATGAATTTATTCTTTTCTGACTAGTATTAGCTAAATTAATTATGCAATAACTGCCCCACCATGAAACCATCCTGGAGGTGTCACATTAATTCTTTTTATGGCAGCATAAAAGTAAAAGTTAGCCATAAAAGTCTCCAAATGAAAGCTTTTAAAGTGTTTTGACAGAAAGAATTGTTCAACAAGTACTTGGTTTAAACCAAACTAAATAGATTATAGTTAAAAAATTAATCTCTAAAAAAATGCTTTGTTTTGAGCATATTTAGTTCTAAAAATAAAACTGCAAGAGCCTGTGAACACGGAAAGCAAAATGTATAGGTGAAAAGAAGACTCATATTACAATTTCTTTCACATTATTTAATTTTTACCTGATGGAACGATCTGGAGAAACCAAAAACAAGTTCATAAAATATCTGTATCACTGAAAATTTTTTTAAATTAGAAATAGGACCAAAATTCCCAAGTGCTGTTCCTTTGTGTGAGCCAATTTTTTTCACAGTCAGATGAAATCAACTTTCTCCTGCTTGGTTTTTTTTCTGGTAATTAACATGTGTTAGCATGTTTAGCCTGAGTAAAAACACATCTTATCTCCTATCAGAGTCTTGCAAAGGGAGAATTATTATGTTCTCTGTCTTGGGTTTTCTTTATTGTTATTAGTATGTGTTAAAAATAGTAGGAAAAAATAATAATTATGATACTTTAAAATTTAGGTATACATTAAATTTTGGCTACTAATTTTAAAAAAGAAGTAGTTGCTATAAATTGATCAGATATACTGGGCTTCCATATGAAGACTGCATCTCTTTCTCTTGACAAAAAGACATTTGAGGGAATGTGGGACACTTTGATTTGTAAAGACAGTGTCAATAGTAATAAATAAGCACTTCCTCTCAGAAAAATAGGGACAACCAAAGAAATATCCTGGAAGAAAGCTGGAAGCTCAAAAGTGAATATTTTCACAGAAGGGAAAATGTATGGAAATGATTATTCCTGGAATTTATTAAGTACAATTTGTATCTAGGTTGAAGAGCATATCAGGAAAGTGAAATGGAGCAGGATCTTTGCTTCAACAACCACTGTACAATCTCTAAGGCAGGGAGGTCTGAATAAGTGAGCTGGCAATATTGAAATATTTAGCTGTTTCAGCAGTCTTATAGGGTGCACAGTACCTCTGTTCAAAAACTGAGCAGCTCAGTAAGGAGCAGCAACTTATGAGAGCCACGGCAGAGGTGTAGAAGGGTGTTTTGGCTGGAGGAGCTCATGTCTGTGCATGCAAGCACAAGTGATTTCTTTGCAGCACTGCTGTGCAATTCCAGTAACTCTGTATGGCAGCCAAGGTGGCTATTTCCCTAAGGGGGTCAGAGGAGGGAGGATTTCAGCCATTTCCTGTCACTTTGCAAAGCATCATTTTAGACTGTCTTGCTAAAAAATGAAGTGTAGCTTAGGGCACAGAGACTTACCTTTCAGATACAATTTCAGTCTGAAAACTTTGAGGATCTGATTTTACTTGTATATTCATGTTTGTAATGTGATTATCTCTATTCAGGGGTGTTTGGCCATGAAATAGTTCTGGTTGTTACTAAGAGGTTGGTACAATTGACTTTCACATTCAGGATGTTTTTTCTTTTTCCTCTCTAATAAGAAGAAATTTACTAGACCATAATGGTTAAGACAGAAAGGATTCTTAAATTTTAATTTTTTTTTAATGAGATGAAATGAAACAAGTTTTCTGAGATTACATATTAGACTGCTGAAAAAAATACTCGCAACCTCTAATCCAGCTCTCTGTTTATATAGATGAACAAGGTAATTGTCTTCTGGGAAGATACCTTCAACACAGAAAGCTGAACCAAAGACTGTTTTGTGTTGGAAGTGATCCAATTTGCAAGATGATTTAGTCCATCCCATCTGCCATGATCAGGGACATCTTTCACTAGATCAAAGCCCCGTAAACTGTGCCAATGTTTGCCATTCTCATGTAAAAATATCTCCCTTATACTAAATCTGCTCAAATACACTAAAATCTCTTTCAATTTTAAACTCTTGCTCCTTTTTCTGTCCCTAAGGAACTTAGAAAAAAATGTCTCTCTCTTTCATACAAACTCCTTTTTAAATATTGGAAGGCTGCAATGAGGCCTCCTGGAGTGCGCTTTTCTCTAGGCCAAACAAACTTAGTTTTCTCAGTCTTCGTAGGGAAGATGTTCCAGCCCTCTGGTCACTCAGGGATCCTGGAGGATCATTTACATGGTCCTCTTCTGGACTTGCTCCAACAGGTCCATGTCCTTCCTGTGCTGGGACCCCAGAGCTGAATGCAGTGTTCCTGGTGGGGTCTCACCAGAGAGGAGCAGAGGGGCAGAATCCCCTCCCTCCCCTGCTGCCCATGCTGCTTTGGATGCAGCCCAGGGACATTTGGCTTTCTGGGCTGGGAGTGCCGATGGTCAGGTCATGTCCAAGTTTTCATCCACCAGCACCCCCAAGTCACTTTTGGCAGGGCCACTCCCAGTCCCTTCATCCTCCTGCCCATACTGATACTGGGAGTTACCCTGACCCGGGTGTAGGGCTTTGCACTTGCCCTTGTTGAACTTCATGAGGTTTGCACAGGCCCCTGTAAAACCTGCCAGGGTCCCTCTGGATGGCATCCCTTTGCTGCATCAAATCCAGTTCATGTAGTCTGCAAACTTGCTGAGGGTGTACTTGATCCCACTGTTACACTGAGGAAGATGTTAATGGCATAGCTGACAGTATAGACTCTTGAGGGACATCACTCATCCCTTGTTTCCACTTGGACACTGAGACACTGACTATAAAAAAATTTGGGTATGACTATCCAGACAATTCCTCACCCAATTAACCATCCACCTAACCATCCATGCATCCATCCATCCATCCATCCATCCATCCATCCATCCGTCCATCCATCCCATATCTGACCCATTTAGTGGCAGGAAAGTTTTGGAAGACCATATCAAAGGCCATACAGGTAAATGACACCTATAGTTTTTTCTTGTCCACTGTTCAGTCATTCCATCCCAGAAAGCCAGTGGATGGATTATCAAGGCATGATTTGGTCTGTGAAGCCACACTGGTTGTGTCACCTCCCAGTATCCCATATGCTTCAACATAGCTTCCAGGAGAATCTGAACCTCACAAGGCACGGAGAGGAGGCTGACTTGTCATTCATTCCCAGGATTCTTCTTTTTATCCCCTTATTAATTACTTATTATTATGTCAGAATTCATTTTAGGTTTACTTCTTTTGTTAGAGGGTTTTTACCCCCACTTTATTCAGAAATTTAAATGTGATTTGCATAATTAGGGAATAGAAAATTATACGGCTTGTCTTAACGTATTCTGAAATTAATTAGGTCTAAGCTACTAGCTTGTTTTCCATTATTTTTTGCAACTGAATATGAAAAAAGCTGAGGAAAACCCTTGGCTGAGGTCAGAATTTTGAGACAAGAATATTGCAGTTACAAAATACATATCTAGCAAACTCCTATAACACACTCAGTAACAGCTGCATAACATACCAGTTACCAATGATTTAGGACAATATCTCACTGATAGTGTTTTTTCCTATGAAGGTGCTGCCTGGATCTTGATTATCTTGTAGTGTTCTTCAGTTGCAGAAGAAAACACCTGTAGGCATTAGCTTCCCTAAATAAAACATGGTGTAGTACGTCTTCACATGTGCAGACACAGCTGACCTAAGCTGCCAGTGTCACATACCGCAGCTCTTGCCTTCGGCCAGTGAGTATTTCCTTGGAAAATGTGTTCCTGTAGGGACAGAATATTAGTTGTTGATAGCTGCTCTGTCATCTTGCAAACATGGTGTATAAAATCTTAGGGTTGCAAGTTACTTCTTTTTTAACAAGTTGGTGCAAGACCTCTAATTAAAGGAAGACTGACATCTGCTTTTGGTTACAGCTGGAATCATTAATAATGGCAAAAATATGTCTGCTTTACAAGCATTGCTGGCTTTTGTGATTCTGGTTTTTTAAGAGCAAATTTCTAGAAAAAATTACATTCTACCTTTATATTCTGTGCTGCTCTTAAAGTAAATTGTGGGAGATGTCAGACAGGACATATTCTTTTTTATCCTCTAGATTCCCTTTCATAATTCTTTTCAAATGAAGACAGGATGTATACCACCTTTAAAAAGGAAAAAAGAACAAATTGGTTTTATGTGCATTTTGGAACAGAGGTCTTACTAATGTTTTATGAGACTTTTTTATTCTAACAGAAGAAATTATAAATTAACTCAGGTCAATTTCAGTTTTTTAAAATATCAATACAATTAAAAAAAAAAAAATCTACGTTATTCATTTCCTAGGAAGACCTCTTCCCCTGAACCAAATGTCAAAATGTTTGAGTAAACAGAAACTACCTGCATTTTTAATGAGTGGGTATTTTCTTGTAAAAACATTTGGTTATGAAATGCCGTGCTGGCTTTGGTTGTACAGATTTGTGACACCGTATTAGACACAGACCATGCACAACACAGAAGCCTGTCTTAATATGAAGTTCATAAATATAAAAACCAATTGTAAACTCAAATTTTTTAGTTTGGTTTGTTTTTTTTTTTTTCCTTTTAATTGCCCTTACATGAATCTTACTGTTAGAAATTATTGTTAGAAATTATGTATATGATAACTGAACACAAATGATCCACTCAGTTCAAATGGTTGTAAGCAGCTGCTAGTGGACACTTTTTTTGGAAAAGCAGCACACAAATTATAAGAAAACAGAAAGGAACCTAGAACATATTCAATGACTTTTAATTCTCTTATTTGTAAGTAAGTCTCTTGAGGTTAAGACAGGCAACGTAGAATCAATTATACACTTCAGCCTAAGGAATTTTTTTATGGAATATTTTTATTTAATTAACTACCAGCTTCCCACAAGGCAGTAAAACTCATTGATATTTAGATATAAATGACGTAAAATTGGTTCTCTGGCTTTTCTTTTGTTAGTACTCCTGCTGTATAAATAACTTTAATAGGATTTTGCACACTAAAAATAAATTTCATATTAAACAAACTCAATTTTCCTGTCTCCCTATAGTCTCCTAAGGGGAAGCAGATATATGAATAAGATAATCCATCATTAGTAGCAATGGTGTGAATAAAACACAGTCTCTAAATACAGCCTGGGAAAGGGTACTTAGCTGGCTAACTTTTGGAAGGCCGTGTAATGCTTTCAGCTAAACTTGCTGACAATGTGAACTGGGGTCATCAGTCCATTTGATGCTCTACTGAACTTAAATAAAAAAAAAAGTGAGAAAGTTCATAGGTGGAAAATAGCAGATAAAGACTATCACTGATACAAAGTACAAAGAACAACTCAGTGTTAGACCTTGCACTTCCAAGTCAACAGCAATGCAATAGGGAACAAGATACTGTATTAACATCCCATTTTAATCCTTGTTAGAGCATTTCTTAAGACTGTTTCATACCAGATCAAGCTACTTTGAAAAATTATATATACATATATATTTTTTTTTTTTTTTTTAAACAAAAAATATCTCCCTCAAACACATCCAGGAGAAGCTGTAGAAATTCCTTGCTGATAAACTGATATTTCTCATGTAAAAGGTTTTCAAATGTTTGGTACATTCTCTCACTTCGCTATTCCTTTTTATGTAGGTACAACATTCCTGTATGTGTAATAGGAAATTAGGATTTGTATCACTTTCCTAAAGGATCATAAAAATAAACAAAAGAAGCAGGTTTTCATTTGCAGCAGACATT
>VWZW01000995.1:224198-239895 GCA_013397115.1 Edolisoma coerulescens
AAACTTTGAAAAGCATGTCATAATTTCACTCCAGCCAGCAATTAACTACCTCAGAGCCAGTTTCTAACTTCCCTCCAGCTGGATGGGGCAGAGAATCGAAAGGGTAAAAGTGAGAAACCCCTGGATTGAAAATAAAACAGCTTAATAAATAAAATAATAATGACAAAAATAATAACCCAAAATGTAGTGAAAGGGAAAGAAACAAAAAGAGAGAAAAATAAAGCCCAAGAAAAACAAGTGATGCAAATAAAAAACAACTGCTCACCACCAGCCAGCTGATGACCAGTCACTTCCTGAGCAGCAGCCCCTGGTCAGCTTTCCCTGTAGTTTATGTGCTGAGCATGATGCCACATGGACAGTTGGAGTCAGCTGTCCTGGTGTGTACCCTCCCAGCTTCTTGTGCATCGCCAACCCCATTTTCAGCAGGGCAGCATGAGAAGCTGAAAGCTCTTGAGTGTAAGCACTGCTCAGCAACTGAACCAGCAGTGTGTTATCGGCACTATTCTCATCCTAAATGCAAAACACAGCACTGTACGGGCTGGGTAGGAAAACTAATTCTATCCCAACCAAAACAGGATGGAAGGAACATTGACTTGTTTTATCTGTTTTCCATGTTCTTTTCCATTCTGTTTCCACACTCTACAGCAAACAGCTCCTCCCTATCTCACAGTCTTGACTGTGAAATGCTATGATAGAGAGAACAATGGAAAGCACAAATTTACTCTAGTTGTTCAGAATGGAACAGGATATTCCTTCATTAAAACAAACTCACAGGTCTGACTGCTGTACCGCTTACTGAGTTTACTGTCTCGAAAAATGCATAAAATACTAAATACATTGAAAAACAATAATGTCTATTAGACCTGCAGAAAGTATAAGTCTTTGTTTAACATCTCCTCTATAGTTACATTCTTTAACTGTCACTAAATATGAACCAAATAACTCCTTAGTCTTGTTACAGTTAAAGAAACTTATCTCTTGACACTAGCAGGTTTTTGCTCTATACAGTGGAGTAGAATGAGATGCTAAGCTAATATAAAATAATAGAACACAATCTAATATAATTAGTATCCTGATACTAATTGTTCATCATCTGAGAACAAAAGATAATTTTGCTGTTGCTTCCTTAAAATCTTGCTCTTTCCTTTTGATGGGATGAGCTCAGGTGTGGAAGTTATGTAGTGGGAGAAGTCAGATCATATTAAAAAGAAAAAGATTGGATGGATTAACTGACAGACTGGGTTATATTCAAGGTTCATGTCAAAAAGTATATGTAGTTCTCAGCTACTACACTTTCAGCATTATATATAACATTATTGTTAACTCCCAATGCACTGTGATGTTCCTTCTTGGTTTTGCATGGTTTTAATTGAACATGGTTAAGATCTTATTAAAGGAATTGTCTCATTCTATTTTTTTTTTTCCTCATGATATAGTCTGGGTTAATTTATTAATTCAAAATAAATGAAAGAGAAAGAAAACTAAATGCACTGCTGAGCAAGACCAAAATGTTGCATGGCAGCTTTACAAAATCGTTCAGACATCATGGTACCAAATTCAATGGAATTAAATTTCTTGGTTGATATGGAGCTCATATGTTTCTGGGATTAATTCCCAAATGAAATGTTTTAACAATACTTGAAGGAAAGCAATAGTGAACTGGAGAGGTAGGGATTACCTTTTCTTATTTTGTTTTGCAGGTTTTAAGGCCTGCATATAACTGGCCTGATTCAGGAGGAAAAAAAATCTTCATTTCCATGTAAATAAAATTTTACCTCTAGTATTGTACTTTTTATATTTAGTATTGTAAGGAAACCTATGGACACTTTATTTGAAATGACGTAATCATTAAAAAAATCTTATATGTAAACACCTCTTACTAAATATATTGAATATCATTTTCGTTACAGGATTAGCTCAACAAAGGTAGAACTGGTATCTAAGACCAGTCTCACAATAATAGGTCTCACAAGATATTCACACTTTCTATAAATGTTCCGATAGTCAGATTTTGATTGATTTGTGTCACACAGTTTAATTACTTTTACTTTCATGTTATTCAGGTATCCAGTGTTTTGTTCTCTCTCTTTCAAACACACTTTGGACCAGACAAAATGAGGTGTGGTTGATTTGGATTGCATCAATCTCTAATTCTTCAATTTTCCTTCTCTCACCAAATTTTAGTTTCTATTTTTGTAGTATTTCATTCTTTTGTCTATTTTCTTTCCTACATAATTCAAAGTTTTTCTTTAGTATTGCGCCTTCTTTTTTTGGACATTCAACTTAGGCCAGCAAGTGATCTTTCCACGGAGTATTTTAAGGCAAACTAATGTAAAAGTTTTCTTCTTTGAAACCCAGCTCCTGTTTCCATTATAGGCAATAGTAATATCAACATATTTATTATGAGTAGGAGTAGGTCTTTACATACTGAAAGCCAGTGGCTGTCTCTGCGTTTCAGTGTCTGAATAGCACTGAAGTTCCTCTAATGAGCATCTGGGATTAGGATAAACTTTCTTAAACTTTCACCCATACCACTAGTCCAAAGGGAAATTCCTTTGACTTACCTCAGTTGTGTTGAGGCCAATTTCCAGCCTCTCTGTAACACAAGTTTAGGCCTCAGCAATGTTATAACTGGAAAAAACCTAGGAGGTTTTGTTCCCTGAACCTCATGGTATGCAGATTTTGGATTGCTATTCTCACACAGGAGGCAAGTATTTACGGGGCAGTGCCATTACTAGTAGAACACAAAAACTCTGAAAATAGGTAATACTTCATAAAACACAAAAAGCTGGAAAGGGATAATCCTTCAGCTTTGGTGGCCAGGCCAAGTCTGAGATTCATTAGAAAGTTCTAGATAGTAAGTTCTTAAGAAAACTTACTTGAAATATGTCAATATTATCAAGTTGTGAGTTGGAAAATTTGACTCCTTACTCGAGGTGAAGAAAAACAATAGCTTGTAAAGGCCTAGCTGTATTTAAAATAACATGTATAAATAAAGTATAGTGGGTTTTGGTGACATGGTACTCTCTTTTTTAGGCCTGGGCTGACAGACATCGTTGTGCTGTGTTTAGACTGTAGTAACACCTAGTCACCTCACTTCTGCTGTGTGTGATGTAGCACGAGCATGCAGCAGAGACTATCCAAGCTAACCCTCTGTAACCTATTTCACTTATGGTTCTCCTGTTTTAATAAAACATTAACTAGAAATATAGAGAAATTGCTCATTTTTACTTCACAAAATCTCTTTGGTGTCCATTTTCTACGTATCAAATACTATTTGAAATTTTCAAGGTTAGAAGAGGTGCACCTTTGCTTTCTTGTATTTCTTTGTCTGTTACCATGCAAAATACATATCTTAATTAGAGTTATGCAAAGCAAAGTCAGTGAAACCACTTCATATTTTAAAATAATAAAAACACAAAAAATTGTTCAAGTTATGGAGTCAGGTTAAAGCTGCAGAATACTTTCCCTTGCAAACACCTCAGGATTTTTTTACACTTCAGGTTATAAATTTATTGTGAGGCTAAGTTACCATCTGGCTTTTTTCCCCTTTCTTCCTTCCTTTTTTCTGAGCAGATCCTTAGTTTTAACAAAAAGATGCACTGCTATTTTATTGTTACTAACTGTCAGTAATTTTCTGAGTTGCATTGTTTGAAATGCATTATGAAAACTTTTTATTTTCCTTCTTAATATAGCTCTAAAGAGAACAATTCATAAGTCCCAGAAAGACAATTGATACAAATGAAATGGATGGAGACCTATTCCTTTGGGAATTGCAGTGTGAAGTATGCAAGAATGTGCAGTAATATCAAAAACATGCCTTCTGAAATTTGAGTCTTTTCTGGGGAAAGAAAGAAAATTAAACACCAAAAATTCCAAGTATTTTATTTCAGCTGGCAGCATCCTAGGTTGAAGGCAAAAAGGACAAGGCAAGAATCAAAATACTTTAATAAATTGCTAATTCACTTTTGTGACAATGCGAAAAGTCGTAATGTCTAAAGCAAATGACCATTAAGTTGAAATCTAGGAGTGCAAGGATGTGTTTGCTGTGCTATTCCTCCCCATCAATTCACTCTTCTTTGGGAACCTGTGAGCAGACATTAGCCAGGCAGTTTGAAGAGCAGTGATGTGCTTCACCATTGAGTAAGCTACTTAATGAACTCCCACTACTTTTCCCAGACGTAAATGGAGCACCATTTATCACCACTGTCTCACCCAGTGAAAATCAGTAAAGAACTATGTGGACCCTCCATAACCTCCGTATTGCCTGTTCTCTATACCAGAATACAAAATGTCCCATGAAAACTTTGTATACTTTTTTTACCTCATCATGGAAGATATAGGGAATGCCTAGTGTACTGCTGGCAGATGATTATAATTTTTCTGTGCTTTTGGATTATGCAGACAGACCTTGATGATACCCCTAAAATGGTAAAAGTTTCATTTAAGAGTTTGAAATAGATATCTTTGCAGTCTGTTAGATACCTTTGCAGTTAGTGGATGATTTCATAAATGTTAGTTGGCTTTATTCATCAAATCGTACCACATGCAGATGCCATACTGGGCTCAATCACATCGTTTGCATGGTATAAGGTTACTTGAATGATCTGTAAATACCACTATTAAAATCAGGTTTGTATATGCAGATATATGCAGGTTCTCTTGCACTATACAAATAAACTTGAACTATCTATCTAACCAGAATATCCTTGATGGGAATGGGAAATTCACATTTTTTTCTGAGCATGGTAGCTCAGACAGCCCTTATTTATATTCTGTGTCTTTACTTGCAAAGCTCTGTGAAGTTTTGTGGAAGTTCCCAAAGGGTTTAATTAAAATATTTGGTCTATTTAATTTCATGTAAATTTCATCATCTCAAGTTTTAGATTTAAGTGAAACCAGAAAGAGCTCTATTTGTTCATGACTTTGAGCTGAGGCCATCAGGGCCTGTGTGAGTTTCTTCAGCTTTGGCTAAGGGTCAGCTCCGAGCTGACTCAGTCAAGTTGAAGATCAGTTAACCTGGATCAAGAATGGCCGAGTGCTGTTTATACACAAGTGAGAATGGCAAGGAGAGTTATCACTGTTGCTGCTGAACAAAAGGAAGTTATTTTTTCCAACATCCTGACACAGATATATCTAGTTCCTTAAAGAACTGTGGCCAGTGTATTAAAACAGATATCTTGTTCTTAAGATTTGAACAACCGCTGTTCACTGTTACCCGCTCCCTCTTGACAGCTACTCAACACCACTAGAACACAAGCAGTTACATCTATGCAGCCATGAATCTTTTCATGGCTGAATTGTCTTTGGTTTGAAACTTGAAAAGGAAGAAACAGATATCAGGGAATTTTTTCATAACTCTTTGTTATGTAAAGACTGTTAACTACCAATATATTCAGCAATTTTGTTAAAAAGCCTCATATTCTTTAGGCGACAAGCTTTTCTTTATTTAGCTGTTAGGTTGTCACCACACCATGCAGAGAAACAGTGCATTATTACTTCTTGAGATCACTTGTAAATGAAGTAGATGTAAATATAGACCTGAAATATATCTGAAAGGAAAAGGCAAAGGAAAAAAAAAAAGGAAAAGTAAAACAAAAGTAACATCAATTTATCTTCTGTCTCAAAAACAAATATACAGTATATTAACAATAAAAGTGTCTGGTGTGTTTATCCTTGTTTGTGTAATAAGTTCAGTTAGCTACTGATAGAAAATTGCTGTAATTAAAAGGTACACTAAAAATAGACATTACATAAATTGTTTAACATGAGAATAAACTTTAATAATGAAATATTTTGTCCACTTAAGTTTTAATATTTTGATTTATTGTAAATAATACCACAAAATAGGACACCACCGAAAAGAAAAAGAAAAATAACCCACTTCATGATCTCAGGGCCCGCATCCTTCCTGTGTTACCTCACAGTGGTCTAGAGGACAACACACATATTTGTGAGTTCTGGTTTACAAGAAATTCTCAAGGTGTTTCCTCTAAATTCACACTAAGAACATGACTGGGAAGATCTACTTGCTGGATTCTTGATAGCAGTGATAGCATAAAGCATCATATACAGCTTTGGGAAAACTGAAATTTACCAATAAGGTTAAATCAGGGCAAGACTGGTGGTTTGCCATTTGCATATAAAGTTAGGTGTCCTGCTTCATAGGCTGGTCAATACAGGAGATGTGGAAAACATATGTGGAGTGCACTTCTCAGATGAAGATCAATTAAAATTGCATATAAATAAAAGGATAGATACTTTTTTCTTGGCTTTTGCTTTTTCCTCTTTTTTCTTCGTCTTCTTTTGGATATCAGTCAGTGACTTCTTTCCTTTCTGCGTAACTTTCCTCAAGCTGTGAAACACCATCTAGCCTCCAATCTCCTAGGAACAGTAGTTGGTCACCTTGGCACAGTTTTTCCCAGCACCCTGGGCTAGAAGTGCTCGCCTGTGTTGTAGCACAGCATTGTCTCTGGGGGAAATGCAGAAAGAATGAGCCCCAGGGGATTCATGTGAGCCATATGTCCCTGTTTGCATGGGAGTGCCACGGAAGAACTGCTGATAAAATACTCCTCAGCACATGTGGTATGTCCAGAAGCCTCCAGAGCTGCCTTTCAGAGCAGTCCTCTCTCTCTGTTGCTCTACCTGTAGAAGAGTATCAGGGGAAACTGAATCAGGAGGAAGAATGGAAAGGCCGGCTCAACAGGAAATACATCACTTTGCCGCTACTATAAAGCTCTAGGCAGCATGATTCATCCCTACATCGAAGGCTGACTCCAGGAACCCAAGTCTATCCCTAATTAATAACACGAAAAACTGGATACACACTGGTTACCAAAACTACTTTCAACAGAATGAAACAATATCTCACGGTTACTGCATTTTATTTCCCAGTGAATCTTTCTGATAACTTTTGGAGGAGCTGCACATTGTCTGTTTTCTGATTATTATGTTCATAATTAATTTAGTGTGAAAGGAAACCAAAGAATTATCTTTCCCATCTCTTCTTGTGCCTCCAGGAATGTGGATGAGTAACAGGAGAGATGATAAACATTGCGGCAGCTGGACTTAAATGTGCCAGTAGGGATTTGTCCTTTTAGATGAAGGGTCCCAGAGTCAACAAGTCTTGCTAGCATCCAGCCCATGGAATAAACTTTATCCTCACCAAATTGCTCTTCATCTGGCAGGGAAGAAACTGTAACTGAGTGCACAATCTGTAGAAGACAGATGATAATGTATACTGGATTGTTCTGCTGTGAAATGTGCAAAAATGGCTTAAAGTATTCAAGGGAAGGTGCTGTTATCTGACACTCAAACAATGTTGTTATTAAGCCTGGCAGTATTGCATCCTTTGCATTATTGACTGTGATTACGCCTTACTAATGGCTGGCTCCTTTTCCATCTCACTGGCAATAGCTTCATTTCCTTACCTATTCCTTTCCATTGAGTCGTTCAGAAAAAGTCATATTCCAGAGCTGAGAACTGGAAATTACTCTGCCTACCTTAACAACTCATAAGTATCATATCCTCAAAAGAGATGTTCAGAAAATCAAGAATTATTTCGTCCTTCTTTTGCACTTGCTGAGAGGAGCCATGCAATTCTGTCCTCCAAGAGCATAGGCAGGCTCAGCAGCTCTGCTGTCTCAGACACAGACTGAAGTGAAATGGGTAAGGATCTGTGAAAAAAGCCACAGCTATCTGATACTACTTATTCATTGCTACTCTTCTGCAAACAAAGATTGGGATTCCTTATTTTTTGTGAAAGAGAATTATTACATCATAGAATCATAAACGGTTTGGATTGGAAGGGACATTAAAGACCATCTAGTTCCAACCCCCCTGCTCCATGAAGGGACAATTTCCACTAAACCAGATTGCTCAAAACCTCATTCAGCCTGGCCTTGAACACTTCTGGGGATGGGGCATTCACAGCTTCTCTGGGCACCCTGTGCCAGTGCCTCATCACCCTCACAGTACAGAGGAGGAATGAGGTCACCCCTCAGCTGCTCCTCACAGGACATCCCATTCAGCCCTTTCTCCTGCTTTGTTGACCTCCCCTAGATCCATTTGAGTACCTCCACGTTCTTATTAAATTGTGGGGCCCAGAGCTGCACACAGTACTCAGGGTGGGACAGCACCAATTCTATTCACATAACAGGTAAAAAAATTGCTACAACTGAGGTTACTACCCCATGCCCTTTTTTTGGTAACATAACCTTTCTATCTGCACACTTCTACTGATCTTAGATTTTATTCAATGTTAGCCCCTTTTCAGGAATTTTCAGTAGATAATTCCAGTTTTACAAAGAAAAGGAAAATGATTTGATGACAAAGGCATTTTATCATAGAATCGAATATGAGTTGGCAGAGAACCATCAGGATCATGAAGTACAGCTCCTCATCCTGCACAGGACATCCCCAAGAATCACACTGTGTGCCTCAGAGCATTGCCCAAATACTTCCCGAGCTCAGTTAGGCTTGGTGCTGTGACCGCTGCCCTGGGGAGCCTGTTCCAGTGCCCAACCACCCCCTCTGGATGAAGATCCTTTTCCTGATATCTAATGTAAACCTCCCCTAACTCAGCTTCAGGCCATTTCCTCAAGTCCTGTCACTGCTCACAACAGAGAAGAGATCAGTGCCTGCCCTTCCTCTTCCCCTCACAAGGAAGCTGTAACTGCAGTGAGGTCTCCCCTCAGTCTCCTCCAGGCTGAACAGACCAAGCGACCTCAGCCGCTCCTCATACAGCTTCCCCTCAAGGTCCTTCACCATCTTCATTGCCCTCCTCCAAATACTCTTTTAATAGTTTAATGTCTTCCTTATACTGTGGTGCCCAGACCTGCTCCCAGCACTCGAGGTGAGGCTGCCCCAGTGCAGAGCAGAGCGGGACAATCCCCTCCCTTGCCCGGCTGGTGATGCTGTGCCTGATGCCCCCCAGGACATGGGTGGCCCTCCTGGCTGCCAGGGCACTGCTGACTCATGTTCAACTTGTTAACAACCAGACCCCAGGCCACTTTCTGCAGGACTGCTTAAGAATATGAAGGTGGTTGTAATGGTTTAGAATACAGTTCCTCCTACCTCAGTATCCATCTCTGTCAATGCACAAAACCAGATACTTAAGATACGGTTTTGGCACGCATGACTCAAGATTACTGGAAACATAGCTGAGAAAAACAGCCCATCCCTGCAGAAAGGCTTCTAGGAGAACAATGTCATTCATCCTAGATAGGAAACAAAATAACAGTGTTCACCTTTGCAGCCAGTCCAGGACAGAATTACAGAGTCACCACACCAGGAAACATGGAGGTGGAGTTGGAGAAAGATGAATTAAAAATTAATGGTTTCCATCATGAATGGTTAAAATTATTCAGCATGGAAAAGAAACACATAAAGCAGAAAGACAATAACAAGCTTGTAAACAATAGAGGAGGCTAAGGTGCCTACAGATTTTGTATTCTAGGGTAGTGGGCTCTCCTAAGTAATGCAGTAATATGAAGGTGACTGAGGACTAAAGCCTTTTAATGCAAAGAAGACTGCCTGGAGTATGGCTTTAACAGATTTTAAGACTCTCAGTGTGCACATAATACATGAAGACAGCAGCCAAATTTGCCACGGTGTTGTTAAATCAACAGCAGTTGAATCACAGCAGGATCAGGAATGCATCTGTAATGCAGTACTGGCAGCACAGAGGTGCAGAAATGGGCTGGCACAATCTAACTCTGCTTCTCATGTCAAGGTCTGTTCATAGGGAAAAAAAACCTTGACCAAGAAAAGGTGATACTACTTAGACTTTATGAGACTTGAAATACAGGTGCATGTAGCATTGCAAGACAAGAGACCCTTTTGAAATAGCCCAGTACTATGTGAGGAGACAATCATTAAGTGAAAGAATAGTTGCTATGGACCTTTATCAGCAATACAAGCAAACATGTTAGTGAAGTGGACACATAAACAGCAGTTGCAAATTCTAAGCAGACCGCACTACACACCATGTGGGACTGCCAAAATGGATTCAGCTCAGCCCTGCTGCTGTTACTAAAGAAAACTTGATAAAAACGTGAAGGCAGCTCAGTATTTTCACCCACCACTATTTTCAATAGTCGTGTTTGGTGAGTAAGCAATGGCAGAAATGGAATCATACAGTAGAGTCACACCTTCTTTATGGAAATATGCCTATTATATTAACATATGTTTTATTAGTAAATAAAATAAAACAAAAGGGAAAAGATTCTTCAGGCAATTGACTGATCTCTAAGAGTGTATTAGAATTTGATTCTCCAGATTCCACACTCTTTAGTCTTGAAATTACTTCGTTGTAAAATGAACATATTCCTGGTGAAGTGGATATTTAATTCATTCTTAAAATGGAAGAACACTAACAGGAAAAATTGAAAAACTGTGTCTATAATGTGGTTGTTCTAACATTAGTATCAAACTAGTATCCTAATCTTGGTCATGTTGGCTATTCTGAAACTAGCATATTACAATTTCTAATAGCTTTGTTTCATTCTGGAGGATGAAGAAAGTGCTTCAGCCTAGAGCTTTTTATGAAATCACATTCTTGGGAACTAGATATTCTTTCTAAGGCTTTGCATTGATTCAAAGCTGCAGAATAGCACCTGCAAAAGAAGTTGCTACCTATTACTAACAATTGAGAACGTACTGCTTGATTTATCCAGGGAGCTGTAGTGACCGAAAAGTGGCAATCTGCTCCATTTGATAAAAGGTCCACTAAAGACTCAGTAAGAAAGTGTGAATACCTAAAAGAAATATTCTTTGCTCTTTGGAATAAAATCATCACATCGGGTAGGTTTCATCATGAGTTTCAGAACGCATTATGAAAAAGCCACTGCTGAAAGCCTCCAGCTGACCAAAATGACTGTTATTCAACTATCAGAGCTGTCAGGGGAAAATGAGGCCTTATGCCTCAAATCACCGGAAAAGTCACAATATAGTGACAAAGATCAAATTCCAGCTTACTACAGAAATGCCATTCCCTTCCAAGAATATGAGACAGAATTTTATGACAGACTGTACATAATCCAAAAAACAATGTAGATTAAGGAGGCATCTTATATGTCACAAAGCAGTTCAGTAGTTCTAATGCTCTGACAGAATAGATTATCTGTTAATAATAATATGTTAATAATCGGTTATATGGTTAGGTTAAAAGTTAGGTTCTGTCTTGTGCACCTAAGAAGAGATAAAATTATACTAAAATAAGGAAATAATAAAAGTTAAGAATAGTAAAGCAATGTAGCAACCCAGTACAAAAGAGGAGAAAAAACACTGAATCCATGATAATAAATAAGTTGGGCTTGCCATCTGAAAAACATATAAGGGTGCCACAAAAAATCTGAAGTGTACTAAAACATAGAATGCATTCTACCACCATCGGGATTAAGAACATTGAAACAAAGTTATAAAAGTTAACATATGGTGGTGTAGCCAGACAGCTCCAGCCACTCTGAGAACCTTCATCATCTGTTGGTCTGGAAGAAAACAAAGCAGTATAGAAAATATAGCACTGAAAAGACAATTACAAAACCAAAATGAATTCAAATTCCTTAGCAATTGCAGTTACATAAGTGTAAATTTTTTACAGATCACTTATTGGAGGATGACCTGATCTTGCCAACTGCAGGGAAAAGACAATAACACTTATGTCCCTGAGTGTGAAAATAAATTTCAAAAGACCAGAATAGCAATACATAAAGTGTAAATAAAACATCCATCAGTCTATCAGAAATTTGAAGATGTCATCCAGCAATTATTTAAACCATGGAATGTGGTAAAGAGCTTCTCTTCATAGATCCCAACATTGCACCTGGACAAAGACCTCCTCCTTTCTGTGTATGTGGTATGCAAACACAGCAATTGTCAACAATGTAGAGGCCATGTAATAAACTGATGATTCTAATACTGTGTGTTTATCCTCCAAAAATAATTCCACTGTATCCATACATGGATTTCAATTTCCAGCATTGGGTGCAGGAAGGAGTTTGCTGAAATATTCCCCAGTTCTGCTTTTTACCTCTATTGAAACTTCTAAGTTATTTTACTTTTCAGTAAATCATCATAATGTAATGTCTGATTAACAATATTACATTGCCCAAAATGTATTTGGACACCAAATTCTGCAACTTTAGCCACAAAGTGAATAGGGCAATACGAAAGTTAAACAAATCCCAGCAAATTATTTGAGGCTTTAAGAAATACAGAATTTGTGTTGAAAGAGTCTATAAGTACTCTTCCTTTTATTGCATGCCTGGGACTTTCCAGGGACTATTTCTCATAACTAATCATTTTTATAAATAACTTATATATAAAAGGAGATGGGAAAGAATTTGTTCAGAAACACTACAGGCACAAGGCAACTGAAGGTGGGCTTAATTAACAAGGTGTGCTCTGTCTACTCAGCTTTGCTTCCGTGTCATTTTGCTGTACAATAAAGAAGCCACTTTGCATTGACTCCGGCCATATGTCCACAGGAAGAGTAAACTGTTTCCTTTTTAGTCCTGGAAGCAACTGTGCTCCACGCTCCTGTCAGGCAGCACCAAGTGTGGGGCAGCTTTGCAAACAACTAGCTGGTAGCAGAGGAGGTGCTGTTAGGAGAAGCTGGAGGCAAGAGTGGAAAACGTCGGAGATAGGAAGGCAAGAGTCTTACTGCTGTACTTCATCTGTAGAAGAGTTCAGGCATCTGGGTGCATGCAAGACCGAGAAATGACAATCACGGCTCTGCAACTTTTGGTGTAGGGTACAGAACAGCCACACAGTGTCTCTTTGTGTGAACAGCCTGAAAATGTGGTTACCAGTCTCCACAGAGAGCTGTGGTAGCTGCTTTGTTTCTTTACAAGGACTCTGCTATATCCCCTGGAAGACTGTAGCAAACTGCTACAGTTATAGAAACATCTTGTGATGGTTAGTCTGATTACTATAGACAGTTCAGCTCCCTTTTTGAGTTTGGTAGAAAGACATTTTTTCTGATATTACTTCTATAGACCCTGCTGGAAATGGGAACACTGTCTCAGGTAGTACCTGACTTACCTAAAGCCTTGTAAAGGTGTATAAGTGCAACAAGAATCAGAAAAATAGATTATGCCTTTTTTTTTTTGTGGTTCCAAAAGGTCTTTTTAGGAAGGCAATTATGCAGAAATCACCTGAAAATTCATGAGCACGTCGAACTCCCCAGCAGTGAAAAGCCTATAATCAGTCTTGGAAAGTTCCTCTGCAGAAAAGAAGAGACAAGTTGAACCACTCTAGCCAGAGAACTTCTCAGTGCTTCACCTTGCAGGAACATTCAGGCCATTTGATAACAGAAGGATTTGTGCACAGTGACATTCAGCTGGAAAATTTTGCTCTGGAGAGTGAGCTGATATTCACTGCTACACTAGAACTTTTCAATTGAAAGGCAACTTCGAGGTGTCATGCTGTGAGCAGCAAATGTTTTAAAACTGTAGTTTCTTTATCAGCTTACAATATTTTAACCAAATGGCTCTCAGGAACGATATGGATATGAATAATCTGTGTTATTTTATGGAATTGCCCTTACTGGCATTTTTTGCAATCATTAGAAATACTAAAAATAACTTCTCTAATTGAGCTTATCAGAGCTCTGTATGAAGACTCAGACATGCACACACTGAACGGCTTTTATTGACTATATGGAAAATTATTTATAGTAAAATGTTATTACTCATCTAAATGTGTATTAGGAATAGACCAAGAATTAGTGACACCTACTGTATGCTTCAAAACACAGGTAATGAGAGACAACATGCAAATTATTTGTGAAAAACGAGGAAGACTCGTTTTTAAAAGTAGAAGAAAAATCGTTTATTTGAACAAAAATCAACTTTGAAAAAACAGGGTAAACAGTAATTGGAAAAATAGGTACAAACAAAAAGTCCGGGAACGTGGGGATCAAAGACCTGTCCAGAACCTTAAAAGAAAAAGGTAGGAAAAACCCAGAGCGGAGGTGTACGGCACTGGGTTAACTTGGGCTAATCCCAAGTTAAATGAATTTAATCTGCCCCTTGTAAGAGGAAAAAGACCCTTTACCCCAGTGCCGAGCTCCTATCGAGGCTAACTCCAGGGCAGGAAACGGCAGGTCCTCAGCCTGTGCAGCCGGTTTTAAAGTCTCTGGCTTTTCTCTGGCCCGCCCACAGGTCCGCCTCTCTGGCCTTCACCGATTGGAATGTCTCGTGGTGAAGTCATTTCTGCCCACCAATGGCTCGTCTGGTGTCAAGGGGTGATGTACGCCTCTCCAAAAGGCGGGAAAGACACCTCATTAAAATGATGGATGCCATGGTTGCAAGTTACAGCCTGGCTGCTGACAGCTAAAAATAGCCCGAGGTGCTTGGTTCTCCTGTGGGGGTCGGGTGGCTGGCTTTAGAAACTCAGCTTTCCTGAGGGGCTTATCTTACTTCACAACTGCTTTCTTCAACCTTTAACTTAACTTGTGCAACTTATTTTAACACAAAAAGGGGACAAACAACTGGGGAATAATACAAACTTTTGGGGGATTACAGAACTTTACAGCAAACACAACTTTCAACTTTAATTAACAACAGTTTAGCTCTAAATTCTTTAACTCTCAAACAATCATGCAAAATCCAACTTAATGAGTCTATGAATGACATTATTGTAGTGTAGTTCTGACTATTTCGGTAGAGAACAAGAAAGACTGACGCAGTGAAACTGTAAGAGCAGTATATCCATAAGTTTTTGTGCTTTGTTTAATCATGGGTAAGACATAAAGGAGAAAATATAAACATGTACAGATGAAAAAGGTATTCAGGATGTGTTCAAATGCAAATAAGAGCAACAAAATATAAAACTTGCTATGAAAACCAAAAACCCTTGGAAGTGTTAAATTAAATTCTTAATTTAACTACATTGTTAGATTAAAACCTCAGAGTTTTAACAGGTGACAAATGGGACGAAACTCAGTTACAAAGTTTTCTTTGTTGCATTAACTGGGAATCTAAATGTTTGAATTTTTTAAACCATTTCTTTTTTTTTTCCTTTCACTGCAAACAAGTAGACACATGATTTAATTGTGGATTTTCCAAGACTCTAAATTTTTATTATTCCTCAAATCCTAATCCTAATCATTTTTCTTTTACTTAGGGATAGATTTCCATTTAAGGAAACAACAAAATGATAAACTTTTCAGAATCAATGTAAGTCAGCATCTTTCTGAACTGGGTACAATAATAAACACTGTGAGTCAGCATACCACTGTAAAAAATCTTATGTAATTTTAAGCACTATTTGAAATAGTAGTATTGAAAATTCAGAGAAAGGCAAAGTAAAGGTGAAGTTAGGTAATGGCCAGATACATAAATTCTAAGAGTGGTGTTAGTTCATTTTCCTGAAAGGACAGATTGTTATTTAGATCATAAAGATACTATGTTGTTCTACCAGAACAGATGGTTTATGAAGAATAAATGAGAATGAATAAGACTATTTCTAATTTTATGAGACTCTACTTGTCATTACTTATTGGATAAGCATGAATGAAAAATTAAATACAGATGCCTGCATGCAAGTGTGTCTGATGACTTGATAGTGAATTGAGAAACAGTATTTCCAGAGTAATTATAGCTTAGGAAGAATAAAATAGCGTAAACCATCAGCTCAGTCTTCATAGGTGTCCAGCAGTTTCTTAACTGTGGAAAAATTCCTAATTTTCCCT
>VWZW01000995.1:247390-271310 GCA_013397115.1 Edolisoma coerulescens
TTCACCCAGAGGGTGGCTGGGCACTGGAACAAGGAAGTTGTCTCAGCACCAGACTGACTGAGTTCAAGAAGCACTTGGACAATACTCTCAGGCACATGGTGTAATTCTGAGGATGTGCTGTTCAGGGCCAGGTGATGATCCTTGTGGGTCCTTCCCAACTCAGCTTATTCTGTGTTTCTGTGTCTCCAGGTAAAAATAAAACTGCAACCTGTTCTATGTATAATCAAAATGATGAAACATTTGAATTTCTTTCTTTTTTTGTCTTAAAAAACCCCATATGCTTAGCTGCCTTCTTGTGCCATTTAACACAAACTAATGAAGGGCATTTCTTTTATCGTCATAACATAAGAGATTGACATCTGTGACTCAGTGCAAAGCTGGCTGCATAACAAAGGTTTGAATAAATATGGGCAAGTGCAAATTAAGGCCTGGATCTTCTCAGTCACACTAAATGACAGTGTAATTATTAGACAGTGCTGGCAATTGTTGTTAAGGCTTGATCCTCCTTCCTAGCAGACTGGATCAGTGGGATTCTTGACATTGAGGGGAATAATATCATGTTCCGGTCCTGTTTCCTCTGCAAAGCAACAATAATGAGCTTGATTTTGGTACTTAAAGGAGGGTAACATGATATTTGTAGATTCTGATAGTTTCTTGTTTACTAACAATTTAGATGAGTTGATAAAATTTTCTGACTGTAGTAATCAGTTATCTTGTTAGAAAGAAAGTAAACTCCATTCCTCAAGCACGACTGTGAAATATCGTCCTGCACATTAATAGTCCAAACAGAAGATTCTGTTTGGCGCTTTGAACCTGTACTTGTAGGGAAGTTTGATCATAATTTTCCAGACAGTATAGCAATAATCTATTATATAATCTCTAATCTAAAAAAAATAAAATGGTCAGTGAAATAGTGCCAATGTAGATAATTCGTGCATTGAGAGTTCATCAAGACAAGGATAATTTCATCTCACAGGTCATCTGCTCATTTAATCTCTTCATTTGGTGATGTGAAGTAACCCTAAGGGTAACAAATTGTTATTTAAAACACCTCAATTTTTGGTGGATTATATGTATAACCTTTTGCCTGACTGTGGTTATATTAAACTTCATGAAGCTCACATATGTGCTTGGAGAGGGTCCAAAAATGAGGGTCAGACTCTGTTTTACATCAGAGAGACAGTGATGTCTTCAGATCCTTTTCTGCGCAGTCCTACAGATACTAATACACCGAAAAGGGAAAGAGAGCAAAAGAGCGGGGTTGTGATTAATACATAGCATTGTTTCTTAGTTTTCGAAATGCACCCGTTTCTTTGAGCTTATAGGATTCAAAAATTCACCAGTTAAGTGGATTTTTAAACCTATTTTAGGTGTTTATTAGCTTTTCCTAAAGGCTACAACAAAACCCTGGGCTTTTCTTTTTCTTTTTCATTTCAACTCATAATTAATATATTTGATGCTAACTTTGCTTTTTAATGTTGTGGAACACCTGTGGTACCAACAGGAATATCACTACACAAATAAGCATCGATGTACATAATCTCTATTACTTATCACTTTATGTTCTATTCTTGCTAATGGAATTATTCTTTTCAAACAAAACTTTTCTGTCTCAGAAATCATGTGGTTATAATTAAGAGCTCAACCGTGAGTTCTCTTACAGAGAATATCAACTCTGAGAACAAATGGGCAAACACACATTTGAATGACACCCTCTTGTGCTTTATTTTTATCTCTCTGTTAATACTTACATAACAATGGAAGGAGAAGGGTGACTGTTTGCAGTCAATTGTCTACAGCTATCACTTCTTTTGGCAAGGAGGAAGATTTCAGGCTTCATGTAATGTCCGAAAAATATCCTTCAACGAAATACCACCAGCATCACAAACTGTCACTTTATATATTCTCCTTCCTTGGCTTCCTTCCAGGCAAGCTTATTTAAAATATACTGGCTGGAGCCAAAATACATCATGCAATTTTCTAATATGCATTTCCTCATGAAAGACAAAGTAGTGCATCATCTCTTAGACAACTTAAAGTCAGGTCGAAGTTAAACAAGGTTTGTATTGTTCCGAAATTCTGTGGGATTGAAAATAGTGGAAGAATGAAATTCTGATGTGCTGTATGTTAATGCAGTTGCACAGAATATGAAACCAAGAAAATATTAATTACTAAAAACAAAAAGAGAGATGCCATTCTCTGAAATTTGGAAGTAGCATAGAGCAGACTGTCTTCATTGCAGTACAATTGATGCGTACTGGAGTGATAACCTTGCTTGTGCATGTTTAATGACATTGTTTACCACAATAAAAGAGTCCTTTCATCTAAAATTTCCCGGTTGAGTAATCTGCTGACAGGAAAACTCATTTCCTTGTTTCTTTTTGCAAGGAGCACAGGTCAGGGGATTTTCTCTTTTGAAAGCTGCCTTGCGGCCATGGTTGTGGCTCAGGTACTGTAATGTCTTGAATTCTGTCAAAAAGACTTGAGGCTGAACCTGCGCTTGTGCCTGCAAGCTTCATGGATGACTTGAGGGAATCTGAGAAGTAGCTGGACTATGGGCAGCCAGGTCCTTTGGGCATGTGAACCCACGTATTCAAGAGATGAAGACATAACCTGCTAAATAAGGCATTTCCTATAATGGAGTTCATATGATATTACCAAATGCATTTGCGTAGAGAAAAATATCAACTATTTAAAAGAAATATTATTAGTAGTAGTAGTATTATTAATAATAATCATCATCATCATAGTCATCATCATAATCATCATGGTCCTTGTTTTTATTCCTCTAAGAAATACCTAAACTTAGTGGTATTTTTTTTGTGTTAATGTTACACATTTTGCATTGTTTGATGAAAGTGAGGCAATTTTCACAGCCGAAGAGCAGTCATTTTGATACACATTTGATAGTTGTGTCAAACATAAATTACTAATTTTTCTATTCAATACTCTTCTTTTGCTACATGCTGAATGTAATATAATGTAGTTTAACAGCAAGTCCAGCTATTAAATCCACATGGGTTTTCACAAGTAATAAAAATTATCCGAGGGCTGCAGAAAGCTGTGCTCATTCATTCATTCATTCATCCATTCATGTTTACTTTGCCTTTGGTGTTACCTCTGAGGTGTTTTCCTGTGTGTGACTTGTTAAGCACTGTAGTAACTCAGCTTTAAAAGGTATCACCATAACATTTCTTGCATTCTTGTCATGAAGAAGCTGTACAAAAGAGTATTTCAGCCCTACTTACTACCTTTAAGAGCTGCAAAACTTGGACTGATTGGGTAAACAAGGATAGCTATGGGGCTGTTCAAACCTGAACATTCAAAACCCGTGATACTCTCTAGTAAATAAAATTTCATCAGTCTTATTTACTGGTGTACTTAGGCTGTATTAGGGTCATATACACACATGCATACTCTTCTGCCATACAAATAAAAATCTCAGCTCCTTTTTATATAGACACTAAAATTCTCAAGCAAGACAAAATTACCACAGTTGAGACTTTTAAAATATACCAACCTGTAAGTTGTGAGAGCTGACAACACTGCAGCTATTTTACAGTAGGAAATCATGATCCAGTGTTTGAAAAGACTGTAGCACTACACCTGAAAAATGCTGTACAGACATCCTTTCACAAAGCCTTTTGTATAAGCTCCCTCCAGGGAGAGGGGTAAAGAGTCTGCATGCTGTTTTAGATTAAATGGTAGCATTGCTGGTTGTAGGAGCTCCAGATTTTGTTATCTTCTTCATTGCATTTCCAAAGCACGGAGAGCAATCACAGCAGTATCCCGGTCTCTGCTACCATATTAGAATTGTTTCATGCACAAATTACATCTTTAGTTATTCCATAGGTGTCCATGCTCCTACTCACAGACCCCTTGTTAATGATAGTATAGCCAACCTAAAAGTCTAGCTGCTGTAATAATGTCATGTTAGCTACCCACCACAGCCAGTGTTCCCTTTCACACACGTGAAACAGCTGAATTTTCGTAGGCAAATGGAGGCCTGTGTATATAAATTTTGCAAGCCAGTTTTTAGAGGATGTACATCATTTTTGGCTTTGTCTATGAAGTACTGTTTCGGAGATACACTGGCAAATAAATGCCCAACAGGAAATGTCAAAGTGTCGTTAATATGTAATATAGGTGACAGCATCCTGGCACCTTGGCATAATGAAGGTTCACCTCTCCTTAATCCTGTGCTGGCCTGGGCAAACCCAGTTAAGTGGACAAGAGTTTTCTTTCTGAGCTGGTTCCCGTTCTCGTCATTTTGCCAGGAGCAGCCAGCCATAACATATGGTTGTGATTTGAATGCTCAATGAGAGAGCACTGGGGCTGAACACACAGGAACAACTAGAATGGACAGCCATCACAAGTATCCAGGTTTTCTGGTGGAACAGCAGACCATTTCATTATTCCATGAGATAACTCCAAAGCATAGGACACACAGGAGTGAGTTACCGGATGTGGAGGTGTAACCACAGGTTTCCTAAAAAAAGAGTATCTCTGCAATGATTCAGAGGGAGTTTTAGAGTAATGTTTGGGCAACAGTATAGCAATATCCTTTAGGTAAAATGTAAAGAAATAGTCAAAAGCAGAGACTCCATACTGTCTCCTTTCCACTCTTGTTCCCTTGAATTCCCTGTATGAGATGACAGCAGATAGAAACAGGCTGCCTTGCTGGAGACAAATACTCCAGCCAGACCACTCCTGTGCAACTATCTTGAAACTGCTGCATTACCTTCACTACCCAGGGCAAGCAGCAGCAAACACCAGAAATGAGCATCTCAATCAACATCCTTTGCTCAGGGACCACAAACGCCAAGCAGTGGCATGGCAGTCGGCAAATACGCCAAATGTGCTGATCCCATGGTTTGTTCCAGACTGAGTCCTGTCAGCCCTGAGCTCTGGCAAACTCACATTTCTTTAAGCAAAGCACTGCACTTGAATTAAGTATGCAGACAAGATTTTTTGTTTGTGTAAAACATCAGGTTTTAATTTTCTGTTTTGACCTGCACAATCACTATGTTTACTTCCTGTTTGAATCGTGGAGGGAAAATTGTCATCTCAGATACTGGTCTGGTAATTCGGTTGTTGCTGACTTTCTTATGGTGATCACTCCTGTGATACCAGAAGATGCCCTTTATGACTAATGATAACTTGTTTTATGTTTGCTGTCAGCAAGTCAAAGTTCAGTTTTCATATTAATTTATTTTATAGAAGGGTAAACAAGGTCTGACTCCTTCATATAGCTTGAGATATACTGTTTTTCCCAGACAGCTGATTGAAATATATGATTAAGGTTATCAAGTCATCTACTGTCATGATTGCCAAGTTTTTTCTAGCCTTGCATGTGGACAGGTTTAATGAATGGTTTAGGATGAATTTGCAGTTGCACTAAAAGCTTTTTTCCTAATCCCATCAAGTATGTTACAAAATTTCCTGTCGTAGATCTAAATGATTCACTGTTAGGGCAACTATGATGATCTCCCAAAAAATCTGAGTTTAGGAGAACGTTCTTAATCCTTTCTGATATTCCGTCAGATGAGTTTCAATTGGTACGTGCCATTTAAAAAAATGAGCCACAGTTTTCCAGGGAAGGGGCGGGGATAGTTCTCAATAAAGGGTAATTATTTCTCACACAATTCAGAGTTAGTCAATGGCCCAGTGGCTGTCTTTTGTACCCTGTCTAGCCAACAAGCCTCTCAATCCTCTGTGCCTAAAATAATGCTTGTGAATAGCCTTTTAAGCTTTCCTTTGTTGCTGTCATTCCTAGGAAAAGACAGTAGTTACTTATTCTTTTGAGATTGGGCTGATTTGAGGCCCGACTGAGAAAGCAATGACCTGCTTGCCCTGGCAGTTTCAGTGGGGCATCAGTATTCAAGGATGAGAGCACTTGAAGGAGAATCTTTCTTGGCTCTTGCTAAGACTGGTGCTGCATGTCAGAAACAGAGTCTGTATCTATCCACCTCATGGTGGTTACTTTTGTTTCCACCTTCAGCTCTAAAGCTTTTGCCACCATTATAGAAGATCAGAAAAATATTTGGATAAATTCATTCTGACAGCAGAGAGCAATAAGTGGAGGTTTTAAAGTACACTTTCATACTTAGTTATTCTGAACACCAGTTCTTTATTCCAGTTACAGATTTCACATTTATTGCTACTTCATAACATACTGGTCATCACATCCTTTCAACAATTTTATATAAGGAAAGAAAAATATTATTCATAAAAAAGAGTCTTGGGTATGATAGACTTGATAATGGCTGTATTAAAGGGAAATAGCAGAACATAAAAATGTGTAGCATGTGCAAAGAGGAGAAATCACTGGAAAAAAACTCTACGCGTTGCTTGTAAATGACCACTGAATACCACAGAACTGTAGACAATTTTGATTATAACAACCACATGTATTATGCTTACTGCAGGGTAACCTCCAGGTGTTCTTCAAGCAGAAGCAACTGCAGGATTTAGCAAACTGAATATTATTTAACTTAATTACAGCAGATACTAAAATTGAAACATACATAAAGCAGGTATCTGGATTTTTCAAATGTAAGTATGACTATGACCGTTAAAGACATTAATCAAATGTCCTGGACATTTTTCAATTTACAAATTTAAAAAATAATGTCTCATTAGAGTCTTATTGCTAATAATGCTATGTCTGTAATGAATGGCACTTGAATGAAGAAGGTGGAGAGGTAAGATAGTACAATGAATTACAAGAAACTTGCTTTGAAAAAAACTGACCATTTTCTACAGCACATGTTTTTGAAGAAGAGGCTGGTCTAGAAATTACAGTCTAAATAGAACAAGTATTTGTGCAATAATAAGTAGCAGAAAAAGGAAAATGTCTGTGTTGTTGATAGACCAGAAAGAATCCCGGCCTGAAAAGAGAATCTTGCCCTCTTAAACTGACATTCCCTGAACCTGGCTATCCTGTATACTCAGTGATTGAATCACTATAAAGAAGTTACTTTCCCTATTTTCTCACTCTGTGTTGTTTATCTTAATTATTAAGTTAGTGAGAGTGGAGTAACTCTCTGGCTAGGCCTACTGCCTTTGATCTGATCCTTGCTCTGGATGATTTCTCCTATCCTAATTTTGTTTCTTGGGTCTGTATGGTCAATTACGCATCAGTGAGAAGGATCTTGCAAACAAATCCGTTAGAATTTTTTTGGAATGCCCAAAATTGCATGAAAAAGAGGAGGACACAGAGGCTGGGTAGCTTATTCCACTTCATTTGCAAGTAAGTTTCATGCCCATAACTTCTGGCTAAGAAGAGAGTCTTAAGATGCACAGCCACAAGGCAAGCATTTTGTCAAAAGTCCCAGAAACGTACAGACTGAGTAATTGTTAAAAAAAATAATTTTGTGCGAAATTGCCAAAAACTCTGACAAAATTAATTCTTTCTTTATAATACAAAATGAAAAGCAACATCAAAAAACAGTGTAAATCAGTTGTGCTCCCTTTAATTGGTGAAACTGAACTCCTACAGTGTTATGTCTTTTTAACAACATTTTTCAGAGAAAAAGCCCCTCCAGTGTTTCACCAAAGTTTTAAGAATGTTTAAACCCACAGTGACTGAAGAGAAATTTGAGAATCGATACATTGTGTCTTTTAAAACAAGGATTTTTTTAGAAGCAGACATCTTGAATGATAGTTGACACCTTAAGTTTTTATAGAAGACGAATAAGGTAAGTAAAACATATTCAGAACTAAAATATTGACTTTTCCTTCGAGCTTTTTATCATTGCACTTTTCTTAAGAAAAACAAAGCTATTGTACTTCTTTATGCAGTTGCACACCATATGACTAATCACCTAGAATAATTTTTGAAGACATTATTAATCTAGAACAGAGAAAGAGGGCAAAATTCAGTACAAAATTAGGAAGTCCTTGAGTGGTCTTCTTAGAAGACTAAGGAAGAAGATTTATCTGTATTTAAACAACTGCGTTAAGATTTCTATGCTAATTTAATCAGTTGGTACATTTATGCTATGAAGTAGAGCAGATATGGAGCTCTGTTAACCAGGCACAGCTAAGTTCTTAGCTGTTCTTAAGTTCTTAGAATTCTGGAGCAGGTGTCATTGGTTACACTGGGTGGTGCCTGCCAGGAACTGCTTAGTGTTTCTGCTTGGCAAAGTCTCAGGAACTCTACATCGTGCTCTGTGGGGTGATGACAGCATGTCCAGCAATGTCTTAAAAACCTGGAATATCTACAAATGTATAAAGAGATTATACATGTGTGTGCATTCATACAAGTTGGTGCATGTGAAGTATACCCTAAAGAGAGAAACTTTTTCCTGAAATACAGGTATTCTAGATGTTCCATGTAGGATTTCTCCTTCATGTCATCTTTTTGCTAACCACTTCAGCACAGTGAGAAGAATTAGCTCGCAAATACCAGGCAGATTTGTAGAATCACAGAAGCATTTTCAGACGTTTTGGCACTTCTCTGAACTGGACTGCAGAAGCTGCAAAGCTCATTGCGAGCCAAGTAACTGATTCCTTCTCACACCACTGTCTCCTCTAGACCTAGGAATATTGCAGTAAAATATTTGTTAAAACCAACTACCTGATATTCAGCAATGCTTATATTAACATTAAAGACTGCTTGAATGCATTTGCATCTAAATATGTATGTGGGATGTAATTTCTAATTCATGATAGCTATAAGCATTCATTGCCTAAAGAATATGCAAATGTTTCATACATGTCAGCACACGATTACAGTGATATAAATGGCTTTAATTATGATACTAGAATAACATAAAAGTCAAAAATCTTTCCAATTAAAAACACAGTCAAATATATATCTTTGAACAATAAGGAAGCAATAAGAACAAATTAATCAACAACAATAAAGCTTTTTATTCTAAGATTTAAAGAGTGGTATTTCTACCTTTTAAGGTCTGATGACAGGACAGCATGAAGAATTATTTGGTGTAAAATTGTGATAACTGCATAATATTTTCAATGAATCTTTTTTATTATTTTCCCATTTCCATGGGGAATATAAGCTGAAATGTACATTTATGATACCTGAAAATAATTATTGTGCTTCTTATTGTGCTTCTGAGAGAGGCAAACTATGAAAATCCTGTTTAACCATGTTCTCTGATGTCTGACTTCTTAACAAGAGTAAGGGTCTCCGAGTCTTTTAGATATTATCACAGCTTCTGAATTACTTTATTATTAACATTATTTTCAAATGGAAAAATATATTTTACTTTGGGGTTTTAATATAAACCAGTGAACGGTATTGTTGAGCATTGTGAAAAAAACCTCCTGCACTTCTTCCCTGCAGTCACCACACATTGTCTTCCATAGCACTAATTCTTTCTCCTGAATTTTTTTTCACCAAATGAAAATTTCGTTAAATAAAATCTGATAGTTTAAAGAGAAATCTGGTAATATCAGAAATTGTTCCTTTGAGACCTACAGAACCCATAGAGTCCAACTCCTGTTCTTACATAGGACCATCCCTGAGACTCACACCGTGTGCCTGAGAGCATTGTCCAAATGCTTCTTGAGCTCTGTATGGATGTGTAAGTGAGGGCAACTATATAGTCCTTAAGCCAAAGATGCTCCTCATATGGGGCATGTATCTTTGGGTCTTGGTCCTATCTTCTGGTCTGACTGGCCTGAATGTGAAAAACCATTAAAAGTCTGTGGAGCTTTGCAGAGTAATGTATGGATAATTTATTTCCTGAGTTTGCAAACTAATTTTTAAAGTTTGTTTGGTACTTATTTTAGAGGAGTTATGATATAAATGCAAATTAATGTCATTAGAAACCCTGAAAGATTAACACACCCAAGAAAAAACATTAGAAATGGCTTAGTCTACCTGAAGGTTAAATAGATAACCTTTATTAATAAGCCTTACACTATTCCTAACTCCAGTGTTCAGAACCTGAAATCAGATTATGTTAGAAAAATGTCTTACTCAGATGAGGTGGGAGACCATTACAAATTGTAGGGTTGTGTCTTTTTAAGAAAAGACTGATGTTGACTGATGCCCAAATAGACACAAGGACATCTCAGAGTTTTCTTTCCCGTACCTTTAGCTCATTAACTGAAAAGAACTTTGTGAAAAACACACATAAACACTTTTCACGTATCATTGTGCTATGAATATAAATTGCAATTTCAAATCATTCTGGCAGCCTGCTGAGTTGGGTTTTTTTTAAGATATATCCAAGACTGTATAATGTTAATCCATCTGAGTACAGAGAAAAAAGAAAGTCGATAAAGATGATGCAGAAAGGTGGAAATTACACCTTCCTGTGTTAGCAACAACTTACCCCCTAAGAAGAGCTTATTTTCAGCAATTTTTGCTAGGAACTTTGACAAGGATGGAGGGACCCAATTACAATCGCCAGAGGACATCTGCTAGTTAGTTTTGCAGCAGACAGATGCAGAACTTCTGCATGCTTCAAGGTGCCTTCAAGTGCCCTTTTATGCTTCTTACCCATTTCATAAGTGGAATTGCTGCTGTTGAATACACTTGCAATCTGTCTGGTGTCCTGGGGTGGATGAGGAGCACAGAGTGAGGAACTCCACATGGCTTTCTGCAAGCACATGCTAGTGTGGTCTATGGCAAAATCTATTACATGCTCATCACAGAGAGCTTGTGGAGAAAACCTGAACTAGAGTTTTGTACCACAAATACCTTACTGGACAAACTGAGTGGTCCAAACACTTTCCAACAAAAAAACTAACTTAAAAAATTTCACACTGAAGAAGGAAACGGAAATATCTGATGGTGCTGTGTGGCTGTAAAATGTGTTTTCTCCAAAGAAACCCTTTTCCTTCCTTCTTCTTTACTTAAGGAACTCAGGTCAGCCAGTTTTGTATAAATATATGTTTCGTACCAGAATGGTCAAATGGCAATGTTAACCAGATAGCTGGTCCTTGATCTTTGGTGGGAGAGTAACTGCAGTCACTGGGAAACTACTGGGAGTTTCAGAGAAAATTGATTTGCACTCTGATGTGAAGGTTGCAAAACAGAAAAGGAGCAAGTATGTCTTCAAAGTTTATTTCCCGTACCTCTAGCTCATTAATTGGGAAGCTGAAGAACACAAGCAAGCAGTTTTCACAGTTTTTTGTGCTGTGTTTGGGATTTTCAGAAAAGCATAAAACATAGCCAATGTCTCCCCATGGTAGGAAGGTATGACTCCTGACTTTGGGGAAAATCTCATCTTCTGTCTCTAAGTAGCTTACCATTCTGCAGGGGTTTCAGACCATGTACACGTATAATCCTCCACTTCAGCTCTCCTCACATAGGCTTGTCATTCAAGTACAGCAACAGGACTTGAAACCAGTTTATCTTCTCTTTACGAATAACCTGCCATTAAGCAAGGGATTGCTACCACTCTAGCAAACAAACATTTTGATATGGATCAATAGCCATTTTTTGAAAAGGATATTTTGCAAACATCTTCTGTATGAAAATGTCTTTTCTAATTCCCTTATAAATATTATTGGGGTTTGGTCTGGGTTGGTTAGTTTTGTGTCTGGGTTTGGGTGGGGTTTTTTTCTCAAATGTTAATTGCTTTGGTCTTTTAACAAATTTTGGAATCTTTGAAATACTGATGTTTCTGTGTTCCCATTTTAAGCTCTTTATGCAAACAAGCCATAACAGTGTCAATTTCTACCTGCTGTCCAGTCACCGAACCTATGAAGTGAATTATTCTCTAATCAGGAGCACCTTGCAGTTTAGATCCTCTAAAGTAGAACTCTATTTTAAGGTTACAAGGGTCACAATCACTAATGGAGGTCTCCAGCCTTTAGATTTATGAGTTAATTTGTGGAAAACCTTTCTAGGTTTTCAGTTTAAAAAGTGAAATGGCTTAGTAGAGCCTCCAAGAATTGCAGTAAGCTTATCACAGCCTCAAAAATCTGGTTAATGTAATAAAGTTTGGCCGGAGCTGCTAAGATATTCAGCTTAGTTTCCATGGAGCCAACTTGAGTGGTCTCCCCCATCCCAGCTCAGCTGGGTGACCTTGGTTAATAAGGTGGCCTGGAATCAAATGCCTTCCCTCCTCTATAAAACCCTCTTTCAGGGCACCATGCTGCTTGACTGTTAAAGTGGTTTCAGGAGGATTTCTGGTTTACACAGCCTCAACACACTCTTCCAAGTGAGATTTTTCCAAAAGACTAGCAGCCCTAGCCCCCATATCTCTGGGAATGTGGGCAGGCAAGACCTGGACAGGACCTCTGACTGTAGGTAGTGGGCAGGATCATGCCCAGGGTGGCTGATCAAGTGAGACTCCAGTGCCACAGCCTCAGAGAAAGCAGCTCCAGGAAACAGGGTCAGCCTTTACACAGCCATAGTCACTTTGGTCAGAAAGAGACAAAAATAATTATGAGAATAACTTAAAAAAACCCAGAAAAACAGGTGAATCTGAAGTAGCAAAAAGTAGTATTTGTTTATTTTTCTGTCTACATGTTAATGAATTGAACACAAATTTAGCAAAATAGCTTTCTTAATGCCTTGAGGAAAGATTCCTTCCCTTGATAAAGCCTGATGGCAGATTTTAAAGAAATTCTATTTCAGAACATGTTTTTGTGATCTCCTCAAAAAAGGATTTTCTTTTCCTATCACAAAGTTGCCAGAGACATATTTTCCTCTCTAAATATGATTAAGAACTCTTTTCCTAAAATGAATCCCTTTAAAATTAAAATTTGTACTCCTTATAACTTTGCAATATGAGGAAGATGGGGGTTCCCACTGAGCATGAATTGCAGGTGAATGTGGATAACCTCAGCGGTCAGCCTTGATTTCTCTCCTGTACAAATAAGTAGAGAGGATCAGTGAGGGTGCTTTGAACCCTTCAGGTTGTCTGAGCCCGAAGAGAAGAGACAATAGGAAGAAAGAGAAGTTTTGAATATGTTTGAGATGTTTGACCTTGAGAGATACAGAATGAACTCTGCCCTTCAGATTGCAATCCCTTCCCCGAGCTGCTTCCAGAGTAAGATAGTAAAACACCCTTCTGATAAATCTAGATATAAAAGTGCTGTGTAGTATTTAATTAGTAGTGAATTAGTTTTTACTATGTTTTTCATGTAACTTTGCCTTTGAATACTGTAATATTGTTTCTGAGCAATGACGAAAGGGTTATCACTAAAAATGGTGAAAGGGTTGAAGTGTGGCAAGCACCTCCTCCTTAATGGTTCCATTCTACCTGAACATGGTAACTTAAATAACTAATTCACAACTCACCATCAGCCTAAAAGTTCTATTTTCATAAATGCCACCAGACATAAGTTGGAAATAGCATAGTGGTTTCCTGAAAAGTTTTGGATAATCTCAGTCAGGTTCTTCAAAATAGAAAATTGCTGTTAGATAATTTGAAAGAAGTTTAAATTTGTTAAGAACATAAATTATGCTATTCATGATATCTCTGTTGGTATATTTTTGCTTGGACTGAATTCCCATGCAGTCTCTCTGTAGTCTGAAATGCCTCAGGAGCAACCATTTCATATATGATATCTGTCAGAGGACAATTTTGTTGTAGAAGATTTCTTGTTCTTTGTAGTTTATTCTTCTTACATCTGTGGTTTTACTCAAGATGCAGGTAGATAAACTGATTAAAACTGTTATGATTAAAGGAGTTCAGGCTAAATATTTAACTATTAAGCACCAAAAATTGTCATGGATGGATTTTCCAAGTTTTTATGGGGGTGGAAAATAGACCTGAAATATGCTGTCCTTGGGAGCCATGAAGAAAATTATAACCAGATGCTTTTCAGATATGGGAGGAATTTTGCACAGCCTTTTTGACTTTGCCCTTGCCACACAGCAAGAGTCTGATGATCAAGATTTCCTGAAGGCTGAATCTTTTCTTCTTTTCTTTTCTCGGTGTACAACCAAAGAAGCAGATGTCACTGGCTGTAGCCTGCTGAAGTAAATAACAATGTTTAACTGAGATCCTTAATTTTTTGAAAGTACTATCTTTGCTAGTACATTACACAAAGGTAAGCTCTTCCTAATAATCCTGACATTGGGAAACTGGGTTTAAAATGCAACGAGATAAAAGTGTGCAGAACACTTTTGGCTCAGTAAAACAGTCTGAGTGTCTTAATTTTCTAAGCAAAACAAAATGAAAGAATAACATTCAAAAACTAGAGTTTTAAAATGCTTTCTTAGATGTTAAGCTAAATTTGTCCAAGTCCTATGTAACTCAAAGAAGTCTCTGTAGTCTCAGACAAGTTTAGAAAACAAAATTGAAAGTAAGTTTTACTGCTGTTATCAGTTGTTTTTTTCATGGTATAGCATATTGCTAAGTTATGGAAGTCATTCTCTCGAGGATGTGTGGACTCCAGAGGAAGAAGGATGTTTGATCTCCATAAAAGAGGATAGATCAATTCATCGTGACTATGCCTAGTAGGAGTAATCAGAACAGGGTGGGTTTGAGCCACGAATAGCTCTAAGGTATATTCAGCTGATCAGACTAGTCAAATTCACTGTTTTACCACCTGCTCTCATGCTCTTTCTAGAACTTTGACTAATTTTAGATCTTGGAGCCGAATTAGCAATTTATAGTACATGCTCACCCGATGCTGTTGACATGTGAATAAAACAACAACACAGTCAGGCTGACAACAATTTTTGAAGGTCACCTTGTGCCTGCAATTTTAAAGTCTAAGCTAAACAGGAGCACAGAGTCATTCACCTAATGCAAATTAATCAAACTGAAGCAATAGTTATGATACTATAGAAGTGCTTTTTAGTGTGAGTCACAGTCACCATAATTTAGCAAACAAATTGTGTAATTCTGGCAGGTGACTCCATCTGGTTGCTCACACTGAAAGTTTCCCAGTGCTGGACTTGGTTATTTGCAAATGACACATCTTATTTTCATGCATTTTGTGAGTCCATCAGTCAACTGTTCTGCAGAAGATGAAGATATATTTTTTGTGGAAAAATTATGTATGCCTTTCTGCAAGCCAGCAAATCTGTTTTAATTTAAGCTGCTGTCCCAGGCATTCCATACTGTTTTTGTCATGCCTGGTCAATGTAACACAGGGAATGATGCAGAGGGCAAAAAGGGATCTTACAAAGGGTCCATCCCATATAGAAAAAGCTCAGATCCGAATATAGTCGTGTTCAATTTGGGGTTTTTCTATTTTCCTTCTACCAGAGATACACTGTGTAGTATTTTTAAGTCAACTGACCACCAAAGGCAGGTTAAGAGGACCAGTTACCCAAGTTTTTGATTCTCAAACTTTCATTCTGTTTTATCATTAGGACATTCTTTTCAGGAGAAAGGGAATCTAAAACAAAGGTGTTGATCCCATTAGGATGAAGAGATAAGATTTTTTGTTTTGTTGTTTTGTTGTTGTTTCTGTTGTTGTAGTTTTGGTTGTTTGTTGTTGGTTTTGTTTTTTTTTTTGTTGAACTCCTATGGAAAAGCTATTAAATAGATAGCTGCTATAGCAAGCTTTTTTTTTCTCAAATAAAATATTTGTTTATTGTGTGGGATCTGTGGTTACATGTCTAAGACTGACTGGCAGTGAAAACTGAACTGTGATTTAGCAGATACATTTAGTATGAAATTTATGTTAGTTGGGTTTAATGCTCTTCTTTTGCTGCTAGAATAGCCACAGGAACTGTTGTCATAAGTAGAGAAGACAGGGATAGAATCCAGCCACCCAGAATCCAGTCAAATAACAAAACTGAAATAATCTACTGTAAACTTTACTGCAAAATTTGTTCACAGATACTATTCAGATTTCAACTACTGTAATCATTTTCACTGTTATTTTGATTCAACTTCCATCATTGTTTTCTGATTCTTTCAATCCTGCAAAACTTTCCCCCTCTGGTGTATTTTTATAGTGGATGATTTCCCCTGGCATTAGATCATGACTCTTCCTAACATATTTGCCTGAGAGCTTTTGCTTCTCCATTGGGAAGAGACATCAAAGAGTTATCATCTAATTGATTTTGTGTTTTGTCTTTTTCTTCCATGAAAAATTAGGTCAGCACAACACAGGATAAGGAAAAAAAAGCATTTAAATTAAGACATAGCCTGTAGCTTCACCAGGACCTATGCATATCCACTGTAAACATTTTTTTAGGGTTTTTTTCTTAAGAGATATTTACTTAATAAGAATCTTAGGGGTTCAGGTTTTGGGGGTGTTTAACCTAAAGTGTCAAGAGACTTGAACATTGAAATACAGTGGCATGGATCACTAGAATATAGAGATTGAATAAATTGTCCAACTGAAATAGAAGCTTTGAAACTTCCTCAGGTTAGGCAGACTCCATTCTTTCTGAGTTAAGGCTGTAAAACTAACAACTTAACTGCAAGCATATGGACTCCTTGTGCTGCCATTTCAAATGATGTTTAGCTCAAATCAATCAACCTCTGAAAACTGAGATGGGAAGATCTTCAGCTATCTTAATTCTTTTATTGGATGTCTATCTATATGATATTATATTGTTATGCAAATAAAAGAGAGGTCAGTGTTCTGATAATTTTATTAATCTGTCGGTTACAATTCCCAGTGAAACCAATTGGGTTTTCACATAGAAAGGTGAATGGAAAACAGATTGCTACATGTCAGCAGCATGTTTCAAATTCAGAATCTTAGGATGATTTTTTTCTTTTAGTTATCAAAATGGGCTTATGTTCACAGCAAAACTTCTGAGATATAGGACTGCGCAGTGAAAAAAGAAGAGGGGGAAATAGCTGTGTGCAATGAATAATGATATTTCAGCTGCAAGACAGTATGGTTAAAATAGAATTTCTACTGGAAGAAACACCATGAGTTTTAGAAGTGATATTATTTCTTTGAGAATTATTGTAGAAGGAAATCGTGAAATCTTCTGTAGGTTTTTGTAGTAAAATTCAAGCCCTTTCATCTTCAGTTAGTGGCCCTATTTTGTGTTTCCAATGGTGTCTCATTCCTGGAAGTTTTCAAGCCAGGTTGGATGAAGCTTCAAGCAACCTGGTCTAGTTGAAAGTGCCCCTATCCATGGCAAATCATTGGCAGGAATAGATGATCTTTGAGCTCTCTTTCGCTTCATGAATCCTCATAGGTTCTCTGAAGAAAGGAATTTGACTAATTAATGCATTACTTGAAGTTTCACTCATCTGCTTGCAAACTGTAATAAATTGGTTGGCAAAATAAAAGCAAAGTGAATATTTCCAATTCTGTCACTTTAGTTGATGTATTTACATTGTGCAGATCAAAAATGTGAGAATTCATGAATATGAGATATCTAATTCCTGGGTTAGTGCAGATACTAATTTAAATGCTGAGGCTGGCACGGCTCTGTGTTACACCTTTCTCAGCAGCCAAGTAGTTCAGTCATATTTGCAAGGTGAATTAATTGTCCTGCTACTTTGCACAGAATTTCTAATCCCAAACTACCCAGTCTCTGCTATCATTGCTGCTATGCAGCCGGGATGATAGCATACACTGACATTCATGCCAATCTCTAGATTATTTCTTGTATATCCCCATTCAGGTAGCTCACTTTATCCAGATTTCAGAGTACAAAAGATATATCTGAGTTTTGCATTGCATCTCATGATATTTCTTACATTGCAATTTTTTAAGTAGATTTATTGAGTCTAGCTCTTCCTGAGCTTATATTACAGTGCAAATGGATATAAATGTAATAGATGCAATTCACTACTTGTGTTTACTTTTAAGAAGCAGTATCTGCCTTCTTCTGGAATGTGACAATGGAGAACCAATTGTAATGAAAAGTTGTTTACATTAACTCATGCAGTAAAATTCAATTTTTTTGTGTGAAGTCAGGCTACCTTTATGTATATTATGTGGTGGTTGACAGCCCATGAGCTAAATTCACTTCACAGGATGTTTCTATTTGACTTGCCAATTTTTCAGGTGAAAGAAAGAAAATAGTAATACCATTACTCGGACTAGAAAAAGCTAAAGGATTTATCCTCCACCATAAAGTGGTTGGAGAGGGGTAGAAGCACTGCTTGTAGATGGGAAAAAGAAAAGTCCCCATGGTTTTGCTGCCTTTACACTGGCTGCACCCTGAACCCAGTGTTCAGGGTGAGGCAGTCAGCCCTCCTCATCCTACCCGCTTCTTCAGAATTCACCTTTGCAACAAAAATGCACTTCAAAGGGTTGAGATAGGGAGGACAGTGGGAAGGATATAAGGCTGCCTGCATGGGAATCATCCAATGTTGTCACCAGAGGAAATATAACAGTCTTTTGGGAAAGCCACTGTTCCTTGGCTATGGGAAGAGCAAGAACAGGCCTGAGTTTACCATCTGTACAAAAAGGGAAAAAGTTCTGGCAAAGCAGAATCTCATTTCCTCAGAGTCGAAGGCAAGCCTTGGCTGCCTGCATGCTAAGGATATATAAATGAGCCAAATATTTACTCTTGTCAGCGAGTTCTAGGTGACACTGCTATTGATGTCTGGAGAAAGTCTTTTCTCACCTTGTCATACTTAACAAGTTGGTCAGACACACCACAAGGTGGTCAAGTGTCTACAATGAAATGTCTGCTGTGGTAGACAAGGGGAGTGCAATGGATATTGTCTGCTTGGACTTCAGTAAGGCCTTTGTCACTGCTCCCATAAGATCCTCAAAGAGACGATCTTAATGTGCAGGCTGGATGATCAGATTGAACCCTGTCTGAATACCAGGCTCAGATGATGATGATCAGCTACACAAAATCTAATTGCTGGCCAGTAACTGGTGGTGTACTTCAGTGGTCAGTACTGGGTCTTATCCTGTTTAACATCTTCTTTAGTGATCTGGACAATGGACCCAGAGCATATCCTCAGGAAGTTTCCTGATGACACAAAACTGGGTGAAATAGCTGACATATCAGGGAATCATGCTGCCATCCAGTGGGCTGGAGAAATGGTGTGACAGGAACCTCATGAAGTTCAGCAAGGGAAGGTGCAATATCCCGCATTCAGGGAAGAACACCTCAAGCACTGGTATTTGCTGGGGGCCACCCAGATGGAAAGCAGCTCGGGGGAGAAGGGCCAAGGTACCCCGGTGGACATCAAGGTCCAGTGGTATCCTGGGCTGCATTAGGAGAAGTGTTGCCAGCCAGCCCAAGAGAGGTGATTCTGTCCCTCTCCTCAGCCCTGATGAGGCCACAACCAGAGTACTGTATCCAGTTCAGACCTCCTCAGTACAAGGGACATATAAAGTCCAGCAAAGGGCTACAAAGATGATGAAGGGACTGGAGCATTTCTCATAAGAGGGAAGTCTGAGTGAACTGTGGCTGTTTAGCCTGGAGAAGAGCTCCAGGAGGATTTTACCAATGCATAGAATATATTAAATGGAGCCAGGTTGCTTTCAGTGCTGCCCAGTGACAGAATAAGAGGCAACGGTCAAAAAGTGAAACACAGGAAGTTTCTTGTAGACATAAAGTAGTTCTGGCTGTGTGTGAGGGTGATAGAGGACATTGCCTGGGAGGTGCTGGGATCCATCCTTGAAGATTTCAAAGGCCATCTGCATATGGTACTAGAACTGCCTCTGGGCAGCCCTGTTCGAGCAAAAGACTTGGACAAGTTTCCTTCCAGAGTTCCCTTCCAACCTCCACCATTCACTGATTCTTTGAAAAGAGAAAGATTAGCTGACAGTGTAGTTTCCAAGCTCTGCTTTCTGTTTTGACATATCTCAATTGTCTATAATGGGAGCTTAGACACCTACATATAGATACCTAAAAATGGATATAATCTTGAACTGAAAGAAACACGGGTTATCTCATTTTAACATAAACAGTAACACATGTTTTTATTTGTTAAGGGGTGTTACTTCAGCCACTTATATTTTCTCTAGCTCTTATGTAATTTTCTTATTTTACACTTCTGGTTTTCTTTCTTTTTTTTCATTTTCTACCTTTCTGCTAAACGTTTATTTCAAAATCAAAACTTTCATTAAATAAATTTTGAGTCTAGATGATTCAGAAATAAGTACAGTGCCTTAATGATTTAATACAGAGGAATTAACAACAATAGTAAAAAAAATCTTAAAAGGGCAGTATTACAACATTTTAGTTTCATGAGTTTCACTGCAGCATGGTTTATGTTATTGAATGCTTGGGATTTATGGTGTTAGCTCTGTAGA
Organism: Edolisoma coerulescens; assembly: GCA_013397115.1. NCBI lineage: Eukaryota > Metazoa > Chordata > Aves > Passeriformes > Campephagidae > Edolisoma > Edolisoma coerulescens. The sequence goes on from VWZW01000995.1 coordinate 267,479, forward strand.
GTTACAGGGTCCATTCTCAAAAGGATGTGTATAAAATAATCTCTGAATAAGAGTATTGATTAGTAGAGGGAAGAGATAGTGTTACTTGTGACTCAGTGGTACTTTCAAGACCCTGCTTAGGATGCACTTAGGTTAAGTAGACGTTCTGCAGGCAGGAATTTCCCATGAGATGAGGGAAATGTTTGAGGCACTCACAGCTTGTAAGTGTTATACAATTGTTAACCACCATCAGAAATACATGAGATATTTGTGAATTAGTGGATGTACTCCAGAGATACTGAAGAGGTAGATTATAACTTTTCCTGACACTTCTTTTTTCTTTTTCTTTTCGGTCTCACTTATTTTTTTCATACATCATTGAAGTCCAGATAACTTTAAAATTAGTTTTAGGGTGATTTTACTTCCTATTTGCCTGGTTATTTACTATTCATTAGTGTATAAAATTTCTGATAGGACTTAGGACTTTCAAGGACTTAGATCATCAGTTTTCTATTTTCTACATTCCTGTGGTTATTTCTTTCATTGCTTAACTGCTTTGTCCTTTAGCTTGTTGCTTGGAACTTCACCCCCATTATTCAAAAATTTTCTTCTGCTATGATGACTTGCATATTTGGTAGCTTCTTCATCAGCTCATACTGCATACATCTTTTTCTTTAATGGAGGGAATGGAAATTAACTAGTTTGTAATGCAAGGTAAAATATGACACTACTGAAAATATTTTCATGAAGAAACAAAATTTGTGGCATCTTTAGTACTACATATATGCCTCCTTTCAAAAAGGAAAACACCAGCAGTAACTGACTACGTTTCCTAAAAATCTGTCCCAAAAAGTGTGTATACCTGTATTTAGGTCCAAGTGGACTATTCTGCTGTGGATCAAAGCTAAAAACCTGTCATGAACTACTCAGCAGCAAAACAAAGGTCCAAAATATGGGAGAATAATAGCTGCAAGAAAACATTAATGTCATCAGAGTAAACTGTGTGTAAGGAGAGTATTCTTGATGTGTTTGTTTTTCCAGCAGTATTAGCTGCTTTAGAGCAAGTACCTATTTCTTGAGATGACCTTGCTTCATTAATATCTGTGGTCTGGAACAAGGTGCAGTATTATAGCTGTAGGTACAGCTTTCTCTTTTGATTTTTGCCTATTAAGAAATTAGTTCAGTGCCCACTTAAGATCTGACAGGGTTGGCAGGCTGCTTCAAACTAAAAGGTGTGTCACATTAGAAATACTTCAGGTAAACCTGGCCAAGCCTGAGAAAATGTCAGATTTGCAAGCACTCTTGTCAAAAACATAAAGTTAACAAGCAGGAGAAGAAGGGGAAAAAAGCTCTTCTGAGCTGCATAGCCTTAATTGTTATTTATAGCTGTAACATATTAGAAAAAATTGCCTGAATTAAAAGGCGCTATTTTAATGCACACTGTCTCTTTAATAATGAACTCCAACAGACAGAAAAGCTGGATGCCTTCTTTCTTGTAGTCAAGTAAGCTTTTCATCACTTTTCCCTTGATGTTGGATTATAGAGCAAAGTTAAAAAGAAAAGTGAACCTCAAGCCAGGTTTTTAAATCCAGAGATAGGCAACAAATTTAAGTGCCCTGATTCTGAAATGTGGAGCCTCTGGCAACTTCCATTTACTTTAAAGGGAGCTGCCAGGGGCTCGGCACCTGAAAATAAGGTCAGTTATTGAAGCACTTCACTGAAGATTGATAATTCAGAGATAATCCATAACCAGAGCACAGAATGATTGTACCCCTTTGAGAGGAGAGGAAATTCTGAAGTGAAAAAGAGAGGCTTGTCACGATAACACTCCTTACTGTTACTAAGCAGGAAGTGCAGTATCCACAGAAGAAATCAAAATGTATGTATTTTACAAAACATGAATATTAACACATCTGAGACCTTTAAAAAAAAAAAAAAGAAAGTAAACCCAAAGCAAAACAAAGAACAAAACACTGAAACAAAGGAGGGGGTGGAGTTTTAGGGGACAGCATGATTTGAAAAGTCAAATTTCAGATCATGGAGTCATGGCTTTGCCTTCTACTGGCTACTCTGCACCTGAAGGATGATATTTTCATCTCAAAATTGCAGTCTTTCACCCAGTGTGCAAGAAGCCTATCTGCACACAGAGCTGAGGTACTTATTTACTCCTTCTGCCCAGGTAGGGAGCTAGGTGGCAAGTCCACAGAGGTACACAGAAGGAGATATGTGGTTATGATCTTAGGCTATTACCCGGTCTCACTTAAGTAATTACTTGGCTAAGTTGCTATTGGCTCATCCTTTCCTGGCTTTGTTTTAAAGGCAGATGTGTCCCGAGAAGTAATAACACAAGCTCCCTATGTACTGTTCTTTTTGTGGGCAGGGGGTATCTGATCTGGGGTGTATTTTTTACTATTATAGTGAGTAAAGGCCACTGTTTGAGCAAATTCTCTCCACAAAACTGGTCAACACTGGAGGTGTAGTTGTTAAAAAGGATATTATTTTTTTGGTTCCCACCACTTCAAGGACTTAGATCATCAGTTTTCTATTTTCTACATTCCTGTGGTTATTTCTTTCATTGCTTAACTGCTTTGTCCTTTAGCTTGTTGCTTGGAACTTCACCCCCATTATTCAACAATAGAACCACTTTTCTTTTTCTCTTCCTTTTCTTTTTCCCCACATTCAGATAGAAATTCTGCATGTAATTTTGATCCTGTCAAAAGCATGAATCTGGGATCAGGAGGTTCCATTAAATTAAATTTTCCCTCTTAGTTGTGTCCTCAAGGTGATTATAGTAGTACCATGATATGTTTTGTTTGGAAATTTAAAACATTGAAAGGAGAGAAATTAAAAAGAATTTTCAGCTGTTCTGTCAAGTTACATTGCTCTAACCCTTCATTTTCTTTAGAGCTCCAGCATGTATTTTTTATCAGATTTTTCCTCTTAATTTTGAGTCTTCTGCATCTCCCCAGTACTAAGCTATCTCATGGTATGAGCTGTGTTAGCACTCACATTAAAAACATTAAATTTCAAGGATTCTTTACTGAGATGTGAAAACTTGCTCTAGGCAGACACATGCCTCAACACTGTGATGCAGAAGGAGGCTCGTGCCATCTCCAAGGCCATTTTATGACATTGTTTCTTTCCTGCAAGGGTTCCAACCTGAAATTTCCAGAAGTTTAATTTTTGTGTCCTGATCTGCTGGAACTCTGCAGAGGTCTGTCTAGTTACTCCAGGGATTCGGAGAAGTTTTATGCCAAGGAGCACCAGCCAGCTCAGAGAATCCAAACTGGGCTTTTCTCCCGGCTGGTGTACATTACAACCACATATCAAATCAGCCTGCCTCTTCAGCCTCACACTGCTTTGAGGTAGCCCAGATGTCCACAGTGACCTGCCTTAAAAAGGCCCTGATTTACATAAGTGAGCCTGCCAACAAATACACTTTTCCCCTCAGAAACTGATTCATAAACTTTCTGGACTCTGGACAAACTTTGCTTACAGACAGAGATTAGATTTTTGTATGTGTGAAAAGCTAACAGTCTGGGAAGTGTAAAATCCTCCAGACAAATGTAAAGAACCCCAGAAACTGCTAGAAAAATGAACATGAAAATAAGTAATGAGAAATCCTTGATTTAATATCTAACTGCTTTGTTTTAATAGTCTAAGGCTGTGTTTTAATACTTTTGGACTGAGTCTCAAATGTAGGATAGCACTGAGCAAGAGTGTCTAGATAATCCCAAGGGGATTTTACAGGTTCTGCAGACCATGGGGCTGTAGGAGCCATTACTTTATAAAAATTAGACTAGGTCCACAGTTAATCATGGTAGGAACTTTGTGAAAAGGTTATATGGGGGTG
>VWZW01000995.1:275431-333055 GCA_013397115.1 Edolisoma coerulescens
CAACTTTTTTGTTTTGAAAAATGGATATTACTTTTAATCTAATTTCTTTGTGCTTGAATATTAATGTATTTTTTACAGTCTTCTTAAGTACTACAGAATTACACTCAAAAAGCTGAAGCATCTGTCCTTCTAAAATTTTTAAAGAACATTTAGTGTGATGCTGGGCTCTTACATGCTTCTCTTTTTTCAAGCTGTTAATAATAAGTTGAGAACTTATGCATCACCCTTCAGAATCACAGCAGCAATTCTCCAGATCTGTTTCAGAAGATATGGGTATTTTTAGATGACATATAGTGCATCAAAGACACGGTATTCTTCAATGTTCTTTCCACTCTTAGATAAAAGGGTTCAAGTAACAATCAAAAGTAACAAACATGCATAAGGCCAGTATTATTTCCTTTTATAGTCGGGTAACATCAGTGAATAGTTTAGACTCGTCCCTTCAGTTTTATTCATTGTTCAATGAAAGTCTGATTGATAGTTTTGTTTAAATCTACTTTGAGGAGTAGGTAAAGGTTTTAGTTTATTTTTTTGAACAACTCATATAACATTAGATTATAGATAATCAGCTTGACATAAAGGAACATTGAACTATTCTAATCATATTGAAGCTTTTGTGGCAGTTTTGGAGGAGGAGAGGGGAAGGAGGATGTTCTTGCATTAGCACCTTTTTATTTTAGCTGTTTCCTTAAATGCTAGCTTTTAAAGGAATCTAGAACAGAACTCAAAGAATTAAAGTGGCTATATTGTCTTTTTTTTAAATTAAAATGATACATGTATTGTATTGCTTGAGAATGGTAAAATATTTGATAGAAGGACTTAAAAACAGACAATAAGATATTACTTAAGTTAAAGTTTTCTTTGCTATAGTATGGTACTCTTAATGGTACTATAAGAAAATGCTAATTGCTGAATTTAAATGACAGTGTACAGCCTAATGTAAGGCAGTAAATCGTTTAGGACAGACAAAGGGAACAAGCTCTTCTTTTATTCAAAGAGCTAATATAGCTGAATAATTTCTCAGTAACAGAGTTGATAAGACCCAAGATTATGGTGAGAGAATGTATTTAGACAGCGCATTTAAGCACAGGCAGGAAGAACATGTTTTTCTACAATGTATATGACAATCAGGCACTGCAAGCTAAATACCTGATGGCAGCTTCAGCTGTGTGGACCAGCCTCAGCTACTGGTTTGTGAGTTACCAGTATGATCCCAAGCAGTTCAATGATGTGATGTGCTAGAATTCCAGTAGCAGTGCTGACAGTATTGCAATACCATCCTCCTCAACCACCGAGACAGGTATATCCTGCTAAACAAGATGATACAGAAGTGGTGGGTTCTTTGGTTGTCTTCTGTTGTTTGGGATTTTTTTTCCCCATGAATGATTAGGAGAAGTTGCTTTTAATAATGGCAGTCAGTAGTTCAGTGAGTAGGGCGCTCCTGTTAAGGAAAAAGATTCTCAATTCTCAGCTATACAGATGAGGAATGCAGATGAAACCTGGATTTCTGTTTCTTGGGGGATTGCAGCACAGCCAACATATATAAGGTATCACCTGAGAAAGAACAAGGGGAGTTTGAAAGAGGGAGACAGACCTCAAAAAAAGTTTAGGAGAAGAAAATGTATGCTAGACAGGTAGGACTAAGTCAGAACATTGTAGTATATGGTTTAAGAAAGCACAGATCACAGATGAGAAATTCAGCAGTACCACAATCTGGGTCAGCAGAAAATGAAAATAACTCATTTATTTCTTGCTGATTCTTAGTCTGTGTAAGTTGAATTTTGTAACCTGTGTGATCAAAGGTAGTAGAAAAAACTGAAGACTAATGGTGTTTGGTCCTTTTTGAAAGATACCAACAGTGAAGCCAGTCCAAAGTGTGAGAAGGCTTGCAGAAATTCAGCTTTTGTGTGGTGCTGCAACATATTTCTTTTTTCAATATTTTCTTCTGAATGATGTTATTGTTATGTATTTGCTTATGGTGATTGCTGAGGATTTCAATCAGTAATTTCTTTAGGAAGATTACAGTACTTCTTTCAGTTGACCTATCCACACAAAGCACAGTCTTAATGTCTTTTATGAAAAGAAGAAACATGCCCTTGTTCGTGCTTTGTGTAGGTGGGGATCCTGCTCCCCAGTTGTTGATCTGGAGGTCTAGAAATGCATAGACCTTGGTGAACAATCCACTTGAAATAAAGAAGTGGTGATTTCCACCTGGAATAAGTCTTTCACGTCATGGACCAATTTCTTTTGCTTAAATCAAAGTCTTTTTATCTGTACTGACATCTAGAGTAGGTTTATTTTGAAAAAGGAGACAAAAAAATCCCCCCAAAAGCCCATAGAAAAGTTGCTTTGTTTCATTCCCATTAATTCAATGCAAAAACTCACATCCTTTTCTTTATGAAGAGAGTTAAACTAATGATGAAAACTTTAAAATTCTCACCTGAGTTCCCTATTTGCTATTTATTCATGGAGTTCATTAAATCCCATGAGTTCCCTCAAAATTCAGGCTCTGCTAAGCATGTGTTTTGAAGGACTGTAAAATGCGATTAGAGAGAAAGAGTTTAAACAGCAGTTAAAATAACTAAGATGTTAAGGACTCTAAGTCATACAGAGAGATCACATGCCCTTCCAGAGTTTCTTCTGTAGTAAATTTGATGGCTGATTTTACCTCAAGGCATTGTTTCCACCAGAGATAATGGCTTATGGCAAAGAGTTATGCTGCGTTAATGGAGTTGCAGAGACTGTTGATCATTCCATAACAGAATGACAATCTCTCATGTCTGACCCTGTCACCCCTCTTGGTAAAACCACACTGTGCAACACCAGAATTCTGATCCAAGGACAAGAATATTTTGAATTCATTTTGTTCTTGTTCTTGTTCTTTATACCTTGGTATGATAGCAGAAATTAATGGCAGTAATTAACATACTTAAGGAAATACTCTGACAAGCCTTGAAAACCACATGGAATTGGTCTACATCTTGGCTTCTCTGCTGACCTGGATGAACAAGTGTAAAAATAATCTGTTTAAGCACATGTCACAGCTATTTACTAGTTATTAAATATTTTTATGCTGATATTCATAGCACATTATATCTCTATCTGCAGCCCTTGAAAATAATTCCCAGTAGATCAAAGTAATTATACAAAGGCATATTAGGAGTTCTTGTGATGGCCAGACGAGTAATTATTTTGTCATTCCACCATACCTACACTTCAGGCTGAAATTATACCTTTGTGAATTAATCAACATGAAAACTCAAGAGTTGAAAATTTTAAAAGAATTGAAAAAGGAACACAAGACATTTAAAAATTGGTAAAATATTTCTTTCCAGTTTTGTTTGCAAAGGCATATACTAAGAATCACAGATTAACAGAATATGCTGAGTTGGAAGGGATCGACAAGGGTCATCGAGTCCATCTCCTGGTCCTGCACAGGACATCCCCAAGAGTAACACCATGTGCCTTATAGCATTGCCCAAATGCCTCTGGAGCTCTGTCAGGTTTGGTGCTGTGACCATTTCCCTGGGGAGCCTGTTCTAGTGTCCAACCAGCCTCTGAGTGAAGAATCTTTTCCTGACATCCAACCTAAACCTCCCCCAACTCAACTTAAGGCCATTCCCTTGAGTCTTCTCACTGTCACCAGAGTGAAGAGATCACTGCCTGCCTTTCCTCTGCCCCCACAAGGAAGTTGTAACTGNTGAGTCTGTTCTGGGATTTGTGCATATTTAATACTCACAGGCCAGTCTGGGGGAGGGAGTTATCTGCCTAATGGATAGAGTGAAATGTTTGGATAGCATCAGAGATGCTGTTTCACCACTTAGTGCAAAGATATCACAAAAGACTGGGTTGGAGCCAACTGAATACCCCAGAGCTCTAGACAGGAAGCCAAATGCCATGCAGATCTTAACATTATAACTGAAATATTTTCCAATGTCTTTCAAACTTAAGCTGGAAACATCAAGCCTAGGAAGCATTATTTTGTTAAAAATGTTAAGACAGATTTTATTGGTACAATTGTTAGAGACGCAAAAAAACCCCCCAGTTTTTATTCTGATTATCAATATTATTTATTTTTAAAGATTTCCTGATAACATTTTCTCCTGTATCTTTTATCTCCTCTCCTCACCTCATCAAGGTCAAAACCCTCGCCATTCATTCCATGAAACTCTTATTAGTGAGAATTAATAAAATAGGATTATCTGAATACTGGAAACTGAATATTTTATTTAAATTACTATCTTGCTTTCAAGGTTCTCCTTTTCTTTCCAAGTATTTCCCTTGCCAGTAATAAAAATTTTATGATTAAAGTAGTTTAGTATATGTCCTGGTTCTGGCCAGGACAGTTATTTTTTGCAGTAGCCAGGAGGGGCATAACCCAGACCCGGAGGTTATCCTGTACCACCTCACACCATACACAGGGGGTAGGTGGAAGGGGGTCCTCTCCAGTCAGGGTCACACCGGGTTTTACAGGGTGGGCGTTTGCATGTGAATTGATTGTCTTTCTTGCACACCATTATTGATACTGTTCATTTCTTACCTCATTGCTGTTTCCAGTAAATTGTTCTTATCTCAACCCTTGATCTTTACCTTTCATGCCTCCAATTCTCCTCCGCAATCCCGCTGCAGAGGGAGGGGCTTGGGGGAGGCAGAATGAGCCAGAGATGTATTGTTTAGTGGGAACACTAAATTGGGGAATACCATTTTTAAAAACCACAACAGTGTGGTAATTGTAAATTCTTTGCTCACACATAAAAACATATTAGATTTAAAGTTGATGGCAATTTTTTTAGCTTTGTTTATGCTACTTTCATCCCATGGTACTCTGCAGAGTGGTTATGCTACTAAATACTATCTGGCATTACAAAGGGGATTTCCAGGGAAATTAATTACATCCTTTGGTCGCAGCACCATCATACAAGTATGAGGTACTGCTGATAGATTCTTTGTCACTCTTTTCCTCTTCTCTCTTTTCATAACAATCATGTCCTGTCATAAGAAGGATATTGTTGCCCATGGCATTGCTTTCAGATCCATAATTTAGAAATGTACAAGCAGCAATATGTAAAAGGTTGGGAAGGAGGTGGATTTTGTGTATCTCTAGCAGATTTTTAATGGAAAATGTATCAGATAATTTGTGCATCTGGTAGTTTGTAAGATACCATCCTTCCATTTCAGCTTTCCATTACAGCAGTCATTGGATGTGAGTCCCAAATTTTGTTTCAGCCTGCACTCTCAGCCTTGGCTTATGTACTTTCTTTCAACCTAAGCATACAGACTCTCTAGCAATTTATATGACACAGAAAAATATATTTTACAACATCCATTCCTCTGTGTTGAGGCCCTGACAGTCAAGACATCTCAAGAGAGAGATAAACTACAGTTCTGTATTGCTGTAGAAAAAGCTGCAATACTAAGATACGGTATTTAGGAAACAGCTCTGTTCTTTGTAAATCTGTGAGGCACAGCACCCTGTTAATATCAAACATTATGAGGCATTCCATTGGTGACGGATAAAATATTTCAGTTTATTATAATTACAAAGCTTTTATTAGATTAGCATTGAAGTGGAGGTTTTCTGCCTCTCAAAATTTTGTGCATCCCTAAGCTTTCAATTAAAAATATTTGTAGCAACAGCTCCACCAATGACTTATCCTTATCATTCATTATCACCACCTTTTGGTACAACTGGATTCAGTGAGAGTGTATTGAAAAAGTACTTGAGGTTTTTGTGTCTAGTGTGCCAAAGGGGAAGAGCCTAATTCACCTTCTATGTAAAAATAAATCAGGGAGAATTCTAGAAGTTAATGCGTTTACTTTGGGTAAAAAGTAGGTTTAGAAAGTAAGTCTGAAAAAGTAGTTCTTTTCTTCAAGATGTGCATTTCTGCTCTGGGAGACAGATGACAATAACGTCAGCTATAAAGTCTGCTCAGCAGAATTTTACCAGTCCTAGAACTGCACGCACTAGTTGTGGTGGTCAGTGTTGCCCTGTGCACATCCTTGGAGGTATTTATCACTTATAGTCTTTTAGTCACTTCTGTCTGTGCTGTACTTATATTGCAGTACAAACTCTGTATTTGCCTTGCTGCAAAGTTGCAAATTTACTTTGTTGATTTATCCCTGCTCATAAAAAAGATAGAGCACAAGTGAAACACAATTTAATTTTAATTATATCGGATACTAATTTCCTTCAGAACCTTAAAAAAAATCACTAATATATAGTATTGTATAGGTTAGCAAATATATTAGTAGCATGGTCTGACTCTTAAACATTAGTGAAACCTATTATAAACAAGAGGTCAAATCTTATCTGTATGCATGATTACTGGAGTGTGTATTTGCAGCAACTCTTTTCCTTGGGGAGTGATAAAAATAGGGGCACTGCCAAGCAGGTTGAAGGAGTGAAGCCCGTCAGTTAAAAAATATTACTGTAGAGGTTTATAGGATGTAGCTTGTTTCCAGTTTCCCAGACTGTTAAATATACAGGAAAACTGCAGGTAGAACTTTGTGGAAGTCCAAGCAGTTTCTTACTTCTCTTTATTATTAAAAGAAGTCTTAGTGTAATAGTCATTTAGGCTATTATTATTAGCTCAAACTGTTGCATAGAAGGACTACCCAGTTTTTATCTTGACCTGCTTATTTTTAATATGGTAAAATTGCTCCACTCTATGTTTCTAAAACATGATGAAATGCTCTATTCTTCCTGCACATCCTTTTCTTGAATTTTCTTTCACAAGTTGGCTCACCCTGTTCTGTTTCTAATACAGCATATTTGTTTCTAAGAACTGCATCTGATTGAGGCAGTAAAGATTTGAAACACGATACCATGATTGTCACACAAAATCATATTTAAACACGTCAAAAATAATTGTTCAAGTACCATGAAAAAGACATTGGGAAACATATATGTTTTAGTCTCATTTTTCAGTCAGGAGTAGATGCACAGATTGTAAAGGTCAGTCTTATTCATTAAGATATTTAATATGATGTTTAAATTACTGGCGTACATTTTATGTGATTTTATACTCTGTTTATGATCCTTTGGATTGGTTGATTGGGTCATTTTTATGATTAACCAAATTAGTAGGCCAATGAGTTTTTTAGCAAATCCAGACTAATGGAGCAGATGTTACCTTTCATATTGGGGAACAATAACCACAGGCCACTAGAATATAAATTCATATAAATCACATCTCAATATGGAAATCTGTTTTGTCACTACTGCTGCAAGTCTGTGAAGCCCAACAGGACAGAAAATACTAACATTTTGTCCTTAAATGTTCAAAACCATAAAATAAATGAAGCATGGGTATTGATTGTCTTTGCCCTACGTTATTCACACAGGAGCTATTAAGAAGGCTTTTTTATCTTCTTTTCATGCCTTGTTTCCTTATACTGTCTAATGAAGAGTTTCACTTATAACATTCTACTGGCTTGAAAGTACATTTCTGTGATACTAAAAAGCTATCGTTATGCATTAAAGGTTTTTTACTGCTGTTTTTATTGATGTGTAGCATTGTATAGAATAATAAAATTTTGTAGCGTGGGAATTGTTTAATTAATTTTTACTTTTAAATTATATTTTGACCACTTTAAAAAGAACTTAGAAGCCTGATTTCAAAAAAGCAGCTACACCTGGATTCCAGATTGTCATGCTGTTAGACTACTTATCAATAATTTAGAACTGTGAAACAGCCAAATTTTTTTCCCCTTGTTAGTTGCTAAAGTTTCAATACACAGATTTTTTGACTACAAATTACAGTGTTTGTCACACACTGAGGAAACTAGATTTTTGTGCTACTTTGTTGAAAATCGAGTATTCTGGTGGATGAAAACTGATTTCATGGCAGCAGTCTTATGGCAAGGAAAAGAAAAAACAGAAAATAATTTAATGGAAAAAAAGAAACAACTGAAAATTAGTTTATGCTGGTTAGCATCTATGTGCCTGCACTGAAATATTTGGTGAAAACTTACATGTTGTAGCATTCTAACTGCAGGAGGTGACAGAATTAATCTTTGTAGACTACTCTGAAGTTATCTACTGACTAAACTCTTGCTGCAGGTTCTGTAGTTTGTTGTATATTCTAAGCATTTATCTGAAATGCCCTTCAGTGCTGGATTCTAAAATGTGTTACTGGTCACCTTTAGGTTATCACTAGACTTTTCAGAATGCAATCTGAAAAGGAGTCAAGATTTTGGAGCAAGCTTCATCTAGGTGAAAATCCTATAAACTGATCCAAAAAAAGAAAGATGCGAGGCATTTAAATTTATAAATGAAATTGCTTTCCTCTGTTTGTTTTTTTTCCTCTCCTCAGAGCACAATAACATATCAGTAGGTCTTCTATGTAAGTTAAAAAAACCAAAATCTGCACTGTTTAATTACAAAGGAAAATCTCTAGGCAGCCCAGAAAAGCTTGAATTCAGAACCTGAGCTGTTGGATTTTCTGGCACTTACCTCTTGTGGGCATTATTACATCCCTGTCTGTGCACCTTCCTGAGAGGATGATGGGTAAATCTTCTCAGCCTTACCTGGAGCAATGTGATTTAACTTGGATAAAGCATGAGGATTTTAGGCTGTTGAAGTCAGAGCTTGAATTGGGGTCTCGGAAGTTCAAGTGAGTTTGTTATCCAGGTCCTGGACAGAGGAAGTCTCAAGTGCCTTTAAGGTTACAAAGGAAAAAAGGGGATGAGTTGCTAATTCAATTATACAAAAAAAAAATTTGTGGTATATAAGCTTTCTAAGTTAAACAAATGTGGGGTCAACATACATTTTTTTTTTTTTTTGCCAGATTTTTCTTTCCAATAATTGTACATTTCACTTCAAGTCACTGTTGAATTTTTCCAGATCTACCTAATGTGTATGCACATGCATTACAGCTACATTTTTTGAGAACACATTGAAAGTTTTTGTTGCCATAACAGAGCTTCAAAACTCTGTGTCTGTAGAAAGCAAGCTTTATACATGCTCAGGTATGACATAATAATAAACTTAGTCTCGCAGATTCTGTTGTTACTGAAACTATATTTAGTTTCTCAGGTAGATTTCTATTCCTAAGAAACATGCAATGGGTAGATGCAAGTGTCCAAGATCTCGAGGTAGACTTCATTACAGCCAGGTCATTCCTGACAGACTCATATCCAAGTTGCTAGATTTATTCAAGACAGAACTCCTCTACATTATTTAAGTGCCCAAAGAGTTTGTTTTTGCAAGTTGTATCAACATTTCCCATCTGGCTTGCAGCAGAACTTGAAAACAGTTAATCATTAGCCTCTTCATGTCAAGTGACTACCTCAGTCATCTCCAGTGTTGAACAAACTGAGATTTACTTATCACACTTATCTGTAAATTATATTTTCTAGCTCCTTCACGATTCTTGGTTCTATTCTTGTGTAAATTTTCTTGAGAATTTAGCATTTCTTAATTAATATCAGCAGTGTCTAAAAATATTTGGAAAATATTGCAAATATAAATATCAATAATTACATAGAACCAATTATATTTATAGTACACTATAAATATAGTAAAAATGTAATATGCAGAAATATTTCTAGTTCTTTTTATTGAAGAAATTTAGGCAGATAAAGAACAGAATGGAATTGAACTAGAGATGAAAACTTGTAAAATATAAGACATATACTAAGAACATAGCTTGACTGAATGAATATGTAATGCACAACAAATTGAAGCAAGACCTGTAAAGTTGTGAAGTAAAATTTACAGATAGAGCTCTAAAATGGTATGTTGGTATTTACTAGTAAGATTATTGCATCATTGAAAACAAGAGCTCCTTGTTTCCAAAAGACAAAAGAATAATTATTAGGTTACTGGTTAAGATGCCTGGACAAAGCATTCACCTTTGGTAAGAAAAATATCAAATATGTAAATTTTCATTACTATTATTAAATTACCTTTAAAAATTCTAGTGGTAATAATGTTTTAAATTGTGTTGAAATTACTGACTTTTTTTCTTAAGATGATTAACTTAAAAATAAATAATATTTTAGTTTGGAAACAAAGATTCCCAACACCCTAAAATGTAAGAACAATGAGGAGTCCGAATATGTTTCTGCTTTGTAAAAAATATCTAGGTATGGAGAAAAAGAAAGAAAAACCTGTGTGTTTACACAGGCATCCTGGGAACACGCTTGTATGTAATAATCAAAGTTTTATTCTCTACGTGATGGTGAGAATGATAGGATCTCCTAGACCATGCATATTATACTTCCTTCTACATGTGATACGTCTGCGCTGTCTCAAATTTGGTGTTGGATAGGGTCTGTGTTGCAACTGATAGTGCATTTGCATCCATGGGTTATGTATGCATATCTATATGCAAGACTGCTTTGCTGAGAGTTTCTGATACTGACAAAATGTCAGCTACACTGTATATACATCAATCTCTTCTCAGGAAGAAATTCCTCCCTGCGAGGGTGGTGAGGCACTGGAACAGGTTGTGCAGAGAAGTTGTGGATGCCCAGTCCCTAGAAGTGTTCAAGGCAGGGTGGCTGGGGCTTTGAGTTTCCTGCTCTAGTGGGAGGTACCCCTGCCCATGGCAGTGGGATTAGAACTAGATGGTCTTTAGGGTCCCTTCCAACCCTAACCATTCTGTGATGCCATGAATCTATACTGTTCGATCTGATTAGTTAAACCTCAAAGTTGTTCATAAATTCATGCATTGGCAGTGTATTGTATGCTCAGTACTAATGATTTATTCTACACATTACTCCACACTATCACTACGTATACAAAATTTATTTCCTCATGCAGCTGTGCATTGTCACAAAGTGATGCAACTGTGTTTAGGGCCGGTGGCTGGGTACTCCTAAGTCACAGAGGTTGAGCTGATCTGAAGCACTAGCCCAGATGAACCTGGAAGCTCCCATAAGCTGTTTCCTTTACTCAAAGAACTGGCAGCAGGTTTTATTGATTTTTGGATAATATGTTGATGTGCCATACGAGTTGCCAATAGGCTAGAAACTCGCAAAACACACCATAAAAAGACATGAGGGGTTGAAATTGCCAGAAGAATGAACTTTTAATTGGGGGATTCAAGTACTGTTGTGTATTTGGTGCTGAAATTCTCCCTTTCTAATGCTTGCATTTAAGCTAATGTCATTAACAGGAAATATTAATCTCAAAAATTATTAAGATTACATTCTACTAACCAGTTGCACTTCTATTTATGTTTTGATAGTGGAGAGCCAAAAATCTTGAAATTTTACCTTTCTTACTAATAATTTGCCAGCAGCAAATTATTACAGCATAAATACTGTCATATTTATCTCCGGGTTAAAATTCTGGTTTTCCTTCCAGATAAGATGTTGTTGAGTTGATTACATGAGAGAAAGCCAACATCAGACAAAGAGTTGGAAAGAAGATAGGGGTGTAAAGGGTGAGTGGAAAGAAGAAAAAACATTATTTTCAGCTACTGTCATTGACAGAGTCCTAAAGACAAAATCTGGCATGTTAAGAAGATAAAGGAGATTCAGAAGGATAAAGAAACAAAAAATCCTGAACACTCCAAGTAGACAAAGGTTGGATTTTGAACTTGACTAACACGATAGGAGAGTAAAAGGTGTTAAGAGTCAAGAAAGGAACATATAAGTACAAGTATATGATTGGACATTGAGGTAGATCTGAGCACCATTCAGCGTACTAGTGGAGGAGGCTAAAATAATGCGTGCTTGAAAGACAATTTTTAGTTACTGAAAAACGTATGATGTAACAGATCAAGGTAATATTCTCAATATAGTATTCTCTAAAATTCTCAATGTACTATTCTCGATACTGTAGTATACAGTATTATTATATTTAAAATAGTCAGAAATCTAAGATGAAAGCTCTATCTAAAATAACATTAACTCGTCTAGTTTAATGTGGTTTATTGTATTTCTCTGTATGTAAAATGTAGGCACAACCACTAGCCTGACTGCAGGAACCAATATAAACTAAGAAGTCTGCTCAGAAAATCATTGTGGCACAGCTAAAACTGGTTGAAGTCTAAGAAATCCCTGAGGAAGGGCTTTTTCAGAAATGCTCCAGTATCTTTCAGAGTTGTCATTGTGGGAAATATCAGAGAAGCAAACATGAAAAATGCAAACTGTAAATGTGAGGGAAGCGTATTTTGTGCAGTGAACTATTTGGCAGTATGAGCTGTGAATGAGCAGAAATCTCTGCGTCTGTCCCATCTACCATTTCCCGAGGGACAGAGCAGTCACTACTCACGACTGCCTCCAGTGAGCACCCCACAATTCACCATGTCAGAGAATTTTACAGCACTTGCACTTTCCCTTAGTGTATTTATAAGTAAAAGTTCTATCTCCTGGGATAAAAATAATGCATTTTAGTAAATGAGGAGTGTAGCTGGGAGATAATAATGAGTAGGAAGAAGAGGGTTTGAAATTTTAAAAGAACTGAGGATAAAATTTGATTTAATATTTTGTGAAACCATACAAAGGTAGAACACAAGTAAAATAAAAGTACATTTTTTCATCTAACACTGAACAAGCTAGAAAGGGAAGATTTAACATGGTTGCTTATAGATTTTGCATTACTTGGAATAATGCTTGGTGAATTTTTTTTCTTCCTTCAGTCTCTCCAGCCCAGTGCCAGAAGCAGAAAAAGTTTATAGTTGAGGTATATATCACTCTATTTCAGAGTAATCTCCATAATATAACAAATTTTCTTAGGTCTTTTCCTTAAAACAATTATTCCATTGCACTGATTCATGTTGAATCTCCCCGTATCTGTATCTGCCACAACAATATCATGTTGAGTGCCCCCTGAATTTTTACAGGTTCTTAATTTCTTTATTTATATTGAAACTCATTTCTTTTTATCCAAAACTAATTCCATAATGCTTGTATTACACAAAAAAGCACTTTATCAATGGGTAGTCTCTTGACTTGCAAATAGATAAACCATCCTTTATGGTGTAAGAATGTAATCTGTTAGAGTAATAAAGGTTTCAATGCAAAACAATCCAAAGAAAAACATTTTTATTAAGTGTATCTACTGTTTAAAGAACCACTAGCATGTGTCTCTTTCATACTAACAATAAACGGTCTATTTTGTCAGAATTACTTTACTGTTCCTGTTTTCCACTCTCCAGAAACAGAAATCCCAATAACTCATGCATTAATTCCATGGAAAAATTTATTAAAACTTACTTATTTCTACAATAACATGGTCATGTGAAACAGCAATTGACTTTTTAGAACAAGAAATCCCAGGTAGGGAGTCACTGTATTTCTGAATTGAGAAATATTTTCCTGGCATTTTCCTGCTTATAGGAAATCTTGTTTTCATTATTTTCTAACAATAGGTTGAATCCTTCACTTCTGCTCAAACAAATCATGCAAATAATCTGATTTTTCTATTAAAAATGTAGTGGGTTCCTACCTGTGATCAATTTAATAAAATATTCGGTTTTGAAGCCCACTGCTATTAGGTTCTTTAGTGCATCTTGTTCAAGTTACAAATGAAGAATGCATATCAGTTGTGGGTAGAGACAGGATCTTTCAGATGCCTTGCAGCTGAAATGTATGTATGTGCATAGCATCCTTTTATAAAGTGTACCAATTAATTTTAATGTAATGACTGACATCTTTTCTGTTAGGTGGAAGAGCACTCCATTTAATGCAATAATTTGACAAATCAATTACGAGATTCATTTTCATCTGCTGGTAAAGCTGGGGATGTCAGTCTGTAGATACATGCTGGTCTGTTAGCTGGTTAATAGCTTAATAGTAGATTTACTGGTGAAAACTGCTGTTTCTGCAGGTGCCATCTCATTTTCTCTGTGGCACTCAATTAAAATCAAGCCTCAACATTCTTTGATTACAATGATTACACTGAGAAAGTATGTTTGGGTATAAGTAGTCCCTTTGAAATGAATAGGTCCTGTTTAGTGAGTAAGAAACAGACTGCCCTTCAATATTCCTAGTTTTGATGGGCAAAAAGTAAAATCACAGCACAAAACATATACCCCTCAAAAATTCAGATAATGGCTCCTGATTCAGATGCTTATCATGTCCTCAGTCATTTTTTCACATTGCTCTATGGTAAGATATTTCTGATTTCTCAGCTGGGAAGACACTTAAACAACTTAGCAAAATGTGATTTCTTCGCCCTGAGAATTTCTTTATTTACTCAGACCAGATGTTAAGCTCAGCAGTAGTCTGTTTCCAGCACTGCTAAGGGAAAGTGAGGATTCTTGTATAAAATGAGCAACCTCTTGGTAAATGCTCTTGGATTCTAGTACTGGCAGTTTAAAGATCAGAGCTGAATGTCACCTGTATGTTTAATAAACTTCTAAAAGTCATAGGCTTAGTCAAAATAATAAGATGTCTGTGTTTAGTCCTCATTCATAAGCAGTTACCTTATTACTTAAACAGTCATGTCTTTACATCTTTATGGAAAAAATCTGAATGTGATTTGCTATTGAGGATACCTCCTGCTGTTTTACTTTTTTCACTTTTTTCTCCAAAAAGAAAAGAGAGAAGGAGAGAGAAAGAGAGAGAGAGAGAGAGAGAAAGAGAGAAAGAAAGAGAGAAAGAAAGAAAGAAAGAAAGAAAGAAAGAAAGAAAGAAAGAAAGAAAGAAAGAAAGAAAGAAAGAGACAAAGAAAGAAAGAGAGAGAGAAAGAAAGAGAAAAGAGAAAGAAAAGAAAGAAAAGAAAGAAAGAAAAGAAAACAAAGAAGTTCTTGTAGTGCCAGTATATACTCTCATTCACCTAAGATGCTAAAAACGCTCATTTATGTCATGGATGAAATCTGAACAATACTATTATTTGTGGAAAGTTTGGTTACGGATTCTTCTAAGTACTTGCTGTCTATACTACTGCCATCTCTTGAAGCTGCTGCTTTTCTGGGCTCTGAAGTTTTGAAGGTTTTTTTGCTTTTATTTCATTGCTTTCTGATTGTACAGTAGCTCTTCTTTCAGTCTGGAAAATTCCAGTCACACATTACAAAAACATTTGGATCTCTTTCTATTTTCAAGACTTGTAGTAAATGTATCCAAGACCAAATGAGTATTAATTGGACTCAGACACATGGAAACTGAAAATTAGACGTCTAATGTGATAAAAACATGGATCTTGAAAAATGTTTCCATTAGTTCTGTTAGTCTCAAGACATTAATATTTATACAGAGACCACGTAATATCGTTGCCCTCATGTGAGGACTGGAGGTAACTTATAGTTAGTCCACTAGGAAAGAATCATGCTAGTTAAGTTGTATCTTTGTGGAGGTGATTATAGTGAAAAAGCTGCGAGAGGTTTCTACGCTGAAGCTCTTCTTTAGAAGAAACAAATTTTGAGAAAATATCTCAGATGCTAACTGGCAATTTGGACTAGACCTTTAAACATCTCTTCCAAACCAAATTATTCAATGATTCTATGAAACTGCATAAAATATGTGAAATAGGCTATAATTGTCGAGTAAAATGTATTTGAAGAAACATCCTTCTATGAAAGGATATTAGACTTTACTCAAAGCATAGAACTCTCACACAATTGCTCTGAATATTGTCAATCAGTGTTTCTGCCTTTCTTTTTTTTTTTCCTTGTTTCTCCTATAATTTTACTGCCTCATTCATGTGGCTTCACTGTACATTTCATTTTCATTAATAAAACATTTAGAGGAGGGAATAAGGCACATGCTTTAAGTAAGAATATGCCTTTTGTGGAAATGGTAGGAGTCTTCAGGAGAGGATGTGTCAGGGGAGGGCAGAGGGAGTTTCTGTTTTCTTTTTAGTGCCAAGTACACACCGAAAGCATGACATACAGGTTGTAAAAATTGAACAACAATTTCTGTGTGTCCATCTGATAACCATGCTTCCAGAGTACATCTTAATTTTTTTAACTATTCTGTACTTCGTGAATAGCTGTTTTTGCTCAGATACTGGCCCAAAGTCAGGAACACAGGAAAACAAGTTCTCCTAAAGCAATGGCTAGATGGTCCCCAGAAAAGAACTGTTGTGGCTGAGCTGCCACCATATCAGGATGCCGTCAGCAGCTCTACCAGTGCAGTTGCTTGGGGTGGTGCGTGGGCCTGGATGCAGAAAGCCCAGGGTCTTATGCTACGCCCTGACCACAGCAGAGAAACACAAAAGTGGTCAGAGCTTCCACTCGATGGGGCTCTCCCCAGGCGGGTGGGAGACGCGCCAGCAGAGATAAAGGCAAAGAGAAGCGATCTACTGCTTAGACTCCAGAAACTTTAACCTTCTGAAGGCGCAAGAGCAGTGAGATGACATACCAGGAATTACAGGCATTTTTATACTGGGACATAGGGAGGCGGGGTGAGGGGTACAATCCAATAGGGAAAGGGAACATGGGAGGGATCAACAGGGAAACAGCCAGTGAGGATGGAACAGGGGAGGGATTACAGACAACCAATGGGGAATGGAAGGCAAGGCTGCAAGGAGGCTGTGAGAATTCGCAATTCATGATGCTACAAACTGTAACTCAAAGTCTCTATTTTCTCTGTTTCTCCTCTTTTCCAGTGAGACATTAATTTATGATTGATCTTACTATAATGAAAACAAATGTAGAATGAAGAAAGAACTAAGCTTAATTCTTGTCCCTAACTTCTCAGTATGAAAAAGTGCAGGATGCTAAGTAGAAATTCGTGTTCAGCTTATCAATTTTAAATCTTTTATCATGAGTCACCCTTTATGCTTAGTCCAGAAATTCAGTTGTTGAATCTTTTGAATGGCACAAATATTTTAAGAAGAAATATCAGAGGTCTTGTCTGCCTCAATCACAAATCCTTAAAAGTAAGAGTTTGTGCTCATTTCCATTCTCTATGTTTGCCTCTTGGGGTTACCTTGACTGCCTCTTCATCTTCATTAACAGCTGAATTTAGCTTATGCTGTTTAGGATTTTTGTCAAGAATTCTACAAAATGCCTCACAAGTCAAGTGGGTATTCCTACAGCCTTCCTCAATTCCTGTATTGACACAGGTCAATATTAGAGTACCACTTAGCAATGCACATCACACAACATAATTCCTCATAATACATTAGCAGGAAAATTATTTAAACCATGCATTCTGAAAGTAAAGCAGTTAATTGAACAGTGAGGAAATTTTCTAGTGTTCCTGATTTACAACAGTAAAAAAACATTCTCCAGAACTAGTCATGAAACAACATAGAAGTCATTCTGGTAGCCTTCATACCTTCTAAGTAAATTACTAAAAAAATAGCTACTCTTAGAAAACATTTCGTTCATTATAATGAGGATGAAGAAGCTAATTTTGCTAGCTTTAAAAGTAGTTTGAAGGAAAAGCTTTTCTGTCACATAAATTTGGACTGGGGCAAATTTTAATGGAATCATTGATCCACATATAGAAGCAGGAATAGCTAAAAATGGATGGATAGACAAAACATTTCATGTACTCAAATTAGGGATAGCAACAAGGCAAAAGAAAATTATGTAAACCAATGAATTTTTGAATAGTAATCAAAAACAACTAAATGATGTTAAGTAGCCCTTATAAATTTTTAAAAACTACATGTAATTGCTAAAATTATAGCTCTTTACTTACTTTTTAGATTAAAAGTATCGTGGAAATGTATTTTTCAACACTTAGCTTAACCAATCTTTGTCCTGAATTCAGTCCTGGTCCAGCATATGAATTGGGATGTTGATCAAGAGACTTCCAGAGGTCCTTTCCTGACAGTTATTCTCTGACTTTTCGATTCTTCATAAAAAAATTCAAAAAGCCTGATACCTTGGATCCAGTTCTCATTAATCACAATCCTGTGGCTGAAAAAGCTGCAAGAAAACAGAATTTAGGAAGCAGACACTAATAAAAATAGTTATCTTGATTCAGATCTTAACAACAGAAAGTCGAGAGATAGATTTAGTGTTAGTTGTAGAAATAAGCTTTGGAAGCATATATGTGAGTTTTGTGATACGTAAGTCAAACCTCTTTCTTTTTTCTACAAATCTATGATTTAGAAAAGCACACCTAAGAATGCACCTGGAGAAAAATTAGCATCACCTATCCTATGTTTGTTTGCTTTATTTCATGTCTAGATCTCAGCTTGTATATTTTTCCTTCAATTATGCAAAAAGACATCTGCAAACTAAAGAAACCTTCCTCTCTGACTTCTCTGGCATCTCAAAATAAAAATAACCCTAACTAATCTAAGCCTGTCCAATCAATGCGATAAGCCAATGGCTGATTATTTCAGAAAAAAAAAAGACAAAAAATTAAATAACTAGTCAGTTTGGTATTAGTTTTTGGTGACATCTTTGTACAGCCTAGTGCTTTTCAAAACCAAAATGGTAGAAGTTGTTTAAAGTCGTGAATCCAAAATGCCACCTTTATTTTAAAAGAAATGTCTTGAAAATAAGTCATTATTTTCAGGTCAAACCCAGTGCTGGGAAGAAATATGGGAGATTATTTTAATTTCCTGAATGAACTATTTGGATTATCAATTTATTACTTTTAACTTTAAAAATGATACTACAACTGTTATATAACCAGAAGGAGGAAGATTTTTAGTGGAGAACCACCACGTTGTAGATTTCAGCTCTCCAGTGTGGTTTGTTTCCTTTTACCCCTGCCCTACTCTTGCCCTTCTCCGCCCCCCAAAAAAGCTATGATTTAATGTTTTTGAATCAATGACTGAGTAATAGTGCTTTATAAGTTCTTCCCTAGGTAATATAAACCTGCAATACAAGCAAGTAGACTTTGAAAAAACTGAGACATAAAAGGCTACTTCTAGTCCTAGAATCCATGTCAGTGTGTGACAAGTTTTATCTCCCGCCATGTACAACTTCATAAATTACATTTCTAAAGATTCCATTATTATTTACGAAATTTCAAAAATAGACAGAAACTGAGGAGATGTATTATGCAACTTTAACAGTTTACACTGAGGTGTTTTTCTTTTTATGAGTGTTTAATGTCAAAGATGTGCTGTGTACTCAGTCTTGAAATATAAAAACGGTGAAAGGAAAAAGATGATCTATCACACTGATCTAGTCAAGGATTTCAGTCACTCAAGTTATTTTGTCTAAATTTTTTTCTTTTTGGAAGTTGAGTTTTTTATTATTTATTTTTTTATCAGGTTGATATGAAGATAGACAGTCTGAAGGTGGGAAGTAGTGGAAGACTTTCACCACAATTGTGAAAAATGAGCAGTGTCAACCTGGTAAGTTTATCTTTTTGTTGTTGTTGTTGTATTGGTGATGGCTTTCCCATTGGCGTTCTCATCTATATTTGTAGCAAGATCTCAGTTACTGTTGGTTTTATTCTTGATGTAATACTTCTGTGTTAATGTCTTAAAATTTGCCTTATGTGTTAAAAAGACAAGTGCTCCATTTCTCATTAACTCTTTGAGATGGTGCTTTGTCACAGGTCCTAGTACTTTCAGTTCCAGTCAGAGTAGTTAAAACATAAAATGTTTTTGTCATTCTTTAAGTGTGTATACAATACTCCATATTTTTCCCAGCCTTGTCAGGACTATATTTTGCAATTTGAGAAAAAGTATGGACTGAAGGGTCTGGGTTTAAAATGTTATTTTTCTGGTTTATTTATTTTATTAATGTCATGGTTTAGGAATGGCACTCCAAATCACTAGTCACTCCTCCCCCACCCCTCCCTCCCATGGGAGACAAAAGGCAAAGATTATGGGTTGAGATAAAACCAATTTACTGGAAACAGCAGTGAGATAAGAAAAATGAACAATAACTGCAAAACTATGAAAATCAAAAGTGTACAAAAGAGGGTGATTTACAGGGAAAAATGCTCACAAAGCACGGGACAATGAGAAACAAAGGCAGACAGACCCTCTATGCTTCCATGCTTTTCCCTGACCACAAGCTATGCCCACCTTCTTCTCAGAAGCAAGAATCCCTTACTCCTGCCACCAAGGGTGACCTGAGGTGGTTTAGAATAACAACCTAGACATGCCCACACAGCTCGAGGCTCTGCTGCCTCACGGCTACTGTGAAAAAAATTAACTGTGTTCTGGCCAAAAAACAAGACAACTAAATAAAAAAAAAACAAAACCAAAAAACACCAAACCAAAAAAAGCACAACAAACACAACTTTTCTAGAGGTTCAAATTGTAATTTTAAAGCAATTACTCATTCCAGCCTTATTCATACAAATTTTTGCTTCAGGTAAGTTTTCCTCATATGAAAAACCTATCTGTGAATTTTTTTTCTTCCCTAGAAGAAAGTCAGTGCAATTAAAGCAGTGCTTTCTCTTTCAGGAGGACAGGTAGTTTGAAACATTTAAGGATGATAGTGTCTAACTCCTCAATGAGAGTGGAACAAACCCTTTTATTGTCTTTACACACACACGCAACCTTTTGCTAATGGTGGGAAGTGCTGGGAAGTGCTGGGAAGAAGAAAGATTTAGAAATTCAGAAATAATTGCAGCACTTACGAGAATGACATGTTCAAGTTTATGACCTGAAAATACTAAAAAAACTGTGGTGTCATATATCTGACACAATATAAGGCCTTATAGCACAAGAATGGATTTAGAAATGCATTACATTTATCAGCATAAATTACCCAATAAGGAGTTTCAAACTTCTGTCAAGACTGGTCTTATATGGTCTCCAATTTCATATATATGTGTAAGTGTACTCATGTATGTATGCATGTATCGATCTATCTATCTGATGATGATAACTGGATGATCTATATTCTTTATTTAAAGGAATTACAATAATTTCTGAGTTTGACTATCAGTCAACCAACACTTAATCAGTGCTTCACCACTGCACTGACTCTGAAAGCATATCACATAATAATGACAAAGTGAGAAACCCCTCTGTTGCAGTTTAGGAATGATGTTTCCCAATTTCAATGTTCCCACTGAAACACCCCAGACCACACCCTGCTTGCTCACTCCTTCTTCCCTCCTGGCTACGGCAGGGTGGAAGGCACCAAAAGGTAAAGATTCAGTATTGACATAAGAACAATTGGCTAGAAACAGCAATGAAATAAGAAAATGAAGAGCAAAATGACAATACTAATACTAATACCAAAGTGTACAAGACAGGCAAACGATTCCCACACCATTTCTCACCACGCAGAACCCAGTGCCACTGGACCGCACACTCTGGCAAACCCCTCCAGCCCTGCTGCTCATGGTGTGAGATGGTATTGAATAACCCCACAGTCCTGACTGTGCCCCTCCTGGATGCAGCAAAAATTAACCCTGTCCTGGCCAGAACCAGAGCATTTCCACCCCTTATTCTACACCATGGACATCATGCCCACGTCCTACATCTTCTAACTGTATACATATATGTGTGTGTATATGTATATATATATTTATACATATATACACAAGCACAGGTATCATTCCCATAGTCAGTGGCTCTCCCGCCAAAATGCCTTTTAAGTTTAGTCCATGGCTATGGGTTCTATCCGTCCTAACTGTCTTTCAGGGCAGGAGGAGAGGTGTGGTATTGGGGGGTTGCAAGCTGCATTAGGAGCACGTGACTGGTATATCTGGAGCAGTCCATACTCATTCTCCATAGTAGTTATGGCATACAGTGCCAGTGTCATTCAGCAACTAATATTATACATAAAATTCAATATTACAGACTGTTCTTTCCCAAAAGTCAAATTCTCTTGATGTACACATAGTGTTTCACCATCCCTCTGCATTACCTAACCGGTGCACCCACGTCCTTGAGCAAAAGCAATACAACAGGTGGGTTTGCCTTTACTTGAGACAGCTCTAATCCAAGCTGTTTCCCCTAAACTAATATGTATCTCGGGGACTTTATGCTCTTCTGTTGTATGTGGAGGTTTTGATTGGACAGGGCCTGCTCAGTTGGTAGAGCCTCTAATGTAACTAGCCAGATGGCCTACACTAAATGTAGATCCCAATATTTGAAGGTCCCACCACCCATTGCTGTTTTTAACAGTCCATTGTACTGCTCAGTTTTCCCAGAGGCTGGCACACAATAGGGAATATGATGCACCCACTCAAGCCCGTGCTCTCTGGGCCAAGTGTCTATGAGGATATTTTTGAAATGAATCCCACTGTCTGACTTGATTTCTTCAGGGGAGCCATGTCACCACAGGACTTGCTTTTCAAGGCCCAGGATGGTGTTCTGGGCAGTGGTGTGAGGCACAGGGTGTGTCTCCAGCCATCCAGTGGTTGTTTCCACCGCTGTCAGTGCTTGCCTTGTTGGGTTTGCAGCAGTGTGATGTAATCTGTCTGCCAGGACTCTTTACATTTATATTTCAATCATCAGCCCCATACCACAGAGGCTTTACCCGCTTGGCCTGCTTGACAGCAGCACGTTTTACAGTCATGGATAGCCTGGGATATAGTGACCATGGTTAAGTCCACCCCTCAATCACAAGCCCAGCTGTGTGTTGCATCCCTTCCCTGATGACCTGAGGTATAATGGGCCCACTGAGCCAGAAACAATCCCCCATTATATTTCCAATCCAGATTCACCTGAGACACTTTAACCTTGGCAGTCCAATCCACGTGTCTGTTGTTGGGAAGTTCTTCACCAGCCCAGCTTTTGGGTACATGTGAATCTACATGACATGCTTTCACAGTCAGTTTCTCTACACAGGCATCAATGTCTTACCACAATTCATCAGCCCAGATGGGTTTCCCTCTGTGCTGTCAATTGGCCTTTTTCCATTGTTCCACCCATCCCCACAGAGCATTTGCCACCATCCACACATCGGTGCAGAGGTAGAGCGCTGGTCATTTCTCTCATTCAGTGATATCAAAGCCAGCTGGAGGGCTTTAAGCTCTGCAACCTGACTTGATCCACCTTGCTCCTCAGTAGCTTCTGTGACTTGCCATACAGGATTCCACACAGCAGCTTTTCATTTTAGACATGTCCCTACAATGTGACAGGAACCATCAAAAAAGAGAGTGTAGCTTTTCATTTTCTGCTAGTTGATTGTAGGGTGGGGCCTCCCTCAGCACACTTCACCTTCTGCTCCTCTGATGATGATAGTCTGAAATATTTGTCTTCAGGCCAGTTTGCGATGAATTCCAAGATCCCCAGGCAACTGGAGTTTTCTATTCAAGCTCATTCTGGGATCTGTGTGATCCACCTACTCCAGGTAGCATCAGTGGCATGTTGTGTTGCAGGGAATATCCCTTTGAACATCCAGCCCAGCACTGGCAGTCGGGGTGCCAGGAGGAGATTTGGTGCCAATCACTTCTGAAGCAGCTGGAACCCCTTCATAAGCAGCTGGTATCTCTGGATATAGCAGTATCATCAGGACGTACTAGGCCTCAAATCCTTTGTATCCTCAGAATCCCAGGGGTTGTCTTCAAGTCTGCCTGGGTACTTTTTTGCAGGGGCTCCGGGAAGGACCATTCTCTCCAGCTGCAGTGTAAAGCACATTTTTCACATCTTGTTCTGTCCTGACTGTCCCAAGGGCTACTGCATGAACAATCTCCTGTTTAATTTGCTCAAAATCTTGTTGTTATTCAGGAGCCCACTTGAAATCATTCCTCTTTTGGGTCACTTGATAGAGAGGGTTTACAAACTGACTCTGCTCTGGAATATAGATCCTCCAAAAACACTGTCTAAGAAAGCTTGTATTTCCTTTTGCTGGTTGGTGAGGGTGTAACTGCTATTTTGTTGAATAAATCTATCAGAATCTGACAATGTCCATCTTGCCATTTTACTCCTAAAAAATGAATTTTCTAGGCAGGTCCCTTTATCTTCTTAAAAATCTCTCTCTTAGCTCCAAACATGGTACAGACTGCAGTGAGGAGACATGGCAGACATAGCAATAAAAGTATTCTTTCCTTAATATCCAAAGGAAATTCAAAATTCTCAAAAGGTCTTGTAACAAGCCTCTAGGAGAAAAAGGGAGCGAAAAGCTGAGGAAAATTATCCTCCCCTGTTCTCTCCACAGACTGTGTACAATTATTATTGAATTCTCAGAGGTAACACCTGAGTTAAGGGCAGGAGCACAACACTCAGTACACATTCCAAATGACCCTCATTGTCCTTGATGTTATCATGTTGATACCACACAGTACAGCAATAAAGCAATCCTTATCCGTCTTGCTGCTCTGAAAAAGAGAATTGGGGGAGCATATAGCGCATATGTGGGAGAATAAAAGTGTCAAGCACCATAACCACCTGAACAGACAAAGCAACATTGTGACCAGTGCCTCTGTAGGCAATAAAAAAAATATGTATATCAAATTTGTTTCCAACCCACTCTAGGAAGATCTGTTGTTATCTCAATCCTTTTGGGTGCCAGAGAAAGCTGTTGTGGTTTACAAATAAGAAAATTAACAGTAAGAACAACAATATTTATAGCAGAGTATGTAAGATAGGTGAATGATTCACACAATATTGTTCACTACATGGAACCCAGCACCACCTGACGGCACAAATTGCACACCTCAACCAAACTGGAAATGGACCCAGCCCCCTCCTTACACCCTGCACGTTGTGTGAAGTGGTATTGAAAAACAGGAGTGCTTTCCAGAGGTTAAACTTGCCCTAGGACACTTGGGACTTCCTTGCTTTAGCATTGCCACCTCTTACTCATGTTACAGGTAGCACAAAAATACCTTGTTTCTTCAGCGTGTTTAAAATGTGTTTAGATTGGAAGCTTTTCAGTCTTTCTTGAAAATTCTTGCCCTCCAGAAAGTGAAAATATATCTAGAGGATATCTTTGGAGGAGGAAAAGCTTGTAATTCTGTTATGCAGAACAGATGATTTTGCATAAACTCACCTGCATACTCACTTTAGAGTATGTCAGGAATGTACCTTTCAGAATTATTTTGAAAATTGTAGCTCACTTTGATTCCCATTAGGTATAAGAAGATTTTTGGTTAGTTGGTTATTTAGTTGGTTTGTTTGTTAGTTGGCTACTTGGCTGGTTTTTTATCCATGAGGAGGATTAGATACTGAAAAGGATTTCTCAATGCAACTATGAGATATCCATCCCTGGAGGTGTTCAAGAGTAAGCTGGGCATGATCCTGAGCATAGTGATCTAAATAGTCCTGTTTTAAGAAGCAGGTGGGACTAGATGACCTCCAAAGTGTGCTTCCTTTCAAAATCATTCTGTAGATTTGTAGATTTGTGATTTTGTGGTTAATGTTATTCCCAAGAAGGAGGGGGAAAGCCTTAGCAGTGTTTTTTTCTTAATTTCACTAACCACTTCAAGGAATTAGTTATGAAATTTAAATGAAGCTGACATGAAATGTCAGTATGTTCAGCTTGGGGAAATTATCAAGGGACTTAAACTGTGAGGAAAAGTAGTTCAGCTTTGAGAAGACATGCACTTAGGTTCTAAGATTTTGCATACTCTTGCTGTTAAAATGGGAGCAATGGGTCAGCTACTGAAAACTCTAACCAAATTTTGTATATAGATATTGAAAATATGTTAATGTGTTTTTCTTTGGGAAATCTGAAGTTGAGGTAAAAACTCAGCCACAAACTTCTGAGATTTCCCCTTATTTTTGTCTTAGTCTAGTTCTTGCTGTCATCTTTTCCAAAAACAGCTTATAGTAACAGATGTGTAACTTTAAAAGTTACTAGTGTGGTTATTTTAGTTTACAGCTGTACTTGTTTGTTGTTTTACCTAAAGAAAACCAAGAAAGTCTTTAAGGATGTAATTTCTTAATTTTTGTAAGAGCAGAATAGTAGAGTGCCATCTTAATGTCAGAGGTACAATGATCAAGGCAACAATTCATCCCTGGCATAGTTTGCTAGAAGTCAAAGGAATTGCATCAGAGATAAATCTGGACAAATCATGTTTACAGGAAACAAAGAGTAATTTGACTGAAAAACTGTGCCACACCCCAAAAGTGATTAACTACTGAAAAAGTACTAACCTTAAAAGCAGTTCTGCCAATAAGTCATGGGATAGGTAAAAAGTATTACTGACTATTTAAGCCCTTATTTTTAGCTATTTCAGAATGCCATCTAATTCCTGTCACTCTTTTCAGATCCTGACTATATTAATAACTGTTAACCTTTTCCCTACGTTGATCTTCTTTTGGCATTTCTAAAACACCTTAATTTAATGAGGAATTCATTTGCAGCTTTAAAAATTATTTATAGTCCTTAGCTTTTTTGCTGTCCATGTAATTTTAAGGCTATTAATAGGAATGAGAAAGAAAAGATGATTTGGGGAATGGTATCAGTAAACACTATATATTTTTTTTTTTTGGTGTAAAAAAATTACTATCAGTTTTGTGAGCAATATTTTAAACATGCTGTAATATTGAACACTCCTAAGAGAAATGAGAAGATTTCATCTTAATATAACTATGGTCTTTGACATATTAAAAAAGTTATATGGCATTACTGTAGCAAGCAGTATCACCAAGATGAAGTCTGTTCTGTTAATTCCACACTCCTAATCTGAGAAAATAGAAGTAGTTAAGTTAGATGTCTTCCCACAGGAATGGGAACAGTTTCATAAATAGCTTTTATACAGGAAAGGAACCTAAGTGCTGTCCTGAGACAATTTGTTATTTATACCTTGGCTTCCTTGTGTTGTTCTGGCTGGGAAAAGATTCCATTTAGCATAGAGAATTTTCCCAGGACCAAATGTTACTGTGATTCTTTTGAGTAATCCAGAACTGTACCCAGCCATCAGTGAAGACAAAGTATAAATGTGCCTCAAGAAGAGTAAATGTTACAAGAGCTATCGTGTTTACTTCCCCTAGCTGAAAAGAGTGGGTGAGTCTACTTGACTATAACTGTACTAACTATATAAATATATTTCTTCAAAATCAGTTTCACAGGGTTAGAATCATACATCTACCTTCATGTTCAAGATCTTCTTCTATTCCCACATTGGTAAACTGAGTGGTGTTTGATCTAACTCTGGAATAAAGATGCATGTCGTGTTCACATCACTGTAATATTTCAATATAGCAGGTACAAGATGCTTCTGTTAGGTTGTTATGCTTCTTTATATTAACTTGCAGAAGATACTTCTGGGCATGTCTGGTTTCTCAGTTAGTGCAGGTTATCAGAATCAATTTGATCAAATAAGCTAAGCCACATTAGGTTAGCAGTTCTCTGTTCTTTTTTTTTTTTTTGATGAAAACTTCTAGGGCTTTTCTTGTGTTTTCAGTCGCATTAGGAATAGAGCTGAGGAATTCCCGAATTTCTCATCTTCTTTATTATTTTGGGTTTGTTTCTCCATATTGGTTTTCTTTTGCTGTCTGTGAGACATCTGTGGCAGTGAAAGTGTTATAAAATCATTGGAAAAGGTTGCTCTTTGATCTGCGAATTTAGTGGAGGTATGAAAAGATTTTTTTTACATGCTTTGCAAACAGTACGTGTGGGTGGGTGGAAGGGTCATAAATGACAGGGAGAGAAGAGCAGCTCAGAAAGTAGGACAGGAGTTGTAGCAAGAGGAAGTAAAACAATACAGCTGGAAAGAGAATGAAGACTAGACTGATCAAAATATTAATAAGGTGGTGAGAAAGGGAGAGAGAAAACTCTGAAGTTAAACAATGTGTAGTGTATTTTCAGTATGTGGTTACATCTGCAAAGTCACAGACATTTTTCTGTGTATTATGTCTTATCATAAACATTATAAATTGGAACATCTTAGAAGCCAGCAAATGAAAATTTGTGCTTATTTAACAGCATTTTTCCATTCCTCTCTCCTTAAAAAATACATCCAGAACCATGACCACTGTCCAATTTGTGCTGAAGCTGTAACTTACCAAAACAAGGAATGTCAGCAGTCCCTTCCCTGATGTCATATGAAATGTATGATTCTCTTACCTTCATCATATTCTCTTTAGTTTTGGGATATCATGCAGATATTTTATTAGTAAATATTACCCAAGTTACTTCTTGACCTCTTTGTTCAGCTGATGCCCCTTTTCTGAGTTGGACTTGATGGTCCCTTCCAACTCAGAATATTCTGTGATTTCTGGAGGGAGATTTTGTGGTTTTCATGAGACAGGACAATAAACTAGTTCTGCTGGACTTTCATCAGACCATGGAACAGTGGAGGATGTAATCTTGAGCATTAGCCACTCAGAAATATAAAGGTCATGATATTTATTTTAAAACCTCCCTTAGCTTATTTCATGCATTTTTCTTACACAATTTCACCATTCATTTCGGTTCCATCTGGCGGCACAAGAGGTTAGTAAATTCTCTGAACCCTTCTTGTTGAACTCTCTCCTCTCATAAAGCCCTAATTAAAGCTCTGTGAAAACAGGTAGGATTCAAGGAAACTCTTGTTTTACTTTTAAGAGTTTTTATGCATTTTGCAGGGTTGGTTTTAAACCTTAGATTATCCGTATGTTTCATCTTGAACTACATCCATGGTAGCTGGTTTAGAGAAGAATTTATAACCCTTTAATTAAGATCTGATGAACATTTTCCCGTGATGAAAGAAGAAAAGAAAGGCTCATTACGGGAACATAGTATCCCATCTTTAACAGTGCTCTTTACTTTTAAAAAAAAGCAGAAAACATTCTATTATGTGAAACTGCAAAACCTTTTTGCTATCTTTTCTGATATTTCTATTACAAAGTACACTTTAAAATAAAATAAGAACGGAGTGGTACAAGATTCACTTTGAAAGCTAACTACCCAATACTGGTAAAGAAAGCATGTCCTGACCTATGCAGCAGCGAGTGAGGGTCTAGAATCTTATGTTTGGACTTTACACGTGCATAAATGTACCTCTGTGAGTTCTGGCTTATTATTGTTTAATTTTTACTTTACAATTACTGGTACTGGAAACACACCTCCATAATTTCCTTGTGCTTTAATAACTTTCAAATAGTAATAGCAAATAAAAATTTAAAAATATGCCAGCCCATATAGATTTTATTTAATTGTGGTACAGTGCCTCGCTCATGCTAAATGTAATCATTTGTCAAAAAAAGGCCTGAGAGGCCTTTATATTGCAAAACACTTTTACATTTGAGATGTCAGATATCTCAGATATTTGCTACAAGGTCAATGAACTGAGTTTAAGGATGATTTAATGTTCTTCTAGAAGAGTAGGTTTATCAGTTAATAAATATATGCTACAACAACTTTCCCAACAAACTTCTCCCTATCTAGAAGAAATCCTGAAAGACACTGCACAAAATTGGTAATTGTGTTCCTCTTTATAATTTTCTTTATAAAATATTCTTGTTGAAATTTGCTTTGTTGTACCTTACCTAGATAGTTAATTCTTTTTAAAGGAAATGCTTAGCTGTGTTACGTTATTAATCAAAATTTATGCCTCTAGCAACCATTCCAACAGCAAAAGAAAATAAAATGTAGAAGCAGTAAAAAAGAAAATGAAGCTATAATATCAAAACTGTATACAATGTTAAACTTTTTTTATTTTAACTGTCGGAAAAGGTTTTATTTTCAGCACTGATGAATAAATTAGCTCTTGAGTGGCAAGATGGCAATATTGAAGGCAGTTGGTGACAAAAGTGAGTTTTCACTTCATAATAATTGTGCTTAATTTATCAGTAAGTTAAGCTTATTCAGTAGTCCTATACGTTAAAACATTTTAATTAAAGTAACTTTTCAATTTGCTACTTTGTACTAGAGCTGATTTATTCTTTGTAGAAGAGACATGAGGCACTTCTTACTTTGTAATATATTTGTAGAGACAAAAAGAATGTTTTACAATCTTTATGATAAACAACTAATCTCACTAATAATGGCCAAAGTTACTTCACAAACCAATGTCTTCCAATCATATTGCATGAAAAAACCAGATAAGATGTGTTTTGCCCAAGCTAAATGCAATCAAAGATGAAAATGGAAAAAAATGGCAATGCATGCAGCAGGACAGAGAAGAGAGGTGCCTTGGATGAAGCACTCTTAAATGCTAAATTCAGTGTTGGCTTAATGAGGAATTTTTGTGAGCTTCTTTTTGTGTATTTGTTTCATAAGCTGTAAGAAGTAGCCAGTAGTTTTTCTGTTATGATAAGAAATGTTCTAACATCTCTGGAAATGCTTTCAGTAGCACAAATATTTTTCTCCTGACCCTTGTCCACTCTTCTAAAAATGTCCAGAGTGCTTTGTTTATATTGAATTGGCCCCATGGCATTTTACTGCAAGGGTTAAGGAAAAAATAACCTCAAAGCAAGTGCAAGAGACATCTTGGCAATCCATATGGAATAGCCAGCCTGAAAATCATTGGAGTTAGAGAGCTGCTGCATAAATGGATACAAGAGTGAACAATGAGGAGAGAGAATTCGTGAAACTGTGGAGCCTTTATATCTGTGTGCCCAGAACAATCCTGCAAAAAGGAAAGGGGAATACACACTCTGGTACTCCTGCACCTGTTAGGGCAAAGGACTTAGATCACAGGATACTTCTCCTTGATTAAATAAACCCTGTCCTCTACAAGGGCAGTCTGAGAAGATGCAGGTAGAGATGAGAACTGATTTTAGCCAATTTCAGGTTCCTGAAGTCTCTCATAGAATCATATAATCATTCATTTAGAACCATTACCCTTTATCCTGTCACAAGAGGTCATGCTAAAAGGTTTATTCCATCTTACTTACAAGCCCTCTTTAAGTACTGAAAGGCCACAGTTAAAAAATCTTCATGGAGTCTTCTCCTGGCTAAACAAGTTCAACTCTCTCAGTCTTTCTTTACAGGAGAGGCGTTCCATCCCTCTGCCATTTTTAAACATTCCCAACTAAGTGCATTCAGGGTTCAGATTGTCAGTTCTTCTTTTTTCATCTTGTTTCACTTATTCTTATCCCCTAATCTTCCCTCTCTACCTCTGTGGGTCTATATTGAAGAAATTGAGCATTATTCCTGCTGCTTCTTTTCATGCTTAAGGGACATCCCAGAACACTCCAAGTTGCATTTTTGTATTCACTATTTTTTTCATTTTTGATGTATCTAGTGTACTGTCTTGCCAGAAGCTCTTTCCTTTCTAATGGAGCATATCATAATCATAATCAAAATTACAAATCTGCCCCACCTAGAAGTAAAAGAATAAATTTGATTAATACAGGACTGGGCTGGTAATGTGTAATAATTATGGCTAATGTGTCACAAGAGGCAGTAAATATGGATGGTAAGATGTACAACAGCCATTTTCAGCAATGTGAAAGCCACAGAATATATTCCTTCTATCTCTTCCAGTTTGTTTCAGCATGTAAATTTATCCTTTTAAGACTATGCAGCTGTTGTCAAATTAAAAATTTATCTGCAGCCTACCAAGATACAGCAGAATTTTCCAGCAGTAAACTTTGCAGAGAGGAAACAAATAAAATTAATAAAATCAGAATATTCATTGGAAATAATACATCAATCCTCATGAAACTGCAGATGTCTAAAGGATAATCAAGCATACCTACATTCATGGATGCATGCATTTTTGCTTTTGTAAAGGACCAGCTGCTCTCTAGGGTGGTGATGTGTCTGTAGGAAGCTGATCAGAGTCCATTTCTTCTCTTCCCGTTGATTGTGAGAAAAGTATCAAACAAAACAAGGAGGGTTTCTTCTTGTTATGCATTATTATGAATTTCAAATCCAAAGTTAGAATTGTATCTGAAGTAAATGGGTGAAATCCTTCGAGACTTTTTCACGAGCATGTAATTTCATTAGAATTCATTAAGTCACTGTAGAGAAAAAGAGTTGGAAAAAAAAAAAAAGAGCAATCCCAGGGAGGGTTGTTCCTTTCAGCTTTCTTTTCCCTCCTTTGAATTACATACTAGCAAGATTTTTTTGAAGATTTTCTGTCTTGTTTTTCATGATGGTTTGCGTTGCCATCTCCAAAGTACTGCCAGTAAAGCAGTATGGTTGGGTCTAAAATTTCAATCAATATATTCTCAAGTTCTGAGGAGATATAAGTGTAGCTTTTATCTTATCTCTACACTCTACTGAATGTGTTTTATTTCTGCTAAAAATTATGTATTTATATGGCTGTGAAACACTGAAGGAATTTCACATATTAAATTTTGCTACAGTATCAAAACTAAATCCTTCTCTGGATTTTGGCATGCTAAAGCATTAACATTTAGCTGCAAGAGTTCAGTAGCTTGACTAGTTCAGAGTTTTGGGGTGGGTTTTTTTTCTTCTTGTTGCACTGCTGTTATGTTCATACAATGCTGAAATCTGAAGAAGCTCTGTGTTACTTCACATTAATATTTTTTCTGTGTTCTATTATTCACTCGTGTATTGAATTTCAATTCCCCTGGAACCCTAGACTGCTGACTGAGTCACAATACTAATAGTGATTAACACTTTACTGTGTGATGTGTAAGTAACTCATACCTTCTGTAATACTCCATCTTGTAGAAAGAGAAAAGTTTGGAAATAAGTAGTCAGTGAGTCTTTTGACAAAGTCCTTTTTGGCTTCCGATTTAAGGAAATTTTCATGTGCTACCGTACATGAATTTTTTGAAATTCAGGATGTTAAGGGGCAAGGGACTTGATTTCAAAAGACTGGCATTGTCCTAATCCCTCTGTATTTTTGTTTAACTTCCATAAATTTCTTAAGAAAACATACCAAGTTATCGGACAGATTTAAAAGGGCTGCTGAGGAAAAGGAGGGCATCTGATTGTTTGGTTTAGGAAGATATTTGAGTTTGGCAAATCCTTAGCTCAATTCTTCTACACTTCAGCATGCCCCTTCCTTAAATCGAAGTCAGGTTGTTTTATTGTGGAGTGTAAAAGCTCCAGAGAGTGTTGCTTCATTTACGGATTCAAGAAATGAAATTGTGCAAATTTCTGCTATGGGACATCAAAGGGACAGATATAAATTTTGTTTTCTTCATTCTGCAAATATTGGGCTATCCATGATCAATATGTTTTTTGGTATAAGCTGTAGAAGATGTAAACTGTCTTATCGTTAATTGCAGCAGGGAAAAAAAAAAAAAGGAAGAAAACAAAAACTGAAACCACCAGTTTTTTGGAAGAATGAATCTTTAAGAAACATTTATGTGGAAACTACTTGCTTCTGTTATTTCTTCGGGAAGTATAGAGGCTCTGTTGTGCATCTAGGATGAATCATCATGATGTTTGGCTTAGTCAGTATTCTAGAACTGGTTAAAAATTATTTGAGATTGGCAGAGGGTAACAGACTGACACAGGAAAGTTTAAATCAGGTAAAAGACATGACAGCTTTTTTCTCCCTCCTCCCTAAGGAAAAATGGAATATTTTTTTACAAAAATATTTTAAAGTATTCTTTTTAATCACAAAGTCATTTCAGGAGTCATTTTCTGATTAGCTTTATTTAGATCCTCTTGTCTTTTATTTTTATATAAGTAATATCTATAAACTATTGACTCTATGTCCTCTTGTGAAGGTGCAGGAAGTATTATGGCCTTTAACATCCCAAATTGCATTAAACCAATAGTGAAGCCCAAGCAGAGTGTCTATCAAAATATTTTCGCTGTTTTGCAATAAATTTCCACAGACATGGCAAAGCGCTTTACTGTCTGTAAGTGCTGATTTCACATTCTCAGTGTGCTTCACAGAATTTTGTCACAGAATTGCAATAAAATACAGAAATATTTTGTCAATGCCATGTAAGATTTGAAGTGAGAGACTACAAAGTATGGCATTTGTTATTAATTACAGGTCTAGGTCTCCTTTGGCATTCTCAACAGATTATTTTTCAGACTTTATGGAGGATAGCAATTAACTTTTCAAATAGGGCCACTCATAAGGATCCCAACATCTAAAATTAGACCACTAAGTTAAAAAATCTTGCCTAATAAGTTGATATTCCTTTGCTGCTACTAATGTTAATAATAAACCTCAGGGCCTTAAGATCTCTTCTCCTTTACACTTTCTCTTCTCCTCTGTGGATAGTTTGTTCTGGATGAATCCTCTTGTGTTATCAAGGCTATATCCACTGCATTCCTTTATTATAACAGATTGCAGTGCAACTTAAGTAATTGCTAGAGACATCTAGGCAGCAGCATTTAAAATGTTATGTGTGGAAGCAAAGCCGCCTGACAATGTTCTATCTATTGTCTTGTTACAACTTTATGGCTGTAGTTGTTTTAGAATTAGGGACATATTTGTTGGTGAAGTTGCTTCTCAACATTTCTTCGGTTTGGTTTGGTGTTGCATCATGAATTGCGAGTTCCCACAGCCCCCCTGCTGTAGCCATGACCTCAGTTCCCCATTGGTTGTCTGTAATCCCTCCCCTGTTCCATTCTCACTGGCTGTTTCTCTGTTGATCCCTCCCATGTTCCCTTTCTCTATTGGATTATACCCCTCANACCACAGTTTAGGTTTTTTTCTTGTGGTGCTTTTTAGTGTTTGACTAATACTGTTATCATATGCTGCCCTAATGAAATTTCTGTAGGAAATGAGTATTTCAGTTGGATCAGAAGTAAAAAGTCTATTTGCAAGTGTTCCTTTGTTTGGTGGTTTGTTTGTTTTCAGATTAGGAGTCTTTTTTGTATGCCTATCTCAGTCAGTCCATCAGCTCTTAGTCTGAGACATCATTTACCCATCAGGAATTATTGTTTTAAAGTAAAAATTTAAAAAAAACCCAAAATACTGTCTCTTAAATGGGGAGGATTTGTAGTTAAACTATGGTCATATGAACGGCCTTTCTACCTCTGAACTAATTCGTTTTTCTGTGTTTTAAACAGAAAAGAAATTTTAGCTTAATACTGGAGGTGTTTTTATCTATGAAAACGTGGTTGCTCTAAAGAGCATTCATCTTATAAATATCAGAAACAGTCAAGTTAAAGTTAACTACTTATATACAGTGTTACTGTTCTATACAGTATTCAGTTGGGAAAGTGAAAATAATCTGAAATAAATTGAAACACTAGAATCTCCTTTTCTTAAAAATGCAAATATTGTGCCTGAAATGTATCTCATAACAGAATTTTTTTATTTTGTGTCTATGATACATATAGCTGTAAATGTAGTGAAAATAAGGATAGACTCAAGTTCTAGAAGGGCTTGAACTCTTCTTCATTACGTCTAAAGCTATAACTCCAGTAGTGTATATGAGTTCATTTATAATCTATGGACTTGAGCAATCATAAAATCAATCATAGCTAACCTGAGCTGGAATAGTTTATAGGTGCCACTTTTGAGCAATGACAGCATAAACTGCAATAGATAGGTTTCTAAATTGACAAGTTCCCTTTTCTAAATACAAAAAAAGCCTCGGATTAGGGTACAGTTATGGCATGTGACAAGTATGGAATGCCTTGAAAAATGCTGAATTTTTCTAAGAATAAAAGTTTTCTACCTACCTGGTTTTTTTGGTCATGATTAAAAAAGGGGGTAAAAAAGAAACTAGCATAGTCATTAGGATTGGCACCAAATGAGTTTGAATTATTTTAAAATATATTTTTCTCTTAGTTTTAAGAGAATATTCAGGCACTATGTATTTTTCACCAAGCAAAGCTCTTTAACTTGGTTTTTCACTGTTCAGACAACATCATCACTGAGAATATGGGTGAACAGGCTTTATTTTGAGAGAAATCAGGGTTTTAATTCTGTTAAGGCTTTATTTAATTGAAAAGCTGCTGACGTTGGTTTTTAAAGTCTCCTTTCTTTCTTTTTTTTCCCAAGCTTGAATTAGATGCATTTAGCTACATACACTGCAGAGGTAAGGTGGATTGCAAGACACCCCCTCACAGTCTGGTCGCATATTGCTGCACAGCTCCTCTTTCAGATGGCTTTGCTTATAGTACCCTGGTAGTTTTCCCCATAGTGAATTTTTTTGACTCAGAAGTGTCAAAAGTATCCAAAGGAAAAAAATAAATCCTTGAAAATTACCTTGATTTGGTTATGTTCTGCTCTCAAGAAAGAAGGGCTTCTACTTGTGCTTCTTCACCAAAAATTTGAAATCATTATTTATTCAGTATTAAATTCTGATAGATATAAAGTGCCCTGATCCTGGTCCATTAAAGTCCATTTGCCCAAGTGATCACTGAAGTCAGATGGATCATCTATATGTCTGAACCTTAGTATTTTGAAGAACTCCCTGTATTTGTCTCCAAATATGAACACTCTGAGGTATCATTTTTGTCAGTGAACATCTGTATGAATTTCAACCCTTCCCATATAGGCAACTTATCACTATTTTATGTACTCATTTTCAAAGATTTCATTAAAACATATATAATGGTGAAAGTCTCTGCTTTCTTGACAAAAGAGAACATAGTAATTTTGACTGTTATTTAAAATATTACATATAATAATGTTCCTTCTTACTAAAGAAAATATTACTGCAAAAAATGTGGGTTTACATCTTGGGATGAATTATGTGCCTTTTCTTTTTTTCTTTTTTTGCTGGGTTTTCTTAAATATGAATAAAATTTCCACTTATGATTCATTAAAAAAAAGTCTTTCATAGATATCTCATAAATTTAAGATGATTTCTTTCTAGTAATAACTACATAGCAGCACATCTGTGATTTCACCATCTTTCTAAGCTGCCATGATACCTGGTATTTTGAAGCAAGCTTTAGTCTGAGCATTGTCATATTCTTGTGTTGGTTCATAAAAATGGAACTTGTGGTTAATATATAGAACTGTTCAGCAGTTTCTGCTACAGCAGCATGCTTGTGGGCCACAAAAAAGATTTGTAATGCAGTATAATTATTTTGGTTTTATAGACAAATATAAATGAATGACAGGAAAATCAGGCCATCATCAGATTCTTACAGTCAAAAGAATTTGTGAAATAGTATATTTCAGGATATCTTCTGACCTTCTACTCTGTGAAAGCCTGAATAATAAAACATTATTTTCCCTGTGGGGTTTTCATGCTGAGTGGCTGGTACCTTTTAATTTGATGAGCTTTGTTGTTGATTTCTTGAGTCTGGGGCCTAAAGATGATACAGGATCAGTATAGTTTTATGGACAGAAGAAACTTAAGTCTTTCTGAAAAGTGTAAATCCAGCATTTTTCAGATCTAGTAATCTTCTGTTCTTGAAGGAATAGTGCAAACAGATTAGTTTTTAATTCCAAAGATACATGAACAAAGATTTTCAGTTTACACCATTATTCTATGTCAGTGCCAGGTAACTTTATTCACTGCATGAAGAAGGATGCGCCTTTACAGAAGCTGGTTTTGTCAAGGTTTGGACTTGCTGTTGTCCCATATTTATATTGGACATGGTTGTGGTTTATGAGCAAATATAATAAGTAGATTATTTATTCTGATGTATTGCTTTCCCTTTCAGCATTTCTATTTCATGCATAATTTTTTGTAAATGGTT
Organism: Edolisoma coerulescens; assembly: GCA_013397115.1. Lineage (NCBI taxonomy): Eukaryota > Metazoa > Chordata > Aves > Passeriformes > Campephagidae > Edolisoma > Edolisoma coerulescens. The sequence continues at coordinate 312,583 of VWZW01000995.1, forward strand.
CCATTTACTTATTGTTGGAAATGCATGAATGGTCTTAGGAACCATCAAGCAAAAGTTTATTTTAATTCAATTGAATTTATATAATGTTACCTGTCAGAGATGAAATATCAAATAACATAGAGAACAAAGAAGTGAAAAAAAGACATGGCAGAAAAAGACACTTGCAAGCTAAGCAAAAATAACAAAAATTAATTCTAAGAAATTTTGAGGAAAAATAATTGAAGAGATCAGTGGTTTTCTGCTGGCAGATGGCTGGATTTGGATGACGTGGTAAGACTGGGAGAGAACTAAGACAGCGAGGAAACATCAACCAAGACAAGAAGTATCAGCAGAAATGGTGACAAAAAGGACAATGCAAAAGCATATTGTTATGAAATGACCAGGTGATAATTGTCTTTCTGTCTCTGTTGGGTTTTTTTCACCCTGTCTTCCCTTGCTTATTGCTTTCAAGCTATTATCAGTCAGTCTGAAAAAGTTATACCTGCTTCTTAAATGGCCACTTCCATTTCTGATGCTTCAGGGAACTCCAGACCTTATTAATACAGGAAAGAGTAGTCAGCCAAGTTCAGTTCTCAGCCTTGTAAATAATCCAGGCAACAAAGCGGGGTCCATAAGAAGACAGTAAAGTGGTAAGTATGTCCATTCTGGCCTCTGGTTTGTAGGAGGCAAGATAAAACATGAAGATGAAGGCAGATTGTTTTTTAACTAATGAGTGCAGACATCTGTTTCATCAGACTTACAGAAGAAGCAGAAGCCAGTTGGGAAACCTCACCTATCAATAATTTAAAAATACAGTAAGAAAATAATGATAAGGGCATCACTTCACTAAGGCACAGAGAATAAGGTCCGAGTGAAGTCAGGGTAAATCAAGTGAAATAAAAGAATTGGTCTCACTTTTGTCCCCTTCTTGATGAAGTGATGGTAACACTAATTTCTTTTGCTGGTAATTTAAACAATGGACCAATTAAGCCTGTCTAGTGAGCAATCCACTTCTTTGTCTTCTGCTGTGAAACACAGTGAGAGACAGGTGGAGGGGGGGCATCAGGCTTTCTCAGTGTAGCCCATGAATGGCTATGGGCCATGATTGCAGTGTCTTTTTAGAAAAGGCATCTTTAACTGGAAGTTAAAGTTGTTCAGGTGTTTTATTTTCATGTGACCTTGTCTCTGAATTCCAATTGTGAAACAAGTTAGTATTCAGTTAGTATATTGATTGTACATATATTTTCATGTGGAAAATGAAAAACTGGTGCCTAGCAACATACATTTTTAGAAGCATTTAGTAGTGTTCTTCACTGTCATCAGCTGTTTTAATTAAATTACGTTAACATTGCTTCAAGGAGATAAATGCAAACAGAGTAATATACACCTCTTGAGATTCAAACATGCGTGCACATATTTATTTTCTGCTTGTTGTCTCTTCATATCTTTAGTTTATAATTTAAATTTTAATACAGAACTCCATAAATAATACAACACATAAGATGCATGTTTTATAAACATATATATATGTATTTATAAAAACATTTCATGTAAGCATGTGATGTGAAAGGTTATGACTGTCAAATATCTCCCATTCAACATATAAATATTTAAGGATTCCTTATTTGTGTCAGCAAACTCCTGACATTGAAACTAGGAAGATGGAAAGTCTCCCTTTAATCACTATTCCATTCCTTCATGCAGCCTAGGTTTAATTTTTGCACATAACTTACTCTGCACTTCAACCTAATGGAACTGCTTGTGGTTTTTTTCTTACAGTTATTAATAGGTGGCTTTGCTTTGTATGACCTTATGTGTGTAGCAAGCAGGACATAGTTGTTTCAATTATCTTTTTTTCAATATGCTGCTGTAGTAAAGGTTTTTTGTTAGAGTTAACCAGAACATTCACAGCACTGATGCCTGCATGGGGTCATCATTTTGGTGATTATTCCTATGTAACTCAAGACATAAAGAAAATAAGACTGGAAGAAAAAATACTTATACTGTTCCAATTTGTTTTAATTATTTTAAATTGAGTAAAAACCTGTGATAAAAATGGTTTTTGTCAAGTTTTCTTGAATTCCAGAACACTGACTGAGCACAATTCCTGTGAGGAACAGCTGAGGGAGCTGGGGTTGTTTAGCATGAGGAAGAGGAGGCTCAGGGGAGACCTTATCACTCCCTAGAACTCACTGAAAGGGGGTTGTAGCCAGGTGGGGGTCGGTCTCTTCTCCCAAGTAACAAGAGGTAGGACAAGAAGCAATGGTTTCAAGTTGCACCAGGGCAGGTTTAGATTGGATATTAGGAAACATTTCCTCACCAAAAGTTGCCAAGCATTGGAAGTTGCCAAGCAGTGACCCAGAAAGTGGCTAAGTCACCGTCCCTGGACATATTTAAAAGACTCATACATGTGCACTTAGAGAGATAGATTAGTGGTGGATTTAGCAACAGTAGTTTAATGGGGGGACTTGATCATCTTAGAGGCCTCTTCCAACCTAAATGATACTATGATTCTACATTTTTCTACATGAAACATTTTATTTTATTTCACTAACCTTGGTATTAATCTTTGGCGCTTCTTTCAAATAGTATAATATTAGTAGATTGTCAAGGATTACTGTAATCGGGGAATTTGCAGTCCTTCAAAGCAGGCCAGAATTTCAGAATTAAACTGTATCAGGGTCTTACCAAAGTGAGTAAAATCTATGCTAAAGTGTTGCAAGAATTTTAAGGTGTTCTTGCTGAAGAAAATAATAGTGCAAGTTTTCCTGATTTTTTTTCTCTCTAAATCTGTGAATTTCACAGTCGTTATATGGCAATTCTACAGGGTCTTGTTTGGTTTTGAATGTACTCTTCTGGTTCTGCATTTCAGAGCTCCCGCACTGTATCAGAAACACAAATGCAAAACTGCCTGTGATATGTTTGACAACTCTGTTACATGCTTTTCATCTGAATCACAGAATGTCTTAAACAAAGAGAATAGTTGAAAAAACCATGCAGTTTTGCTCATGACTTTGGAATTGTTACATTAAGAAGATGTTAAAAAGTTGAAACATGCTGTCTGTCAACACTGGCAAGTGTTTTCAAGTGGTACATACCAGTTGATGGAAAGTGTGCGTTGTGACAGGTCAGTGTTGTTTTTCATGTCTGTGAAAAATATGAGTTTGCTAACTCTAAAAGTTCAGGGTGTTGTTTTTTTGGTTTTTTGCTTGGTTTTTTTTTTATATATTGTTTGTTTGTTCGTTTTTTCTTTGGTTGGTTACTTTGGTTTTCTTTAATGGGTGGGAATAGAGAAAAAGAGTGTGTGGATGTTAGACTTCCAAGGTCTGAAAGGAGATGTATGTCTTGAGAATAAGTTCATGTAATAATTTTTTCATCATTTATTTACAATGAAGAAATATTATTTCTTCTTTCTGTTATGTCCTTGATTAATGTGCCCTTCCAAGGTATGTAGAAATACAATATAATANAGTAGATCGCTCCTCTTCGCCTTTATCTCTGCTGGCGCGTCTCCCACCGGCCTGGGGAGAGCCCCATCGAGTGGAAGCTGCGTTCTTGACCACTTTCGTGTGTTTTCCTGCTGTGGCCAGGGCGTAGCATAAGACCTTGGGCTTTCTGCATCCAGGCCCACATGCTGCCCCAAGCAGCCGGCCTGGGAAAGCTGCTGACGGCATCCTGATATCGTGGCAGCGCAGCCACAGATAGATAGATATGTATTGTGCATGTGAATTACCTATATTCCATGACACTAGGCACTATATCAGTAATCCAGCTAATCACAGGTATCGAGCAATAACAGTTTTCAAGCATTACAGGTAGATCACAATTACAAAGAGAGACAAATGTTAAGATTCAATGGTAGAATCATATTTTTCTGTACATGTATGCATTATTCCTTTCGGTATGAATATAATTTCATTTTTTGCTGCAAAACAAAAACAAAAACAAAATAAAACAAAAAACCAGTAAAAAGATAGTTAAGACTTGTCCTCACTCAGTTTAAATGGTGATATAACAGACTAATGCACTTTTCAAGAGGAATAAAGGAAATATAATGAAATTTTAGGACAATATTATATTATATTAGGTAAATATAAGTTACTTGAGTAATTTTATCTCTGGATTTTTTAATATGCTACTCATTCAAAGCTTTGAATTTAATAGTAACTTAGAAACTTGAACAATTGGTGTGGCTTTTTAAAATTTTCTCTGAACTAGTGATCACCTTGATAGGTAGAAGGATTCTTTTGCAAACAGATGGAACATAACTGAAACTTGACTTGTGTTTTTATTTCTTTTGTTTTCTTTTCTACTTCATATCCTGTGATATTTAACACAGTAAAAAAATAGGAACAGTGAGTAATGAAAATATGATCTTGAAAAGTCTGTCTATAGGGCAAAAAACCTGTATTTTAGTATTTGACATTTCTCTTGCTTTGCTTCTTTTCAAGGCACTTGCTGTCTCACAGGTTTTTTGTATAGGCAAGACTAATTTCAGAGTCTCAGAACAATCTGTAGAGGTATTCCTTGGAAAAGGAAAGATGACTCTTATCAGTTAGACTGAAGAAGGTTATGCAATTCTGAATATGAACTGAATGAAGAAAAAATTACAATTAACATAGAAATTTCCAGAAGTAGCATGTAAAAAATGCAGGGGGAAAATAAAAGGTAAAAATAGGCCTGACATAGGAAGATACTAGCATAGAAGACACTTCAAAACTTTAGCAGAAATAAAAATGAAAGGGATGCCATTTTGTCAGAAAGACTGTTCCTCCTAACTTTCAGGATAGTCTTTCTTCCCAAATTTTACCATGCCTCATTTGATTTAAATATTAACGACAAATCATAGAATTATGGACTATCTTGAGTTGGAAGAGACCCATAGGGATTGTCAGAGTCCAACCCAGCCCTGCACACACCATGTGCCTGCAAGTTTTGTCCAAGAGCTTCTTGAGGTCTGTCAGGTTTGGGGCTGTGACCACTTCCCTGGGGATCCCAGTGGAAGCCAAAAGCTAAACTGTGAGTAACTTAAGTGAGACCAGAATTTTAACCATAAGCCTTGTCCGTATCCTGCAGATTATCTCTTCATGTTTTGGTCATTATTCATGCTTTCATATTTAATTTTACTTGGTCTGTAATTTTCAATTTGTGATAGGCTGAGATATCCCTGAAGAGCTTTTGACCCTACTAGAAAGCTTTGTAGGATGAGAAGTCTATTAAATTAAAAAAAAAAAAATTTGTTCTATGTTTATTAGATTATTAATGATACTATGAAACCATCACCCATAACAAAAGTCACACCTATAAATAGTCTTTCTCATGCTTAAGTGTCCTCATGTTCAATATAATATTGTAGAAGGATTGTATCCATGTAATACACTGTTCTGAAGACAGATAAGTTTAGGCATGCTTTTGAAATGTAAAGTCTTCACTTTAATAGAATACAAGTAACATTTCTGCTTTCCACTTTACTGGTACATTTTTTTGTTCACAAAAATTGATTTATAATATTAAAGTACATTTACATATTAAGGCTGAACCTTGGTAAAAAGTTCTCTTGATAAGTCATTCAAACTTTCTAAAAAATTCTAGGAAATAAAACTGCATTAGTGGTCAGATTTAGCCAAAGGTAGCATAATGTAGTTCTACCATAAAAATGTTTACTATTTTTGTGTTTTTATTTGACTCAGTGTCATTATCAGGATTTAATCAATGTTTCCATTTGTCAAAATGATTTCTTTATAAACCACTGTAAAATATAGATGCATCTCTAACTTTTTTTAATCCATCAGAATCAAAAATATTTTTTTATTCAAAAATTGTCATCATATGCAACAGGCAAAAAGATTCCTAATGTAATATGTTTCTTCTCATTAATGAATGGTTAATCTTACCTCCTATGTACTATTCATATCTAGTGGGACAAGAGAAACAGAGCATTTTTAATTCCAAGCAAAAATGATACCTTTCCTTGAATTTCAGAATACCTTTAAAATTAATGCTACTAACTTTGGCTTTATTTTTTCTTATTGGTAGAAAGAGGGCCATGCTCTTCTTGGCTTTCTAAGACAGATTTACAGAGGATATTCAGATTATATATTAGAAAAAATATTTTTCACCACCAGGGTGGTCAGGCACTGGAATAGATTGCCCAGGGAGGTGGTGGAGCCACCATCCCTGGAGGTGTTTGAGGTGTCTGGATGTGGCTCTGGGTGATATTGCTTGAGCAATTTAGGGGTTACGGTGGCAGTGCCAGGTGGATGGTTGGACTGAGTGACCTTAAAGGTCTCTTCTAACCTTGAGAATTCTGTGATTCTACAATTTGATTGGCAATGCAATGTATGCTAGTAAAAGAATATCCAGATGACTTAGAGGTAATAGTAATGTGACATAGAAACTCCAGTAATCCAGATGAGGAGTTCATATTTTATCTCTGAGGGGAGTAAATAAAAGTCAGCAACATTGGTAGGACATTCGGTACCTCACCCATAAAGCTTGCAAGCTAAGGAAGCAGTAGTTAGCATCACTCAGTATTTCCTGCTGCCTGTGGTGGAAGACAAGCTGGAAAGTTGTAGGGATGCAGGTTTTCCTTCTCCTATTTATGTTATACAGCTGTGGTGGAACAGCAGTGGAAACATGACAAGCTCCCTGGGATTAAAATACCTGAAAAATACGGCATCACATGAGATAACTCTGATCATATTTAAATTTAAAATTTTATGTGCAGAGTGCCTATACTTTTTCCTGATTCCCCTTTAAATTCAACTGTTTGACTACCTTAATATTCACTCTTCTATTGTCACCTGCACATAAATTGGAAGAATACATAGTTTCAGAGAATTTTCTGCTGCAACATTCTGTCTTGATGACTTTGTCATTCAAGCAGGTTGAGGCCTGAAAAGAAGACTGATTCCATGCAGAAAGCTCACAGCAGCCGGTGCAAGCTGGTTTGGTGCTTTAAATCTTAAAGGACACTGCTTGTCATGCACAAAGACCTTTCTTCATGTCCTTTGTCTAAATGACAAGGGAAAACAAATTTTAAGTGGGGTGTTATCACTGTCAAATGGAATTCCTGTACTCTGTCCAGAGCATACACATTACGTCGTGAAGCTGGATTATGATACATTATGCAGGTTTTCTTGCAGGTGTGGGGTAGGCAGATCATTCCAAGATGCTTATAGATGCTCAGAAAACAGATGTTTTTTCACACACCAGCTGTGTTGACATATTTCAGTCACCTTGAATGCTGGTGTTTCTTTAAGTGTCACTTACGGTATCTACCAGTAGATACTCAATCCAGGAGTATTTCTGATCACTTTCTGAGAGAACTGCATGAAAAACACACACTTTAGCTATCCTGAATATATTAAATAAGCCTTAATTTTTTCAGGCTGTGAATCCTAGTGGAATTTCAGCACTAAATGCTGACTCAAGTAGCTAATTTAGCAGCAGATTAGCTTTATGCATGCAAATGTTCCCATTGACATCTGCAGGCTTGATTGCAGGTTTACATTTAAACAAATATGAGGACTTCCATGCATCAAAGACCAATAGACATTATTTATGTCTCAAACTTTGCGATTAGTAGTAGCTATTATTTCAGTGTATTCTTGTTGCCCCCCAGGTATAGCCTGGAAAGATATATTTGAAAGTTGATGTATTTCTAAAATATTCCATAAATTTGTAGCTATGACACACTTTCCTCCTCTCTGCACACAGAATTTGATAGCCTGTTGAAAACTGCAACATAAAAAGCAATTTAATAAAAAGTGATTACCAATATTTCAGCATTTCAAAGTAAGACAAAGAGAAGGGAAAAGAATGAGTCATGACAATACTTGAAATGTCAAATTTTGCTTCTATCATCTTTACCAAAATAAGAGTCATGATATGTACTTCTTCGAATGCAATCTCTACATATATAGAGTCTGTAAGCAGATGTATAGAAACCTCCTTTATCCTAGCTTCCCTTTAGCCTGCTCTGAAACAGACTTAAGAAACCTGAGACCGGTAAACTGACTTGAAAGTTAGACTGCTTCTGGGATAGTACTGAATATGTGTATATATTGTTTCAAGGAATTGAAATAACTGTGATTATTTTGCATATAAGTTACCTCCAGTTTCTGGCAACACTAATCACTGGGATCCTTTGGATCATGCAGACCATATTTGAAACATAGCCTGGACCCAGAGTACTTCACCACAATTTTTGTCTCTCACCGTTTCCACAGAAAAAGCTGAATTACACTTTTAAGTCACATATAGAAGCAGAGATGGTAGCAAGAAGAGTTAAAAAAACCCAACCAAAACCAACCAATCAAAAGAAAAAAAACCAACCCTACCAAAAGCACAACAAAGCATAGCAAGAATCTCCTGAATTTAAGATAGCTATAACTGGTGGTCTAAGGTTTCAAATTTTTCAGGTGTTTTTTGCCAATTAAGGACCAACTTTTCATATTCCAGAATTTCCATATCAGTAAAATTGATGCAAAATCCATGAAATGTTTGTTGTGTTCATATCTGCCTTCTAAGTAACACTGGTATGGCCCATACTTTCATTTTTTGCTTCTTCATTTTCTTTTCTATGGATCTGTTCCTCTGCTTAGGTATGTCTGTTGACTTGTCCCTCCATCCACTGTTACCTGTTCTTTTTATAGTATGCTTGGGACAACTCTAATTTGTAATCCTGGCTAGAGCAGGACTTAATCAGCACGATAAAAGAGGGAGTTGATTTCATGAGAGTGAGCAGCATTCTGAAGTCTACCATTTTTGGTCACGCTTTTCAGCATTCTTTACCCCTAAGAGTCTAGAAGTTGTGCTTGCCTTTAGTGCAACATAGAAAATTATACATAAAATATGTTAGTCACAGTTTATTTATTTTGGACTCACTTTTTTTCACTGAATTGCATAAATCACATACTTGGTACACCTATGATCTGTAATAGACTGAAATATTACTGCAAATATGCTTCCTCTCTTAAAAAAATTATCAGAAGAAATCTTAAGAAGTGATTTTTTTTTCAGTAGATTTCAGACTTCAGTGGAATTTACTATTTATTATTTACTTTAAAACAGCAAAGAAAGATCCATTTCTACATCTGGCCATAAGAAAAGAAAACACAAAGAGATCTAGTTTGTAGCTAGGATTCAGTCCACAGTCTTTCTGAAAATATTTGTTATTTAACTCACTGTCTCACATAATACAGCCTTTATTACAAAGAATAATAGAATATTTTCAGCATAAGAGAGGTAAATTATCCACTGGCAAATGTTGGAATGGTGGTATTCTTTGATACTCTTTGTGTCTGACTTGAGAAGTCTTCTATGGAATAAAAGAATAGGAATATCTGGTCATAGCCAGCAGAGGCTCATGATGAGAATGTCCTGCATAATAAATTTAATTTCTTTTTATTTACAAGGTCACCCATCTAGTTGACGAAGGGAAGCCAGTAGATGAGGTGTTTTTTGACTTTAGCAAAGGTTTTTACACTCTTTTGCACAGTATCCTTCTGGACAAAATGTCNCAAGAGTTACAGTAAAATGAGCTGCATCAGGCTGGTGGTCAGTCACCAGTGGGGTTCCCCAGGGATAAATTTTAGAACCAGTGCTCTTTAACTGCATTATAAATGCTGTGGATGCAGGAATTGGTTGTACCTCCAGCAACTTTAGCATGAGTTCCCTCCAACCAATTCTTCAACTACAGAAGAAACATAAAACCTCAAAAGCAATGTAAAAAATTTGAAACCGTATGGTCTCAAATCAAATGAAAGACCATGCCTGGTAAGTATAACCACCTTCACATGTGTATAGTCCAACTTCAGCTAGACTACCTTTAGTCTAAAGGTAGTCATCCACACTAAAAAGGTGGCAGAATGCACTGGTTCTGGGGAATCTCCCAGGAGGTAGGAATTTACACTAAGAAGGATGTTTGGGTATGGTAGATGTTGAAGTTTAGAAAATGTAGTGGCAGACAGAAAACAAGTGCTGGTTTGAGGTCTGTGGTCGTTGTTAACATGCAGCAGATAAATGTCTAGAATGTCAAGAAAGACTACACCAAACACCCATCTACACTTTTATTTAAATGGTGTCTTCTGAAGCACAGTGGTTTCTCTAGCCAACGTGCTTTATTAACAACATATATTAATCTAGTGTGTCAAAAATGTAATGCCACAGGGCTAGGATATAAAACTATGTCAGCCATATTGACCTTCTATCTCTATTGAAGCTGATATTGTTTTGTTCAATTGAGATAATAAAGGTATAACATGGAAAATAGTTGCTACTGATGCTAAGAGTACCCTTGCTACCAACCCCGTTTACTCTCTTGCTGGAAAGCACTGATATGGGATTTAAATGGATTTCCAGCCAGAGTACATATCTAAATACACAGTGTAGGTAATTCATGACATTGCCCACTTCCCAACACCATTTTGTACTGATAGTAAAGGCTGGTGATATAACAAGAGGCATTTGTAACTGCAAACTTAGGATAACCTGATGGATATACCTTAGGATAACATGGTGGTCCAGTATGGTTCAGACATACCTAGGTTCCTAAACAATATAGCCTAGGCATTTCCAGAACCTTTAATTCTGTATGCAACCTTTTCAATCTCATGTCACATTATGCTTGCCAAAAATGAAGTTACACATTTCTTGGCTATAGATACACTGAATTACATTTTAGCTATGTAGAGTAAAACAACATAAAAGCAATGCAGCGTAAATTCTTCCATTTTGCCCTCTTCTGGATAATATTCAACATAAATTTGTATTGTATTTTGATTTGTTTAGAATTTTGTTGTTGTTGTTGTTGTTGAAGACATGAAAATAACTTGCTAATAGAGAAGGTATAAATTTGGGGTTGGACTTGCATAACTATATGTACTTGTGCAATGATAGGCAATATTCAAAAGTAGCATCTTTAGGATAAAAATGGTGAAGGTGGAACAGGAAAGTGAAAACAAAAAGGAAAGGAGAAAAGCATCTAAAAAAGCAAAACAGCATAAAAAGTGGACAAGACTTTTTTTAGCATAATTCATAGGTGCCTCAATAAATATAGTTTCTGGGAATTAGAAGGGAAACTTGCATCATTTCTGAGCCCTTTCCAACCAAGTTATTAAAATCTTAAAATTAATTGTTACACTATTTAAGAAACAATCTGTCTTAAAACTTTCTGGCAAACACTGTATACTAATTATTTGCTGCATTCTGATAACAAGAACTGTCTTCTTTTATTGATTTGAGAAAATAGAAATGTATTGTATAGCTTTTCAAGGTGGCCTTTAACTAGCAGGCTTAAAAAACATTAACTGATTTGAGGTTTGGTCCAATATATACTCATTATTAAAACATAAAAAATACATTTTTCTATAAATAATATAGATCAAATTACTTTCACTGGTAAGAGATGCATCCACATCTCTGACTATTTAAAAAAATTGAGGTAGTTGTTAAGTTCTCATCTTTGATCTTTCACCTGTACCACAGCCACAATTCTAAAATTTGGAATTAGCTAAATGAAAAATATATGGCATCTCTAGTTTTTTTTCAAGGCAGTATTATGTCATCTTTCTCTATATGTTATATCAACAAACTTCTAAAGTGCTTTGTGATATAGACAATAGAGTATGGGTATATATAGATACTAAAAAAGCTTCAGCAGGGAATTTCTTCAGCTCTCTGCAACATTTTGTGAGAGTTCTGTCTTTCCCATGCAAATTATTTAAAACAATGTTACAATTTTGTAAACTTCTTGCACCTGCAGGTTGTTTTTGCAGTATTGTTATGGTCCTAACTAGAAAAATATTTAGAAATGGGTGTCTTAGAATTTGGCCAATCCCCTCAAGGGGTGGATAGACAAAGGACCAATTACCTTATGCCATTTAACACATTTTTGCAAACTAACATATAAAAGCCTTTGGAAAAATTATTAAATCATTTCCATTTATCCCTGAGCCTGGACTCTGTGTCATTTCTCTACCCGTCCTCAGTGCGACAGTGACAGGTATATTTATAATAATATATGTATGTGTCATTTTGATCATAAGGTAAGGTAGAAAGCTATTCAGCAATATTTCTCCATGCTGTGAAACGATTTAATTGAATATTTTACATTTACTTTCTGTATGATGTTTTGGTGTTTAAGGAAGATAGCCTTGCCTAGATTAATATATTTGTGATACTTCAGTGTTTCCCCAATCCAACGAAAGACTAATTTGCAGATCCTGCAAATTATAGTCTGTAGTTAAAAAGGCAAATTATTGCCAATTTTTTTGTCTAAATAAAATTCATTATTGAGTTTAGAACTCGGTAATAGAGATAAATTTGATGTCTCTTCCTTCCTTGCCTGGCAAGGCTGTGACATCTGTACACCTGGAGGTCTTCAGAACATATTCGGACAAAGTTTTGAGCAAGCTGATGTAATTTGAAGTTTTCAAGAAGGATATTGAAATAATTACATCCAGAGATCTCGGCAGCATAAATTTCTCTGTGACAGTATCATTATCTTTTCTCCTCTTCCCTTGCCCATCCATGACAGACATCAACACAGGACTGGTAAATTCTGCCACACTTAAACCAGTAAACAAATCTGTGGTTTTTTTCCTACTACAATATGAAGAAAATATGGTTTACTGGATAATGTGATCCAGAAAATAATGGAGTATAGCTGAGAGAAGGTATAAAAAATAATGCGGAATCAATGTCTAGATTTACCTGAAGGCCAAAATTTATTTGTTTTTGAAATTCCAGTTGGATGTAAACCAGTATCTTTGAAGTGCAATATTGAAATGGGATGGATTTAAGATGATGGCCATATTTATAAAGCGAAAAAGGAAAGAGATTTTTCATGTGTCTGAATGTGCTAACATCTCCTTCAAAAATATAATGGAAGAAAAATAATATTATCTACTCTGTTGATACAATCGCACATAGGGATGAGAGTATGCTTTCACAAAGCCGCATAAACAGTGATTTTGGTGACACCTCTTGATATGGTCCAAACCCTCTGCTCAAAGCAGACTCAGTTGGAGGAAGTTTCTCAATAGGGTATCCTGTCAAGTTTTGCATATCTCCAGAGATGGAGAAAACACAGCCTCCCTGGGAGGTTGTTTTCTGTTTTCAAACACCTTCAGAGTAGAAAACTTTTTTTTTTTTTTTTTTTTTTTTTTTTTTTTTTTTTTTTTTTTTTTTTATTTGTGTAGAAATGGGAAGTTCATGAGTTTTTAGTTGTGCCTTTTACCTCTTCTGCCATCAATGGACACCACTCTGGGAGTCTGGTTTGCCCTTCAATCCTCCCATCAGGTATTTATACTCAGATAAGATGCCCCTGACACTTCTCTTCTACATGATGAAGAGTTGAGGGTCTCAGTCTCTTCTCATATGAGAAATGCTCCAAAACTTCCGTTGTCTTTGTGGCCTTCCACTGGGCTCATTTCCGTAAATCCACTTTTTTCTTTTACTGGGAAGTCCAGAGCTGGACTCACGACTTAGCAGAGAGAAAGGCTCACCTCCTTCAACCTTCTGGTAAAGCTCTTTCCAATGAGTCCATGGAGCTCCTTCTTTGCTGCAAGTGTGGCTCAAGACCAACTTGTCCACCAGCAGGACGTCTTCTGTACTGGTGCACAGGGTTATTTCTCCCTAGGTGCAGTACTTTTCATTTCCTTCTATTGGACTTATTTTCCTTGTCTGAATTTATAATTTCATCTCTATAAATAATTTCTTCTCCCTTTGTATGACTATGTAGTGTCATCTCCTTCACTTGAAGAAAGAATATGTTTAATTTTGTGAATGCATGACTTCTAAAATGTAGTATTTGGGTATACTCTTCTGTGAAGTCTTTTAGAATGATCTCTTAGATGCGGGAAATCATGCATATACAAAATAGTGAGAGTTTATAAAGTGGAAACCCTGTAATTTAAAATCTGTCATTAGTCTGTGTTCACATCATAATTTCAGTACTTTACAAAAGGGTTGTTTATTCTCTAAACAATGCTTAGAAGTGAGTTAGTGCTTAGGAATACCGTCGTAGTTAGTGAAATGATAGAAACTTCAGTCAATCTATAGGTGTTAAACATTGGCATTAAAGTCATAGAAACACAATGCCTGTACCCAAAGAAGCTCTGGCTGATGGTTTTTGGGGGGTTTTTTTGTTGTTTTACTTTGGTTTTTTTTATCTTTCTTTCCCAATTAGGATGAACACCAAAAAAAAAAAAAATACCCCGTAGGTTATATTTACAGGATTTTTCTAAGAGAATATTTTATAGTTTCAAGAAGAAAGTTTGGCTTTTATGACTTTCCAGAGTAAACTTCGTGACTTCTGGGGTTTTTTCTCGTTTTTATTTTATAATAAAGTTTTTAACATACAGTCTTCATTTTAACATCCAGCTCAGAGACAATTTTTGTAGACTCCCTTGCACTATCAGACCACAGGAGGCACGAAGGGACTTGGTTCTAAAAAGAAAAAGAAGAGAAAAAGGCTGAGAATTTTGTTGGTGTCTTCCTTAAATAATTCTAGGAAACAAAGTAATACTTTCTGTATTTGAATTTTTCCCACAAGGAGTAGACTTTTTTTCCACTAGATAGTCGTTTTAGGTAAGGGAAAGTTGACACTGCCTAGCATGTAAAGAGGTCTAATCTTGGGATGTGGACAAAAACTGAAATTTACCACTGCAATTACAAATTCATGAAGACTTAAAAACATTTGGGGTATGAATATAGTGGCACAGAGTGCAGATCAAATTGCAAAACTCTGGCCAAAAAGCAGATGTCCTGAATTCTGTAGCAATGGCTACTGTTAGAGATCAGGGCAGAGTCGTTCTGTGAGTGTGCATTCTTTGATCTCATTCCTTACAATGTCTTCACTGCAGTGAAGTAATTCCAGTAGCAGGGCTTTTTCTTGGAACTTAGAGTGTTAATTCCGAAAAAGAACTTAACTCACAAAGATCTCTTTGTGTATCACTGCTGTTTTTTCTCAAGAAGGCTGCAAGATGAGTGTTGATAGATGGTTGAATTTCATTCCCTCTCATGAGACCATTAAAAATGTTAATGCAAACCTTTTCAGATGTCTAAGAGACTAAGTCAGGAAAAGTGGGAGGGTGGTACAGTGGTGAGAGAGAGGAGGGAAAGGTTAAACTTATTTGTGAAATGCCAAGTTGTGAGCAGTATGCTTTTGCTCAACAGATATAATGCACAATCTGGCATTTGGCTTGTGTGGAATACAAAGAGAAGAACAAAGGACTCTGGGTATAGATTTGTGCTAATCAGTAAGGGAGTATCTTTTCTTGGTCTACAGAGTCTTCAGGATGTAACAGATGCAGCACAAGTATATGTTGGAACAGAATTTCTGCTCCTAATGTGTTCTGCTGGTCATTTTCCCATCTCTTTCTTTTTTTTTTTTTTAATACATATTTGAGTAATGAAACAGTGTGGTCCTTAATGAAAGTATAACCTATCTTAGCTGAAACCTTTAGAAAAAAAAATGTAGCCGGGAACTCATTAAAGATGCTATATGGTGTTACAAGAAAACCATGAAACAAAGGATTTATTTGAGAGATTGCTGTACCCATGGTTATATCAATTTGCATTTTTTGACTTTTCATTCCACTAGTGTCAAGGGGTCTTCTGCTTTGGAACTACTAGAATGAGAAGTTGCCTTTGACCAGAAGCTTTTTCATGACTGACTCCTTTCCTCCCCTCCTTCCCGTCAAACGGCATAATCTGCTGATGCACAAAAGAGAATTTCAGTGTTGTGCACTGTTAGCTGTGAGCTGATAGGAGATCACCTGGACTTCTCTCTCAGAGCAAGTGACATTGGTGAAGGAGATCGGGTGATGGTATCTTCCAATGACACCTGCTGAAGCAGAAACTAAAGTATATACTGCTGAAATAGTCAGAGGTCAAAGTCATCTTTGCAACAACCTTGTAATAGTGCCTTGTTTTTAGGTTTTGTTTTTGCTTTGAGAAGACACTCAATAGAATACAGTGATTCTGCAAAACGGGTTGTACATTGTGTACTATTCCTGCTATACAAGCATGCAATATCCAAGTCATTTGTTGTTTCAGAAAAGTGACTTAGGTGTTAGAATTAAAATAGGTGTTACATTAATTGCTTTTGAAATATCAAATAAAGAAAAATGTAGATAGCTGATAATTTGCAACTTATTTTTTAATGTCTGTCCTACCTTTGATGCACCACAGTTTAAAGTCATAATACTCTGACAAGGACAACAAACACATTTACTGGCATGAATGATGCAAAGGGCAATTACAACAGTCATTAAATATACTAAAGAACATCACACAAAACTGAAAGGCGAGTAGGATTGCAAGAGTGTTTCATCTATATTGGTTTGACTGTGTTGCTCAGGGCTTCATTTCCTTTAGGTTTGAGCATTTCCAAGGATGGGGATGCCACAGCCTACACACACATCTTGTTCCACTGTTTGACAACCCTTATAAGCATAAAAGAAATTTTCTTTATATTGAATCTGAATTTCCTGTCCAAGCTGTACTTGTTGCCTCACATAATGACAAGAAACTGGCTTTATCTGCGTGATGTTTTCTCATTCCTCAGTAACAGAAGAATCTCACATTAACATCTTTTTTAAGGTTGAAGGAACCCAGATCTCTAATCCATGTGCTCCAGCCCTGCCATCATGGTGAACTCCACTGAAATCACTCCTGTATGTCAGTGTATATCCTGTGCCAGAACCCCAGGACCCTGCACTGTTTGGGTGATCTCACCAGTGCTGAGCACTGGAGCAGGATCAGTCCCTGACCCTGCTTCTGTGACTGTGCAAGTGCATCCCAAGATTAAGGGACTGAATCTTGCTGCCCAGGTGCACCGCTTCCTCCTGGGAAGGGATTGCTGCCTCCCAGGAAGTTGCTGCCTCTCAGTGCCTTTTCTGCAGAGCTGTTTGTGCTCAGTGAGCCCTAGCCTGTCCTGCTGCAGGGGTGAGTCCTTTCCAGGACTTTGGGAAACTCCGTAAGTAGCTTGTCCCTATGAACTGCAGCTCCTTTCTTCAGCCTCTAAATTCCTCTAAATAACAGTTCTACTCTCCAGAACACTGTCCATTCCCCTCAATATTCTGCGTCCTCGCCTAGATATCCATCAAACAGGCGGTGAGGGCAGACATCCCCTTGGCTGCAAGGAGTCTTCATGTTATCATGCCAAGGGCATCGCTAAAGTCAAGGTGTGCAACATCCACTGCTCTCCCCTAAACACTCGGTCAGTCACCTATCACAGAACCTGGTCAGGGTTGCCCTTGGTAGTTTTCCATGAGCACAAGGCCACCGTGGCTTCCAGAATGAAGGTCTGATTGCACCACGTGAGAGCAAAGCAGTGCCAGGTTAATCTTGGTAAAGAGGTGACTAGCTATTTCTTAGGCAGTAGCGCATGGAAGCAATCAGAGCAAGAATTTTTCTCAGGATCAGTTTTTTACTTAAATGGGACACCTCTTTCATATTTTGTTTTGCTTTGTAAGTGAACAATTATTTTTATAAACCACACATATTTTTTCTTAGGTACAGTATCATGAAAGTTAATTGTTGAATGTTAAACTGGAAAAAATTCTGTTCCCTCAAGTTTCTGGAATGAGTCTGCATTAGAAAAGTTCATATTACAAGGTGCTGTTAGGTCAGTTGACTTGACACTGACACATCTCAATTGATTTGTCCCAAAGTCTATTAAACTGTGTCAAGCTTGTGCTGGTTTTAGAAATAATGTCAGTTTTAAGTGACCTTAAATGTGGGATTTTTTTCCTTTCTGTAAATGGGTTATATATGATGAGAAAGAAGTGTGTTCATTGTGTATTGTGTTCTCTGTTAAAGTACATCTTTCTTTTTTATTACTTTGTTTATCCATTAAAGAACATTAAGCTTCCCCTCACTTTGGATTTAGTTATTAGGATTTTATCCTTCCCTGTCCATATGCATATCAATGCACAGAGGTTCAGCATGATAAGTATTGGTTGTCATGATTTTTATCTCTGAATTCTGTTTCTGTCGTAAGTATATAGACAATGGAAGGATAAGAAATATGTGATAATATCTTTGGTGAAGAGTAACTGGCAATATTGTCAGTGAAAAATAGGGAAACAATGCCTGTGTTTTGTTTTATCCTTACTCTGCTGCAGCCTAATGTATTTGGAGGAAAAGATTCTGCAGCCTTTCTAAACTACTTGTGTTCCTCCTGAAGGCAATTAACTACTGCTGTCAGATTTGAGTTCCCAGAAGGGCTGGTGCAGTGGTATTTTATTAATGATACTCTGCAGTAAAATGTATAATGAATTGTGCTGTTTCATTACACAGAAAATCCTCTTGGTTGCTAAGGGTTCATATTTCTCTAGTAAGCTCATACTGAGGGTAGCTACTTGACTAAATGTCCCTGTGTAACTGATGTGAATATGTATTTATTTATTTATTTTTGTATTTATAAATGTAAACCTAACATTTTTTTAATTGCTTGTAGATCTTGGATTAGTAAAAACTTTGGTCATTCATCTTGTGTATAGCATAATTAGGAGGTCTCTGGCACCAAACTTCGTGTAAATGTATGTGTAGAGTGTACTTTTTATATTAAGTTGGTCCTTTTTTCGGTTGCTTAATATTTCTCTCTCAAAGAGAATTATGTTCCTGGACCTCTTCTTCCTTACTACTGGAAACCTGACCATATCACACATCTTTATTCTAGAAACAAGTGGTAGATTTTACTTCTCTCCATTACTTGGATCCAGCAGAAACTACAAAATGAAGAAGAGTGATTCCTACTCCACTGAGAAATCTGAAGGCTAAGGCTAACCACCAAGTTGCTATTTTCTGTTTCAGTACCCAATTAATATTTTTTGAGATTAGGTTAAATACACCATATATATATATGCACATCAAGGAATCACCCTCTAGTTTTGGGGCAAACCTTGGGCATGATATCTGTACCTTGGTTGTGACAAGAACATAAAGCATTTCTAGGTCAGAAAGCTTTATATGATCTCGTCACTGAACAATAAATTCCTGTGCTGCTGAGTCCAGGTTCTGTGACACTGTTGAAGTGCCACTGTTCTGAACTAGAGAAGACAAGATTTGGTTAAACAGTGAGGTTTAAATCTCTGAATGTACCAATCTGCTTAGTTGCACTGGACTTTTTCAAGATGCAGTTTGAAAGGTTGCTAGACAATTTCATCCAGGCTGCCTTTCCCATGAGGACTGGACCAGATAATCTTTCAAAGTCCCTTCCAATGGGGTCTGGTCTTTGTCTTTATAATTCTGTCCCTTGGCTCTAGGTGCTGAGTATGTGGATTGGAAGTAGGAGGAAACAAGAATAAGTCATGCATTTGAGATATATATACAAGAGCAGAGCATCAAAACAGGGAGATGCAGACAGCCTCGGACTCACCCTTTTTTTCATTCATCTCTAAAACTCAGTAGGTGAGTGTCGTGGTTTGACACTGGCCCAACACCAGGCACTCACGAGAGCTGCTCGCTCACCCTCCCCTGCCACAGCTGGGCAGAGGAGGGAAAAGGAAAAAAAAAATTAACCAAGGCTTCATGAGTGAGATAAGGACCAGGAGAAAACACTCCAAGGGCAAAACAGGCTCAACTTAAATTGCAAAGTGAATTTATTGCTAACAGAATCAGNGGCTGCTCCAGCCTGGAAGCAAGGGCCCTCTCTCTCCACCAGGTCTTCCACTGGATCACAGCCTCCTCCAGGCATCCACCCATTCCAGCATGAGCACCTCCCCCATGGGCTGCAGGTGGATCTCTGCATCCCCCATGGATCCCCATGGGCTGCAGGAGCACAGCTGCTTCACCATGGCCTCCACCATGGCCTGCAGAGGAATCTCGGCTCCTGCACCTGGAGCACCTCCTCCCCCTCCTTCTCCACTGACCTTGGTGTCTCCATGTTGTTTTCCCTCACATGTTCTCACCTCCTCCTCTTCTCTGACTAGAATCCAAAATCTCATGACTTTGTTTTGATCTTCTTCTTAAATCTGTTATCACAGAGGCGTTACCAACCTCCCTCATTGGCCCGGTTTTGGCCAGCAGCATGCCCATCTTCAGAGCCATCAGCCGTTGGGTCTGCCAGACATGGTGGGAAGCTTCCAGCAGCTTCCTCACAGAAACCATCTTTGTGGCCACCCCGCTACCTAAAACCAGGCCATGCCGGACCAATACAGTGAATTATGATGAAGTCCAGCGTATGTCTCTTATAGACTACTCTAAAAATTATACTGGAAGATCATAGTAACAGCATGATTTTATTGTGTATAAATTCTGATTTAGCAATATAGAAGAGGTTTTTGTCATGAATTTGTTGTTTTTCCTCATGTCTGAATAGCTATGGCTTCTAATGATTTTCCCTTGAAAACTGGAGAGATCTCCACACATTCGTGTTGTATAGAAAAAGTCTCCAGATGATAACTATATACCTATGATTTAAATGGCTTTTAATGATAATTTTTTGGCAAAAAAAAATAGTGGAAACTCCTTTTTGTTT
>VWZW01000995.1:333117-345458 GCA_013397115.1 Edolisoma coerulescens
CCAAGAAAGCAGTTTAGTAGTCCCATTGAGTTTATGAATGTGGGCCTCTTTTTTCTTACCAACTTTGTTGGATCAGAATGAGATAGTTTTAACACTGTAGGATCAAGTCTAACATTTTTGATGCATGGCTTCCAAGCATAAACTGCAAAGTGGTTTGCAGCAAATACTGGATGTAGTCAGCAATCAGTGAAGATGAATGCCATGCTGTGTAAACTTGTGGTGTTATCTAGCTGATATTTCCAAACTGTGTTACAAATGGTCAAATATCTGTAGATCTTTTCAAACAATATATCACTGCCAAATTGGAATGGTTATGTATTGTAAAGGATAGACTGCAACTCTAGTTTTATAAAACTTACTTCACCAGTGTTCTCTGTTGGAACAGTTTCAAATACCATCCTGTCTGTGCAGTGGAATTAGTGTAAATGATAGACATTGCTGAAGTTTCTTTGTAATTTTTAAAACCTTGGTCTTCTTTTTTTTCTTCATGATTACATATGACCAAAGGCTACATATCCATCTGTGTTTTACAATCAGCAGTCTTCTGAATGTCTTAGAAACAATAGATGTTACAGTATAGTTTAAAAGGAACCTTAGTGCAGGGGGGTAATGGAATATACTTTATTAAAGTCTCCAGAAAGAAAACACAGGAACAATATAAAAAATGTACTGAGGATGCAGCACATCTGAGAAAGGTCTGATTTTCAAATTGAACGTGTTTGCAGTGATAGCTGTATGCTCAGCAAGTTCTCTTTACAGTAGGGACATTACATAAGCAGTACAATTGGAGAAGGAAAGCTCCCTTGAAAACTGCTTAGGTCATTTGCAAATTCCAGGTCGACTTTTCTTGCTAGTTTTTGTCTGTGAGGTTCTTTCTTTTCTTTTTCTTTCTTTCTTTCTGTCTTTCTGTCTTTCTTTCTTTCTTCCTTTCTTTCTTTCTTTCTTTCTTTCTTTCTTCCTTTCTTCCTTTCTTTCTTCCTTTCTTCTTGCCCTCCTTCCCTCTCTCTCTTTCTCTCTTTCTCTCTTTCCATATATAAATATTTATTTTTCTTTCTTCTAATATGAGAGATTTATGAGTAGAGTCATAGAAACTGATAACTGTTCAGGTCAGAATGGCTTACCATATGATACAAGACTGTATCTCCTGTGTTACTGGCAAGCTACTACTTTTCTATCAACTGTTATAATTGTATCAAATTTTTCAAACCTTTTTTTGTTTCTTTAAAGACTGGAAAAGACAGGATGCCGTCATATTTCAATAATATGATATGTGGAACATCATGTAATAAATTTATCCTTGTCAGTTGTAATCTATAGCTTGTCATGTTGAATTATTCCTGAGATGATTTTGATTTAAGCATGGCTCCATAAATTTGTGACAGAATCTACTTAGGACTGTCAAGGCAAACACTTTGATAATGAGGCTTTCCACTAGAAAAATGAGTTTATATTACATTTCCAATCATCATGATTACGACCTTGGTAACATTTTATTGACTTTATGGTCAGTTGTATGTATGTCAGTCGCCCTTGGAGACATAGATATATCTTCAGTGTATTATTGACACCTAGATGCCATATTGATGGTAAATCCCTTGTTAATATAAAAGACAAAATCCCTTACAATATGTCACCTAAGAAAATTATTATTGTTTTATTTTGTTTTGGTTTGGTTTTTTTTCATTTTGTTTTGTTTCATTTCATTTCAATTGGTCATCCTTTAATCACAAATTCATTGTGCTTCCCTCTATCAAAGACATTCAGAGAACTCTCAAATTAACTCCTAGTTCTTCCAGTGATGTCTGGAGTGCAAAGACATACCTCATGATTTGTGTGGTCTGACCTTTTGGATTTTTACTGGATAATATCAGCTGTAGCCGTTGAGGTGAGAAACTGTTCTGAATCTCCGTGGACTACTGGGCAGTAAAAAAACTATTGCTTGTTCTTTAAAATTTTCTGATTGTTCAGAAATTGGTAATTCCTGTGAGTATTATTGTGATTTGCCTGTGACATGAACTAATTTTGTTAATTTTCCTGAATAATACTTAAAAAGCTAGTAAGATTATTTTATTTGTGGCTTTATGAATAACTTCATTTTGCAGACATCCGTATTCTTTGAAAAAGATGTGTTGATATAGTATTTCACTTTTCTTTAATAGAGTAAGAAAACATTAAAATATTTTCTTATGGAGGAAGGAAGGCTAGAGATATAAGAAATGTCAAAGAAAAATGTAACTTGCAGGAAAGTATAGCCTGATAATCACAAAACCTTGCAATTAGGAAGTTAACCTGAGCAAAGAATATGCTAGTCTAGGTTCCTTAGTTAGTGTGAGTATTTTCCTTTCTTGGATATTGAAGGATAACCTCATATACTTGTTTAACTTATGCATACATGTGGCAAAGTAAAGTAGATTTTGCCACAAAAGCCTTGAAATAAATACGGTTTTCCTGTACAATTTTTATTTATCTTCTAATTAAGTTTACTTTCAATCTGTACTGGCTTCTGAAATAAATTGGAAATATACATTTGAGCAAACATGTTCTTCTCCGGGAACTGGAAATGTTTCTTCAGGTAGACCAGAACATTGAACCCACCAGGCTGTGTAAAGGTGATATTTCATATGCTTATAATATACCTCATTTGGAAAATGATATCACTTTATTTCCTTTCACTGCAGAAAAATACTGGTAGGAAATTTGCCTTCCAATAAATCTACAGAAGGAGCATTGTATCCACATAAAGATGTAAAGTGAGTCAATAGTGAATATGGCTTGAGAATTACATTGTAGTCAGTCAAATCCAAAACTACAAAGTTGGAAGAAATTGTGGATGGGAGTAGCAGTACATGGCAAGGGAGCATGGCCAGGGGTATACTACTGTGTTATGTTCAGGCTCATTTCAGAGTATACAGTAGAGAGTTGATGTCTGAGATTAGTAACTCAAAGAAAGTTGGTGGGGGCAATATGCAATAGACATTCTACTACTATTCTCTAATACCAATCTTTGTGAATAAAAATATATTTGCAATGACAGACCAGATGAGAAACAGTTTTCCTGTCCAGTGAAAACTCAAGTGGACAATAAGAGTCCAAGTAACCAAATGCAAATTAGTTAATTTAAATTTCAAATCAGTTACAAAAATAAAGGTCAACTGACAGTTTTAATTGCTTGAGCAACCATTACTCCTGGGACTAGTTTTAAAAAAAATAGTAGAAAACTAGTAGAAAATCTGGTGAAAAGAATAATAAAATTTCAGAGACTGAATATCTGATTGTGAAAATATAAAAAAAAAAAATTTAGTTGGAAAATCCAGAAAAAAAGAATCATAAATTAATGATTAATCTGATTATTTCAAGGCATTGAAACAATGTCTTGCTGTGATGTTTACTGTGGAGTTAAATTTTTATAGACAATTTTAGTAACTCCAAAGTGTAGCATTTATTTAAAGACACATGAAAGTGAAAATGATAAAATTGCAGAGTGATGAATCTATCCTTCCATGATTTAGGAACATGTGTTTTTATGGAATTACATCTGTGCAGCAATGGACTATTAATTAGAAAATTATACTAACTTTTTGAACTCTAAATTTTGAGTGTAGTAGAAAAATTCCCGAAAATAAACACTATTGCTATATGCAGATTTTATATACATTAAATATTTATGTCAAATGGATTTCTGAAAATTAAAAATTAATTTCTAGCACTTATGAGCTTATGAATAAAGTCTTTCAGAGAAAATGTGGAATTTTTTTGCTTCCATTACAAGGAAGTAATCTTGAGATAAAAGCATCTTGTGAAATCTCTCAGAAAAAAAAAAAAATAGAGCAAAAAACCAGAAATATTGAAATGCCAAAACAAGATTTTAATTCTGAAACTATTTCACTTTTATTAATACGTATTTTTTTATGTGTGTATTTATGAGTGAAAGTATCTGATTACATTTTATCTGGTAAAATGCACTTTTAAATGTAGAGACTGTATGATATTAATTAAAAACTCTTCTGTCTTGGTGTTATTTTTAATATGTTCATTAGCCATAACACAGTTGCTGTAAAATCTGCTTTGTTTCTTGTTCCACTTCTAGGAGAAATTAAGTATGTGGTATATAATGCATGTCCTATCAAAAGTGCATTTCTGTAATCTATTTTCATATATTTTCTTGCTTTCGCTGTAACAGAGTTAATACTTATGTGATTAGCCAGTCATTGCACCTGCTTTTGCAACTGGCTAATCAGGATATTCCTAGATATTGCTTTTCATCTATGGCTGTCTCATTCCGTGAGAGTATCAACTTGCTGCAACACAGGTATTGTTATACCATTTCGCAGATCAATGAACTGAGCCACAAAAAAAAAGTGACATAATGTACCAAAGGTCAGGTGTGAGTGGCAGTGGCAGAACTGAAAACAAAATTCCAGATTCCAGTGCTAAAAACTGAATCACTGTGAGAAAGATTTTCCAGTGGAGGAGGGTATAATAACCTACATGGAATTTTTGTTAGTAAAATAAAAAAGTGGAAAAGATGATTAATTGTCTCAGATCATTCATAGTTCATATCTCTCCTGTGACATATGTTGGAGCTCTTTTATGCCATTTTAAACTGGACCAAAATAAACATACATATATATGTGTGTGTGTCTAAAGTCTATTCTATATATATATTATGAGTGTGTCAGTGGGTGTGTGTGTTTGCTTGTATGTACATTTACATCATAGGACTGCTGTGTGTATTGCACTTTTGTTTGTCATGGGTATATGGCTTGGAAGTTACTCGGGTTAGAAATGAGGGGTGAGCGCTGTATCACAAAAAGAGATGTGGTCATTTGAGTGGGGAAGGCACATTGCTTGCTGTAACCAAATGGCAGTTCAGGTACACTGAAAAGAAATTTACAGAGGAAAGTTTTAGCGTAAGTAGAGAGAGTTATCTAAGTATTCAGTCTTGATACAGAAGGTCATGAAAGCATGGAACAGAAATGGTACAGGCAATGTCAATATTTATATTTGCACTCTTGGTATTATAAGATGTGAAGGCAGTGGCAGGGACAGCAGCCTCAAGACAGTAATATGAAAGTTTTACCTGGTAATAGATTATCTGCTCACACTCTAAGATACTGATATATATGGATACAGTGCTTTGTTTTATTTAATCTGTTTCAAGTGTTTGAAGCAGGTAGGTGACATTATTCGTTTTTGAGACTGCCCTTGCAGTTCATTGGTACTTATTTTAATATAGTTTTAGAAAGTAATACACTATAAATTCTCTTTAAGGTTAAAAGGCCCACAAAGGTGATATACACTAGCTTTTTTTTCTTTCAATTTTCAGAACAATAGTAGTTTCATGATGACTGTAGTCTATGTTAGCAGAGAACACTTCAGGGTGAATCTTTATGGACTAATATTTGTCTTGTTGTCATGTTTTGAAAAGGGTTCACAGACTACTATTTAATACCTGCTTTCCTGTTCATGTATGGTCTGTGTAGCTAGCTGGACAATTATCTCCAGTCATTGTGCAGATTTAAATACCTCTCTAAGAGTACCTGTCTCACTCTGCAGGGTGTACTTTAAGACAGATTACCCATACTCCAAGCTCCCTTATTATGACCCTGTTCATCTTTTGCTTGGTATAATTATAGTTGTGCATGGAAAAAAGTATTATGTTAGATATAAGCAAGTTATAAATTTTCAGTTAGCTTCTGCAATTGGTTTTCACTCTCTAGGGATGGAAATAATACTCAGGATGCTCTTTTTTGTTTGTTTGTTTGTTTTTTGGTTTTTTTACTACCACTTGTTATGTTTGTCTGTTCTCATCATCTCTTCTAATCTAAGCCATCACCAATGTCCAGATGCTTGTATCCTGCACATACCTCAGCCTTGCTTTATGCCCCTTTTTCGAAAGACATTGTTTATCCATCGTCTTCTCTCCCCAATTTCTTCAGTTCATTTGTGTTTCTCTTTCACTCGTATCTCCCTCTTCCTAATATATATTCCTGTTTGTCTGTTTTGCAACAGCTTGTGCATCATTTGATTGACTGACAGCAGGGACTGTGCTTTGCTTTCTGCAATCACTTGTTTCTGGCTCCCTATTTCACTCATTCCTAATTCATTGTCCTGGAGAAGATAGCTCAGATGGCTCCCTTCACTGGCTCTTTTTTTTTATGTACTCAACTTTTCCTAGGTGTCTATAAAGACTTTTTTCTAGAAAGTCACCATCTTTTTGTACACTTTTCACAAAATTGATTCCAGGTTCCTGCAACATTTCATTATCACTGTCTGGATATTTAATTTCAGTTTTAAACAAGAGACAGCAAGAGCTCCACATCTTTAACTGGAACTAATTGCAGTTCCAGTACATTACAAGGTTAAGTACTAAAAAATCGGCACCAGACAGGATTCTGGCCCCTACAAGACGACTTTAAATGAAGTGTGCTAAGAAATGTGTAGCTGTAGCTGTAGCGCTGTGCTTTTGCTGAGATTGTTTCTCAAATCTGACAATCTGTTCTGATTCTGAGTGCAAAACATCCCATCATGAGTAAAATTTTCTAGTAGATCACATGTTCTGAGTGCATTTACAGAGAAGGATTTGTGCCGATAAGAATTGTAGAGTGGTTGGACTGTTAGAGTTTCTGTAGATCCTGCTAATGTTATCAGTAATTCCTAGTCTCTTGCAAAACCAATATATTTTCCCAAGTTCTAAACGTGACTAAGTGCATAACTAAAGGTTGTAAATGGCATTGTAATTTCCTTGGACCTTGATCACTATTCACATGGTAATCATCCGTTTGCTTTTTATCACTTTCTGCCAACCCTACTTTCCAAGGCTGCATAGATTTATTTTTTTTCACTACTATGTACAACTTCCAAGTCCTTGTATGCTCCTTAATGCAGAAGTGGATAATGGATTTTCTCACTCAATGCCATACTTAGTTAATGGGAATGAAATCTCTACGGGTGCATATCCTTTAAATAGTACCATTTTCAACTGACCCCTTTCCAAAACCAGTGTTCCTGCCATTCTTCAGTCTGTAGCTACATGCAATGGAACAGGGGGGCACATCAACTATTGTGTTTCTCCAGTCTAGACTGTAACTTTGTGTCTTGGTTTGAAAGACAGGTGTCTGCTTAGGAAGGCCGGAGCCTCCCTTGGAATGGAGAATGAAACCCCCTTTCCCTCCAAATTATTATAATTTTGGAATTAAGGGCTTTCAGGCAAAGATATGAGGATAGGAATAACAGTTCTTTACTTATATATATATACATATATATACGTATAACATGGCAAGCCAACAACAATAACTGTGGCAGTAACAACAAACAGAACCAGTAACCCAGTGNGCCGGACTCCGCAGTGGTGGGTTCTCCCCCAGAAGCGAGTGTGGCCTCTCTCTCTCCCGAATGCCGAGAGAACACCGCGCCAGGGCCCGCACCCCAGCCCAAGTAAAAAGAGGCAGCTCACAGACCCTCCCTTCCTGTGGCCAGGTCCTTTTGTCTCTCTTAAGTACTCAGTGATTTGTCTCCTAGCTGCCTGTATGGGAAAAATTCTTTAAGAGAAAAGGAAAACAAAAGGGTAACTCCTAAAACCCAAACACTTTACGATAATCTTCTTTCAGGCTTTGCTGCTATAGAACTTGGAGTGAATCATGGAATCCATGATTAAGCAGCTTTTTTCAAAAATTGGTCTGTTGCAAAGGCCTTTCTCAGATCATTGAGAAGTTCATTGTGGAAGTTCGAAGTTGGAAATCAGTGTGCACCCGTGATTAGTGTTCATCAGGGTGATGGACAGGACTGATGAACTAGCTCAAGAAAAGTCATTGAAAGCACTGGGATCTTCCCAGGCCATCCTAGAAAGCTTCATACTTGATTTATACTTCCTCATTTTCTTCACTTCTTGTTCTGAAAAAATTGAAAATTCTTCAGTGTTTTGTATGCAGAAGTGCTGCATCCTCTTCACCACCCTGCTAAATAGCAACATATGTATTACCATACAGTTGTTCAAAATGTTTGAATGAGATTTATCTTCAAAAAGGACTTTTCAAGGAAGACAGTGTAGTCAAAGCACTGTAATGTCAATTGGAAACTGTCATCCCCTGGAGAAAGCATTAGTACAAATTCCATTTATGTTAAGTCTGTTCTCGTTTCCATTTCCTGGTTTAAGTTCATTCTTGTAACACATACACTGTTACCTGCTATTTCCCTTTTGATTCTTTATAGGGAACTCTTTGAATTCCCTGTTCTAGGAAACACTTCTACCAGTTACTTTAACATGACTTTTTTCTTTTCTCCCATATTGTGTAGCATAGAGTAAAAGATTTCATATAGCATTTTGAATTAGTTTTGATTGAAAACTTTGGTGTTCAAGTTTTTTGGTTCAGTTTTGTTTGTTTGTTTGGGTTTTTTTAATGTGTAGTAAATCAGCTCAGGCTTGCAAACCCTCACTTTATTTATGTGTACTCTATTCAATTTAAATTTCTGTCAGAGTGAACTTTGTGATTTATACCTAAGTTTGGAATTAAGCATCTATCCAGAACCTAAATGGGATGTCTCCTTCAAGGAGGAAAACATTGAAAATTAATGCAAATAAGGAAAATCAATTTTAAACCGAGTGTTGGTGTGAATAAACAGTATCTTTTCATTCCTTTGAATCCACTTTGAATCAATTGAACTTACAGCCTTATAGTGTAGATAACATCATATGTATGTTGCTGCATTTTTTTTCAGTAAAGGTCACATTTTTCTGCAATTCACTACTGGTGTTGAAGACATATTCAGGAGCTACTAGATGCATCCTCCTTGTAATGTGTCTTATGATGTTTTATGCCTTGAAATTTCAGGAAATTTGCAGATGCAGAAAATTTAGATGAAGATAAATAAACTAAAGATAAGCATCCAGATTTTTGATACTGGTTCAAATTAAGTATTTCATCCTTTAATAGTTTGACTACTGATGATTTCAATATTTGATAGTCTTTCTTTCATCAACAGTTTCAAACATTCCCTATTTTGTTTTGAAAGTGTAACTAATGGGAAGAAAATTTGTCTGCCATTGGCAGCCCTCTCTATTTCTCTGTATCTTACTGAAGTTACCTCTGATACAAGGAGATTGCTGAAAATATTTGATGTGGTGTAGGAGAAGTCTCTTCATTATGACTAGTTTCCTACTTTAAAGCAAACTAATTAATCATGGAGCTTTCTCCATAGTTTTGCTGATCCCCTTTTGTCTCTTTAGATGATAAAGAGGGTTAAGGGCTCCAAGCAACTTGACCTAGTGGAAGGTGTTTGGCAGGGCTATGGAACTGGATGATCTTCAAGGTCCCTTCCAACTCAAACCATTCTATGACTATGTGATAATATACAAAGAGTCATAGCCTTCTCTTATGCAGTGATATTACCCCATTCTTAGTAACATTTTCCCATGATTCTGATTAACATTCTATTACTCTGTTCTTCATTAGTTTTCTGAAAATAAATATGAAGAAATCTTTCCTATATCCTTAGGCAAGTAGCTTCAGATCATATGTCTAACTGAAGCTGGCATATAGCAATTACTGTTGACATGAATTATTGCTAAAGAGTGCTGGTGAAATAAATGGTAAAATCCAGTATTTTAAATGTGTCATTGACATAATGGAAATAGTTGGGCCTCCTGAAGCTACAACTAAGCCAGCAACATGTGCTTACAGCAAAGAAAGCCAACCATATCCTGGGCTGCACAAAAAGAAGTGTGGCCAGCCAGTCAAGGAAGTTGATTGTCCCACTCTACCCTGCTTTGGAGAGACCCCACCTGAATCCAGTCCCGGGGCATCAGTGCAAGAAAGACACAAAGGTGTTAGACTGGGTCCAGAAGAGGGATGCAACAATGGTCAGAGTTCTGGAATACCTCTCCTATGAAGAAAGTCTGAGAGTTTATTCAGCCTGGAGAAGAGAAGGCTTCAGGGAGACTTTATTGCAGTTTTTCGATATATATAAGGGAGACACGGGAAAGCAAAACAAAACAAAATGGAACAAACAAAAAACCCCTATAACAAACCCCCAACCAATCAAACAACCAAAAAACGGAAAACTTTTTACCAATGCCTCTAGTGACAGGAAAACAGGCAACAGTTTTAAAGTGAAAGAGGGCAAATATAGATTGGACATAAAAATATAATCAGACATTGTGACTTATCAGAGACCTTGTGAATCCCACATCATGGGAAGTAGCAAGGTCAGGTGAGATGGACTATTAAGCAACATGATCTAGTGAAACATATTCCTTCCATGATGAGAGTGTTGGGCTAGATGATTTTCAAGTGTCCCCTTCAACCCAAACCATTTTATGATTCTATAAGAAGAATGCTTCCTAAGAAGGCATTTTTTGTTTTGTAAACTGAAATACCTGTTTGTAGTTACCTCATCTAACATGTTCTGAAAAGTGACCAAAATTTTTGCTTATCCATTCAGCTATATTTTATATAAAAGTATTATCTTCAAAACAAAACAAGACAAAACAAAACAAAAACAAAACAACACAAAAAACAAAACTAGAGAAGCCCTTCATTAGGGCCTTGATTAACCTAGGAAATACCTCCTTTACTCTTGGACTGAAAATTGCTGAAATGGAGGGGCACTTTGACAAATTTACAGTTTGTTGCATCTCTTTTGTGTAGTTGCTTCTAGTGAATAATCATCAATTCCTTTTATCTTCCAGTGAAGAATCTCTCAACCATGCTAATGTTAATGGAGATAGAGCTGGCTTTCCCTGAACTGTAATGCCATGATGTCTTCGTATCACTGACAACTATTAACTTAAAATACTTGTCATTCCATAATCCTTGTGTGCAATACTGGGAAGGTAGGTCTAGATTGTCCCTCCAGCTTTGGGTCTGATGGCAATTAACACAGATGTGCAGAGCATGAAGACAGGCATATCACCCGTAACTGCAGTGGTATCATAATTGGGTTCTCCAGGGAGTGCTTCTGCATTCCTCACACAGCTATGAAAGTAGTTTGGCAAATAATCCTCTACTTTACTGCTTGGCAAGAAGAATTAGAGTCCCTGACTGAAAATAGTCTTACTTCTTACCTTCTTTTTATGTAAGATACACTGTTAGGTCAAAATGTATGCAAAGATCCTCCTTCCTTGCCAGCCAGATATAATGATGTGTTAAATTCCCTTTCAACAAATGTAGCAACTTAAATCCTCTGCTGTGAGGGATAGGAGGTATAAGAAATTCACAGATTTTTTTTCTGTTTACTGTACTGATCACGAGGCACAACACAGTTCTGTAAGCCAAGTTTTCCAGTCTCTTCCTCCAGTGGTAATGGAAGCTCTGGACCATATTTCTAAAGGCTGTCTCTGTGACAGACAGAGAGAGAGGGGAAAGCCTCAAAATATAGGGTGAAAAGAGAAGGTATTTATTTTCGTGACCAATTATTTGCCTCTTTTGAAAGAAAGTGAAGGCAGGTACTTAAGGCTTTTTGTTTTGATTTGGTTTGTTTTTTTTTTTTTTTAAATCTATATAAGTGTCTCTCTGAACATCTAGGTTTCTAAAAGCTTTAATATCATAGTACCATCGAATAACAAAATGGCTTGGGTTGGAATGGACCTTCAAGATCATCTGATATACCTGGGTTTTAAGTGCCACACAGGCATGTAAATGTCATTAGCTTGTAAATGCCTCTAGTTTATGAGCTTGGACTTTTTTATTACTTTTTCTTTCCTCATGAAAGTATCCCCAATTCAAATGTTCAAAAGTCTGTAGGCTCCCTTGCACTTTATTATGCAGATATAATCAAAGCCAAGATTTATAACCATAATCCACCACTTCTATCCAAGTGAGAATTATTATTGCAATCACCACTCCATTCCCCATGTACAGATATCATAACTTTAATCCAAGTTAATAAAACTTCTCATCTGTAGAATGAGGCTAGTAGACTACTTTCCCATAATGTTAGAGGATTTAAAACAAATGAGAAAATATGCACAACTGAATCCTCCTGGCACTTTAAGCCACCAGAAGGCACTTACCTGAGGTGTTTTGATGTTCTTCTGAAACCCTGCATTTAGCTATAAATATCACTTTGCAGTTTAATAGGACTTCAAAAGCAAATATGAGCAACATAGTACAAGAAGGGATTCAGGATCCAAGAAATTTATTGGATCTTTCTTTTTCTTTTCTTTGTTAAAGAATTATATAAGAGGGTTTTTAAAGTCAAATACTATTTCATTGCCATGTATGTGACATGGTAATAGTCAACCAGTTTCTTTTTCTGTGCTGATCTGCATAATTTCTGTGGGTCTTCTGCAATTTTGTCAGGCCATGGTGATTTTTGTTCTGGAGCAAAATAGAGTTATTGTA
>VWZW01000995.1:345504-412824 GCA_013397115.1 Edolisoma coerulescens
TGGGTGGGGTAAACATTGAATAATATTGAATACTATCCCCCCACCTGGAGAGTGGGAAAAGATTTTAATCTTTTCAAGAAACACAAGTGTGGTGCTTCTGGAATAAAACTAGTATATTGTGTTGGTGTTGCACAGCCTGGTTTTTGATAGCAGGGGGGCCACAGAGGTGGCTTCTGTGAGAAGCTGCTAGAAGCTTCCACCATGTCCAGCAGAGCCAATCACTGACGGCTCTGAAGATGGACATGCTGCTAGCCAAGGCTGGGCCAATTAGAAATGATGTTAACACCTCTGTGATAACAGATTTAAGAAGNCTTGGAGGACTGCACCCCGTGGAAGAGTGACCCACACCACAGCAGTTTTGGGAGGACTGTGTGCCCATGGGAACAACTCACGTTGCAGCAGTTTTGTCAGGACTGCTGCTCGTGAGATTGGAGCCATGGAGAAGCTTGCGGAGATCTGTCTCCTGTGGGGAGACACCTCCTATGGTGCAGCAGGGGAAGGACTTCCTCTCCCTGACTAGCAGAAGAAAACCTTGGGTGATGAACTGACCAAACCCCCACCCCCTGTCTCCCTGCACTGTCGGTGGGAAGGAGGGAAGGTTTGGGAAAAAAGATGTTTTTAGGGGCCTATTTTTACTTCTCATTATCCTCCTCTGATTTTGTTAGTAATAAACTCATTTTGTATCTCTAAGATCAGCCTATTTTGCCCTTGGAGTGTTTTCTCCCGGTCCTTATCTCAACTCATGAACCCTTCGTTAAATCTCTCTCTCCTCTGCCCACATGTAGCAGGGGAGGGTGAGTGAGCAGCTTTTGTGGGTGCCTGGTGTTTGGCCAGAATTGGTACCAGATTTGGTAGCAAATCTACATAAGATAATCTCTTCCTTAAGGCTTTTAATTCTTGCATAAGCAAATGAAACAGGCAAAATATAGCTGTAGTGTTTCTGATGGAGAAACCACAGACCTGACACTCATTCCCCAATTGTGCTGCTGGCCACAAGCTGAAGGCCCTTCACTTCCTTTTCCTTGGTTCCTTCAGTCATCTACTGTGCCTATTCCAAATTTTATACCTTGACACAATATTGTCTTGGGTTTTGTGTCCCTCTGGAACAAATAATGAATAAGACCGGTAGAGTAAGAGTGGTTGGCAAGAGTGAGTTTTTGAAATATGTATCGATGAAAAGGCTGATATTAAGGTAGTTACCCAGGTAGTGCCCTTGAAGTGTGTTTGATACTAGATGACCTTGGACTCCTTAATTTTTTAATCATAGTAGATTATGTCTTATTGCTGGCTTTATTCCTTCTAGTCAGTATTTCTGTACCATTTTCTCATCTTAGACAGCTGTCAGACCTCTGTTACCATAGTATCTGAGTTTTTCCCTATCTGTACTGTATTTCTCCTCATTGCAGTCGTGTCATGTATTACCTGTACTAACTGAGACAAGACACTAACTTACCTCTGTAAGGTTGCAAATAGGGTTGATGCTGGAGTGGGAACTGAAACTTGTGTTCACACATTCTTCACTGTGCGTTATAAACTTCATATCTTACATAGAGGTAGGCGACCAGTGTTTGCTATCACACTTTGGGGGTGTCAGGGGAAGTCACTGGCCTGTTCCTTGGAGAATAAACCACTCCGCTAACAACCCAGTCTGAATAAAAAATGTTTCTTCTTCACCCCTGCACTCTCCTTGAGGAGCTGAATATCATGGTATTTCATAACATGCTTCCTGCAGAAGAAAAACAGTGTAAATAAAATGTTCATATTAGTTTTTCAGTGGCATAAAAATTCTCCCAAATTATTTTGGAGAATGAAAATAATGCATCTGAAATAGGAACTGGCAATTCAAGAAAGTTTGGCTTTCTTTGCCATCTTTGATGATCTATAAATAGTTTGTCATAAATTACCTAATAACAAGGTTTTTTTCTCTTGCGTTCATTAGCAATGTCAACACTGTGGTTCTTCTGGGCTTCAGTTCAGTGAATCACTCCTGCTTAAGGACATTTATGAATGTACATAATAGCAACTAAAGTCAATTGGAACAAAGCAGGTACTTAACTGCTTGTTCAAAAATAAGACTTTAATTCTTCCTTACAATTGATGTACTCTTCCCTTTGAGTTGAAGAAAAGGATTACAGTGCCTCAGTTTCAGCCTCTGTGACTATCGGTATCTACAGAGCCAGTTAAGTGGCGTCAGCTTTGAGAAGATTTGGCCAAGGTATTTCAAAGATAGAATTTGGTTGCAAATTCAGGAGTGGAATTAAACTAGAAAATTAAAAGAGAAAGAAGACGTTTTCTTTGAACCATCACATTTCATTCAAATAGTAATTCTGTTCTTGCCCAGTGTATTCGGGGCCTTATTAACATGCAATTTTCTTTGCTTTTGTTTCATTTCACCTTGTGGTGTATGTAAGTTTTCCATGAGTTAGACAGAAGCCAGTGTTGCACTAATTCTAAAAAAAGCATGGTGATGTAAGAAAGAGATATAAGGGTGAAAAATTGCAGGATTTGAAGGAAAAAGCTGAGGACTCTAGGAGTGAAAAAGCAAGAGTGATTACCAGGGGAATTAGTTTAAGTAGGGTAAATAGGAAAAAAACAAGTTCTGTTTCCTGCCCACTTTCTTTTCTTTAATAAATATTTATACTTTTTTTCTCAATTTCCATTGAGATCACGTACAAGTATCCAGATGTAACAGCTGACATTCAGAAGAGTAGTTGTTAGTATCCTTCTACTTCTTAATTCGTCAGAATTAATGTCCTTGAGTTATTCCAGTGAAATCATTTTAGGATACATGATCACCTTGAACTCTTTTTATGTGCTTTATAAATTATTGCTAAAATAAACAGTGATCTGTAAAGTTACAGCATTTGTGTTGAACATTTGAAGCAAATATATATTAAACAGTATCCCTCCATTATGAATTTCTTTTTTCCTTTAAATAGGAATTAAATAATATAACCTTAATTTCATTTTCTTCAGCATGATCAATGATAGTAAATAAACCAAATCTTATTTTACAATGTGATCACTCAGTTTGCTCCTTGTATAATAAATTATGCCTTCAGAACTCTTGGAGTGCACATCAGTCGAGTTAAGCCCTGAACCACCTAGTGTAGACTCATTTACTAGTCTAGTATGGACTTATTTATTAGTCTACACTAGTGCTTATACTTTTATAGTTTATATGATCTAATTCTATCAAAATGAACTAATTCCTCATCAGAAGTACCATCTGTACCACAGATGGCAGTGATTTAACTTTGATATTTAACATGATATCTCTGTGTTGAGAAATCCTATGTAATCACACTACATGACGAACTATAAGTGGCTTTTCAAGGTGTCTAACAAAGGAGGTAGACTCTGTATATTTGTAGACTTCAGAGTGACACATCCTCACATTTTCATTTAAAATAAAAATGTAACAATATGAGTTAATAAGAAATTAGATAATTCAACATCATTTACTCTTGTATCTGTTATAAGAGCATTCTGTAACTTTTTTTTTGTTTTAAGAAACAAGTTCAATTTTCTTTTCACTAAGAAGAGCAAATGGTTGGCTAAAAACACGTGAGATTTATCTCCAGTATAAACCAAAGGTTATTTTTATATTTAGAAGGATGTTTTTATATTTAAAAACATCCAAAAACCTCAAAGCATATTCCATTTGGTCTATTAAACAATGTCAACCTCTTTTGTAACATCTGAGGAACGCAAATTTACATATTGTGCACTTCTATTTTCTTTTTTATGTTCATCTGTATTATTCCTACTGCATTATTCTACTTAGCATTATTCTTAACGTATCTTCTACTTTTCTGTTTTCCACTTAAATGAGTTTATAAAATCACCTTGCCTTCATCCATTTTCCAGGCAACTGCATCCTGCTGTATATATGATATAAACCCTTTTCCTGCTTCCTTTAAAAGACTGACCTGTAACTGGATTGCTTCCACCTTTGCTGATGCCCCCTTCTTGTTAAGGTCTTTTCACATAGCCAGGGCTCCAAAATAATTTTCTTTCCACTTCTTGTTGTTGCTCCTGGTTATCAGAATGTAGTCATTTCTCATTTCTACTTTAGTGCTTCTCAGTAATTAGCAATATCATAGGCAAATGGTAGCCACTATGAATCCACTTAAAAGAATACTAGCGTATAACAACTCTAAATTTCTTTCTTGCTAAGCAGAATTGCTGGTTTGGTTTTAAATGTATGCCACGTACCATTAAAAAAGGACAATAGAAAAGAAACAAAACTCTCTCTGTAACTACATAGAATATTTTATTTAAAGCCATTAAAGAAATTAATTTTCTATTAGTAATTTTAATTATTCATCTACAGGCTTACTTCATTTTAGGTATTATTATGAGAAAGTCAATATTTTAGTGAGTATGTAGACACCACCTATAAATGTATACAGGATCTGAACAGAATGACGAAAAGCTTATTTAGCTGTATTATTCTTTTAAAGGCTTTTATCAGTGTAACAGCTGCACACCATTCAGTCACTGATGGAATATGTACTTGATCGTCAATCATGTGAAACATTACCATTACACTCAGTTTCCAAAGGACAAAGTGTCTGTCTCTGAAATCACATACTAATTGTGTCTGGGTGGGGAGCAAACTATATGTTCACTTATTGTATTGAAGGTACTGTGTTAAGACAGTGTGTATGTTCATGGTGTGGGCTTTTTAACTTTTAAAAAAGCTAAAAAAGCTTTTTGAACTTTTTTTTCATGTTAAGTCATTCTGATTATATAAAAGAAACACATTGTAGTGTCTGAGAAAAAAATTGTTCTTCTGAAGTGGTTTAAATCAAATCAGTATCAAAATTTTTTGTGTTAACAGCACAGAATTAGATTGAAGTCAGTGAATTATATATTTGGTAACAATGGCAACAAAAATAACATATACCCCACAATAGTAAACACTTACAAAAGCTTAGTAAGCACCTGCAAATTTCCAGGCACCCTTCTGTAGCAAATCCTAAGACAACACAATTCCCACCCACACAAATGCACGTGAAAGACTGTGCAGTTGCACGCACCCATGTCTGTACACACACCGCCTCACCTTACGAGCTCTGAGCATTGCAAACCTCCTCCCTGGCTGTCGGGACCCTGCACACACTCAACCCTCCACCCTCCTGCTGCAGAACAGGCTCTACAGCCCCACCTGCGCCTGTGCTCCCCTGCAGCCCACTGACCCACGCACCACCTGGGAGCGGGGTCCCTCCTCTGTGTCCTTCCCTGAAACGGCCCATGGTGGGTTGCATGTGTCCCACAGCAAGGCTGTCCTGCTCAGGGTTATTCTTACACAGCCTTACACAGTGGCTGTACTGGGACAGCCATGTGTTCTTGGATTTGAGGCATAAATATGGAGTTAGTAACTTTTCTTTAGCTTTATCATTGGAGCATTATCACATGCAAGATGGAACAATGTAGTGTGGTGGGAGAATGTATCTTCCTCTAAGCAGGTAATGAACTTAATTGCACTTGTATACTTCTGATCTTTGTCTCCTGAAAAACATATATACCTTCCCTGGAAACCCCGTTACATTCAGTTACTTCCTAAATAACTTCAATATTTTTACAGGAACATCAGCCTTAAAAAGGGAAATGAGCTTCCCAGGGAGACAATGCTCAATAATAGCAAGTATAATCCTGTTCACCAATTTTAATTAGGAGGCTATCTTTTAATTAGTTATTATTGTTTTCAAATATTGCCAGTTAATAATAGAAACTCTCCTTCACTGATATGGTCTTCTTCAACTCCTTCTGTGAATGCTTTGAATTTATTCACAATGGTTCTTCAGGTGCAGATAACAATGAACTTTGATTAATTATTGCTTTTAGCACATTACCATCCCCATTCTTCTCTGAGAGCTCATTTGTTTAAATTTGAAATCTTGAGTTTTTTACAATGTGATTGTTTCTCTTTTAAGACAGATTTTCTTCTATTCACCATTTTTGCTTGTCGTCCTTCTTCATGTTCGTGGGTTTGTGTCCCTTATTTGCTCTCTTCATTACAGGAAAAGATACTTAGCTGGGCTGCTTCCAGGTACAGCTGTAGTTTTGATGCCATTTGCAGTCAATCTCACCCTTGTGTTGATTTGTTGATAACTCATTTTATATAAATAAGCAATTAATTTTGCAAGTCCAAATAAAAATCCATTCAGGAAGATTGAGTGTTTTTGCATGTTCAGCTTTTAATTTCAAATCTTACAAAGGCAGCATGTATCTGTGTGGGCAAGTTTTAACATGATAGTCTGTGTTTTGTAGTTGTCCTGGTTATTCTAAACTGTCATTCTTCTCAAACTCCATGCTGTCAGAAGCCAGACAACTTCAGTTTGATTCGTGAAGCATATTGTCAATCCTTTACAGGCATAGGATGGATTTGGCTTTTTTTAGAGAGGTTTTTATTTTTTTTTTTTCTAGGGACTTTTTCTAGAAACACAGGCGATGTTAAGTTCTGTAAGTTCTTCTGAAAGTAGGGACAGCTTATTATTCAAAATGGGCAAATTGCTTTCAAATAGCACTTTTCATTTGGATAACATCATATGAATTTGCAGCATTATGATTCTCGTTCTGAGATATGCATGTATTTTACTTCATGTGGCGCTGGGTAGTGAGGGTACGCATATCTAGATTAAAATTGCTGTGGACTCAAATTAATGGCATGGCTGCATCTTATGATGATCTCCTCTAAGAACCAATGACTTAGAGGTTTATCTAACCTACCTCTTTTTCTAAACTAGACAAAGTCTATTTGCATCTTCTCTGCCTACCTCATTCATGTTTAAATGCCTCTGCCCCAAGTCACCCTCAAGAGAAGAACATCTGGGAATTAAGTGGGATTTCCTCTCCCTCTGGGCACTAGCACCTAATGTTCTATCACAGAAGAGACTCTCAGGGCTTGGTAAGGCAACCTGTGTTGTTAGTAGGATGCTAGAGGAGGAAAAAGTATGTTTTAGTCAAAGTGATGTGAGAAGAAACAGGAACTAAGATTCATATGCAGCAATTCTCCATTCTTCAATCTGTGCTCAATAAAACACCTTGACTAAAAAGTAGCTTGTTTCCTGAAAGGACATTATAACATTAGGCATCAAATAAATACAGTAAGTAAAAATAAACTGCTTCTTAATTTGGTGCCTGATTTCAGTTCAGTTTGCCTGTTGCAGCCTCTTCTACCGTCATAATTTCATATTGTCTTTCTCCTCCCAGGAAGAAAGTCTTATATGTTTATTGAATAATTTGTGCAGCTTTGGTCCCAGCAATATAAAAAAGGTATAAAGCCATTAGAGAATGTCCAGAGGAGGGCAGTGAAGATGGTGAAGGGCCTTGAGAGGAAGCCTTATGAGGAGCAGCTGAGGTCACTTGGCCT
The DNA here is from genome assembly GCA_013397115.1 of Edolisoma coerulescens. NCBI lineage: Eukaryota > Metazoa > Chordata > Aves > Passeriformes > Campephagidae > Edolisoma > Edolisoma coerulescens. The sequence goes on from VWZW01000995.1 coordinate 352,886, forward strand.
GTTCAGCCTGGAGAAGAGGAGGCTGAGGGGAGACCTCATTGTAGTCTTCAACATCCCCACGAGGGGAAGAGGAGGGGCAGGCACTGATCTCTTCTCTGTGGTGACAGTGACAGGACCCAAGGGAATGGCCTAAAGTTGCATCAGGGAAGATTTAGGCTGGATGTCAGGAAAAGGTTCTTCACCCAGAGGGTGGTTGGGCACTGGAAAAGGCTCCCCAGGGAAGTGGTCACAGCACCAAGCCTGAAAGTGTTCAAGGAGCATTTGGACAATGCTCTCAGGCACAAGGAATGACTCTTGGGGGTTGTCCTGTGCAGGGCCAGGAGCTGGACTCGATCCTTGTTGGTCCCTTCCTACTCCATATATTTGAAATATTTTTAAAAAAGGAAATAGGTATGCATTTATAATTGTGTATGACATTGACAAGATGTCAGGACAGGAAATATTTATTTCTTTTTCTTCTGCACTCTTCTGCATTCTAGTATAGTTCCACTTTTTTTTTTTTTTTTTTTTTTTATTTTCCGCTAGTCNNNGCTAGTCTAAACAGCCTGCAGTAGACTTATTCTTATTTATATCTTCTGAAGCAAAGTTCTATTAGGACTGTTATTCATGTTCCTCCAGCAGCTATATTAGGATGAATCCAACTGTACTGAGTTGGTCCAAAAAGGAATAGAATTAAAATTGCTGAGGTGTGAGTAACCCATATTCATATTCCTCTTCTGTTGATTTGGAGAGATAAGAGGTAGAGAGACTGATCTGAGTCAGCAAAACTATTTATAGTCAGACTGCTTTAAACTACTCACACTGAGGCTGTTGGCCAGCCATCAGTCTGTTGATTGACACATATAAACAAGTACAGCTAAGCAAAATTTCAGCTTGCACTCAATACATACCTCAGCTCTGAGGTCTGTCTTGAAAAAAGAAAACATTTATACAGCTTTAGTTTCCATTCTAAATTAGAATAAAAAGCAAACTTTGGAACCTCAGAAATGATTGTTGAATGGGATCATTATTCCCTGATAGTCCTTGCTAACAGCATTCCTAATAATATCTTCTCAAAACCAGTCTAAAGGAACACACAGGTAGGATGTTGATAATCCTTTCATCCATTAGTTGAACTCTTTGCTTTGAAAAGAATTTAGAACATAGCTCTTTCTAAACTGTCTTTAGAGACTAAGGTTACCAGAAAACCTGTGAGTGGCAGAGTTATTGTTCGCATACTTGCTGTATGTGTACTTTGAGAGGGACAATTGGAATATTAGCCCTGCTGATACACACTGCTGAAACAGTTGTTCTCATAACCAGCTGCTGGAGGGCATTGTCTTTAACCTGCTTTACTCTCAAGCCACGTGCCCCTTAATCCATCAAGTTGCTTGTTGTGGTTTTTCATGTAGTGTCAGAACATTCATAGCAACAACAAAGCAAGTATTTAGTAGTTCTAAATTTTAGTAGCGCTTACAATCTCAAAGTATGTGTTGGTGCCTGTCGAGCTCTGGTTCAACTGAGCAGGATGCGTTTCTGACAGAACTTGTAGAGACAGAATTACAAAGATATCCTAGAAACAGCTGCTTTTCAAGGCTTTACTGATCTCTCAAATGATGTAAGTTGGTAAGTAACAGGAATATCTCCATTTGAGAGCATTGCTATGGCATCCTTTTAGTTTATAACATAAATGGCAGATTTTACTTCCCATCACAGTGGCCAGCAAGTAATGCAAATGGATTTCTTGAATTCTGGGATGATATTAAAGGAGGCAAGAAATATACAGTAGATTCCTTTTGAATAGTTTAAAGTGACCTAGTATGAGGTGTTAGCAGAATGTGTAAATTAAAGGTCAGTAGGAAATTGTTACAACTTGCCACTTCAAATAGACTTTTTTAAACTGCATTTTTGGCACACTTATTTTCTAGTTTCTTATCTTTACTTGCCCCAGCTTAAGATGTGTAGGATACTACAGTTTATGGAAATCTATTTGTTGCCCTCCTCCAAATTCCTCGTTCAATGAGGTATTTTCAGTTACAGTTGAACTGTTCTAGTAAAAAATTTCTCAAAAATAGGTTGGCTGAAGAGTATTATGTAAAAGTTTTATAGTGGATGCCATTTATGATGGCCTTGTGTTGTCCATAATACTACATGAGGAAAAGGTTTTAGAAATTGGTTTGGATTTTATTTTATTTTATTTAAAAGAGAAAATATAAGAAAACACCAGTTGCCACTGGTATTTTATATAAGAAACAGTTTCCACTACAGAGCATTGTGCAATCTGACTGTAGAGATGAGATCTTGTCTGTGGCACTGTGAGCATCTTCTACCTAGTGCAACTCCTTCACACAAACACAGCCCTTACCTCTCACGCTTTGCTGCAAGATCCTGCCGTCTTTTTATGAAGAGCTAAAGCTTATTGTCTGTAAGGGACACCTGTATGCACAAAAAGCCTTTATCTATCCTCCCTGAATGTATTGATATCTAGCTGCTGAAATGCACTGCTATGCATGCATTGGTGAGCAGGAAAGGTATCTGAGTTCATTAAACAGTCATAATAACACTGTGCACAATATAGACAGCACAGGAGAAATTGACCTGCCCCTCCTTTGGTCCTCAGGTGTTGTTTTGTGTCTATGATCCAGACAAAATTTAAGAGAAATTAAGGAAAATTTCGGTCAATGTCCTCTCAAAAATTTCCATAGAACTGTAATTGTTCACAGTGGCATACCACGTTCTGATAGCGGTAAAAGTTGTGAATTTCAAAAGTTTTACTGTTGTTCTCATGCACTTGATTTTGCTTCATTTTCTGCTATTATTATGGATGCTTTTTCAGTTCCATGAGGTTCATTGCTCTCATTTTCCATAACCTTGATTTAAATACAAAGTTGCCAGCACTAAGGTAAGTCTTGGCTTTTCAATATTAATGCTACGATCAACTCAGCAGAAATCCATCTATACCACATCAAGGACTAAGTAGACTCAGTTTTCTTGGTGAAAGATTGAATTTTTTAGGTGTAGTGGAGGTAGAGGAACATAGCATTTTTTTGTTCCATTTAGTAGTGACATGTTAGTTACATTGTTCTCAACCTCATGTCAGGAAACGTACATGTTCATATAATAATCAGAGTGCCATTTGAAAGGTCTTTTAAAATATGAGAAGCAGCTGTCGGTGAAGAATGTGACTGTGCCACTAAGAATGAAGAAGTGATGGAGGCTTTTGTATGGGTAAAGAAATTTAAGTAACTAATGCTATTTAAGGAAGGACAGTATGAAAAGGGAAGTGATGTGACCAGCATGGGAATCTGCTGGCTATATACCTTCCTAAAGCACATTCTGCCATAGGTCCATTCCTTCTGTGGTTGTGATGTTAATTCCTGACAGAGGGTCCTGTTGATGCATGCTTAACTTTGTGCAAAATATTCCTGTGGATGTAGATGAGTTCATTGGGGCTGAATAATTTTCAGCTTCTTATAGCTGCAAGACTGTATCAGCCTTTGTATGCTCAAAGTGAATCTCCGCTATTATTCCTTGAAATAAACACACAAGATTCTATTTTTCCTTGCTTTTGCAATCTGCATGCTAGACATGATTTTATATATGAGATGAGGAAAAAAATTCATTCATCTGTAATTATATGATCTCATTTGGCATCTAATTCTGGGACAAGAAATCAGTGATTTAATTTCATTTCAAAATCTTTGTCTATCAGATACAGAGCAAGCTAAGTAATTACCTCTTAGTTATTGTGAGAACTGTGCCCTCAGTATTACATTCCTAATTGGTTTTAGTTAAGGAAATTTATTTTTATAGATCACTCAGCTGATTATTTCAGGCTGGGTGATTCTCCATTGTTTTCAGTGTAGAAATCGAGGTCTATAGATTATGTTAAGAGAAATTCACATTGTCCTTCTGGTACATACAATAGGATGCATACAGTGAATTTACCTGAGTACACATTGTATTTTCATTTTATATGAGACAATTCAATCTAAAATGTTTTATAAATATTCACAGAACACCCCAGTAGAGATCCGTAGTGTGCCTGAAACTTCCAAGAGCTTCATCATCAAACTAGTCAACATCAACTAGTTTTATATTATAACTGTGGGTGAAATAAACCCATCCTTTGTGTGGAAATATCATGTTTACAATCTGGTCAATTGTGCAGGCAGAATCTGTATGTTTTTAACCATTAACTCACAAGTCTCTTGTTGGGGAAAATTTATTGCATGCCTTGAGCTGAGTCAAGCACAGGTTTGTGCTTAAATATAAAAGATTAAATGTACGGTGCACTGGACAGTCTTATCACCATAAGCTGTTCTCTGTGGAGTCTGCAGAGGTGCAGCAGGAATCAATTCCTTACACACCCATGCAGCGGTACCAATCCCATGAACATCGGCCCAGCATTGGATTCATTCCCCATCCCAGTTCTGCTGCCCAAAGGTGGCCTTTGGCATTTGAGCATTCATGTCCGCAAGTGATGGATTGTCACAAGACAGCTCTGCAACCTGCCTCATTCCCAAGGGAAGTTTCACTCCCTGACAGGGAGTCCTTCTGTCCTGTCATTCCTATGTCCAGCCAGTTCAACCTCTCCTGCAGCTGGACCTTCTTGTCCTCCATGCCAGGTCGTTCCTTGGTCACAAATCACCAATTCTGAGCAGCTGCAGTTTGATTTTCCCCTTCACTTTACTGTGTATGCACACAACCTTCGTAACTTGACGACTTTTGCCAGATTTTCAGAGGATCAGCAAAATGGCAACTTTGTGGCCAAAGGCTGCTCTTTCAGCAAAGAATGAGGGCTTCTTTAAAGCGTGGGGACACTAGAACTATAACCTTATAACCCTTGACAGAAATTTCTACCTAAGAACATAGGCTGGAAATTCTTCAGCAACTGAATAGTCATACTTTGGATACTTTATGATTCATCATAGTGCATCTTGTTCTGTCATTGACACTAAACTGTCCCAACTACATCACTGGCATCATTTTGTTTCAAAGAGGTATTTGGTCATAATTAACACACAGAAGGAAATCCAGTCCATAGTCTATTGCTCCTTGGAGTAAACTAATCCCACCACCTGATGTGTTGATATATGTATCTGTCTATTTGTTTTACAAATCAGGATTTCTATTTTTGCATTTGAACAAACTGTGCCGGAAACTGAATTAATTAGTTCTTGAGATGAAATAAATTGACTAGGTGCATGACATATGTTGGTCTCTTGTGAGATTGTTCTAAGCATATGAAAGTTGTGGGGTTTTTTTTAATCAAATAAATGTTTCAGAATATATGTAAATTTTAACAAGTGGTGTTCCTTAGTGAAATGTAGTGTAGTCATCACTGAAGGATGTCAGCTACTTTTACATCAGTGATTAATGGAGCTGATAGTCTTGACTGCATTGTGGTTGTGTCAACAATCCAAGAAAGACATTATTGTCAAAAATACAGTAATTGGAGGATCAGGACTTGTGAGGTCACTGGTAATCTTTATCTCTATTGACTTCAGATAAGTACAATTCAAGTTGGTGATTTTTTTAACATTAGCTGTTACATCAGCTGAAGTCTAAACCACCTTTCCAATCTGAATGACTGAAAGCATTTTGTATATAGTATCATGAAATAATGTTCTTTTTGAAAAGAACATTAGCAAAAGATCTGTTTGGGAATATGGACTTAAAATCAGAAAGCCTGTAATATGTACAACAGAAAGAAAGCTTGATAACACGGTAAGTTCTCTGTTTATGAGGTGGTAGAGACATATGTGTTCTATTAAGTGGGAATTACAGCTAAAAAATTATATTCTTCAAATGCTTTCTATTTTTCATAGCTGGAGGGCATTTTTTCATATTGTTGCAAAAAATGTCAGTGTATTTACCTGAAGCATTCCACTTAGAAGGAAGATCTGCTTCCTTGAAATTAGTGCATTTGTTTCAGGTTTATTTTCAAGACCATCAATTCAAATAAGCAAATTTTAGATTTGGGTGGGGTTTTTTTGTTTAGGTTTGTTTTTTTAAATTTTATTTTTCTGCAAAAATACTTATCTAAATTGACTTTTTTATGTGCAGGTTAATGCAATTGAAAATGTTTGTCAGAAGTTTCAGTATCTTTAAAATGAAATAAATGTCAGCATGTTGATCTGTACACAGAAATATATACTTAATGAGAAAACTGTAATTTTGGTACACCAAAAAATCAGAAGTTATCTCTAATAAGACACAAGTCAAGTTGTTAAAGGTGGGGAAACACACTTTTCCTTGCGCTAGCCAATAAAACAGCAGCTGTAGGGACAAGGTTACTCCGATTCTTACACCACTGTGATGGCTTTTACAGAGATCATTTAATGGCATGAACATAAAGGAAACATCTTGGATCATTCCCATAAACTGTGTATTTTGCTATAAAATACATAAACCTGTTAACTTAAGGTGAATAAGATGGTTCTAGTATCTATATTATAATAAGGCAAGCTCTGCAGTAGAGTAACAGTAGAGTACTTGGACTATTGCTTTATCATATTTCAAAGGTGGCAGGTAAATTCACACTTACAGAAAATTGGATGTGGCAAGTCCAATGTTTTATGAATTAAGACATTTTCAAAGGGATGGGGAATAAACAAATATTTTCAGGCAGTATTTGAAAAAATATATGTCAGTGATATATACATACACATGCACGTCTGTATAGATTTATAATAGTATAAATATACATTTTAAATATATATCTAGGGTAGAACAAGGGATGGCAAGGACACACTACCATATGAGTATTCTTCTCTCAGAAAATACTATGCTTTCATTGTCTGTCAATGGGACTTTGATGTCTTGAACTGAAGGGGTAAGATACTTAAATACTATAAATTTTTATTGCTTTTCTGAAATCACTGCACAAATAGACGAGCAAAGAATATGTTCCAATGATTCTTCCACAACAGAATATGAGAGAGTACAATGTCATTCACATAACATGTGCAAAACAAAAGTTAGGATGAGAAAAGGCTTATCAAGGTGTTCCTTGGTAAAATAAACTGTTCCCAATGCTCTGTCTGTAACGCTTTGTCCCATGTGCCGACACTAATATTGGTAAACAAAAAGTCATTACATTCTCCTTCATTCCAGAAAAGCTGAGTAAGAGGTTGGTGCTAGGTATTTTCTTTCTGTCACCTGTGAGATTAGTATTTATTCTTGGACAGTTTGTTGGTTAACTGCTGCTGCAGTAAGCAGTGCTGCAGAGGGACTAAAAAATACAGTTGATACCCACTTCATAAAATAGTTGCTTTGGAAAGGTTTCTTGGTAGGCTCCATAACACAAAATGAACAGAAATCCAGGAAGGGAAACTGGACTGGGGATGACTGTATAGTACAGTGAACCTTCTTCTTGGAAAACTCAGAAAAGGAACTGAGAGACTGAACAAATTGCACTCATCTCTTGAAGGTAGCTGGAAATCAGAAGGAGCATGCTTCTAGGTACCAAGGAAGCTTAAAAACTGTGCTAAATAAAAGATTTCAAGGGACAGGAATTTTTATCCTAAACTAAATTAGTTGCAATAGTTTTAACAGATTAATTTTATTTTCAAAGGTGCAGTGATTGTCTCCAGGACTTGAACCCACTAAGTCTTAAGGTATGTTATTTATAATTTCCTTAGTAAAACTACTTGATGTGAGTATGTCTTCTATTACTGCAAGACAGTTAAAAATTAAATTGTTTTAGTCTTATGTTTGCAAATGTTAAGAATTTGGGTTTTTTCTATATGGGAAAGGTGGGATGTATGTGTATTTTGTTCTTTTGGTTGGTAAGTGGGTCACAGGTCATATATGTTGTCATTCTTAAATAGATGAAATAGCTTTAACAAATTTATGGACCGATAAGTTCTGTTCTGTTTTGTGACTTACATTCTTAAATCATGAAATCTGAAAAAGGAAGAAAAATGCAATGTCTGCATGATTATATTGAACTTTTCTTTACTGAGCCTTCATTTTCATTGGTTCTGTATCAATGGTCATGTTCCTGTAACTCATTATTTGAGAACCTCATCTTTCCATTTTTTATAAAACAAGGTGCTAGATCCAACACTGTGGATNAGGCTGTGTGGTGTTTAGCTGCCAGCTGGTGTTAAAATGCAACAGTGGTTTGATGCCCTTCCGTAGTTCCTTCCTTCCTTCCTGCCTTCCTGCCTTCCTTCCTTCCTACATTCCTGCCTTCCTTCCCACATTTTTCGTCTTCTCCAGGCTGATTACAGTAGTGTTAGAGAATAGTGAAGATTTTTAATATCCTTTGAATACCCTTGAAAACAAACTGATCTATTTGCTGGGATCCACTATGTTGCTGAATTATGGTTCAGGTCTTATTTACAGCATTGACTTTTGTTTCACCCTACACTGTAGCTCCAAACCTATAACAGGAGATTGTGATGGTACCATCACAATGCTTTCTATTCTGAAAGTTCCTACTCTTTGTTCCAAGCACCTTTCAACTTTCTTCTTTGTTTTGCCGCTATGCTGTCTGCAGTCACTGTGTCACAAACCCACTGAAAGGTCTGAAAATTCAGAACCAACAATTAAAACAAGTCACCAGAACAGATATTATATTGCACCTGTGTTCTTTTCTCTCAGCCAGCTCTTTTCCCCCACCCTTCTTCTGTACTCTTGATTTAAATGTTAAACCCTTGGGTCAGTTAATGGTCCATACCATTTATACAGTATGATACAGCATGAAACTCCTGTTATGGTGCCCTCTTTTTCCATTAGCACTACTGAAAAAATTATGATAAAAAATAGAGGGAGAGATGAATATCTCCCCAGAGTTTACGCAGAACGAGCCAAAAGCAGTTCTCCACATGTCTCATTTCTTTCTTCTTTGAGACCTAGGCATAGTCATGAAACTGCTAAGCAAGACTAGCAAAATGCTAATACTGCAATTAGCAGTGTAATTCTCAAACCTGAGTGGAATTTCAGGTCATCACAGAGTATAAGCCCCCAAGGTGTAAAGAAATGGCAGAGTACTGTCACTAGTAATATCTTAAAGCCTCTCATATATGGAAATTGGATTCTGCTTCAATGAAACATCCCTGAACAAAGAAAGTGCAAAATGTAGCCACTTCATTTATTTTGTTTTCACAGTGGTGGAAATGCAACAGAATGTGTAGGCTTATTTTTCATGCCTTGCTTGTTTGATTTTGCTAGCCCCTACTAAGTAGCACACTTAAGTGTTTGTTCTGTGGCATTATACTTTCAAAAGTGCTCCAGACTTTAGCCTTACTGTCTCTCCAGTGTTACCTCAGTTCACTTTCAAAAACTGGACTGCAGTAATGGTAAAAATGAACAAGTAGAAAATGAAATTGATGTTAAATATTAAAACTGTCTACTTAAATAGGGTTCTGGGGGGTTAGATACAGTGGCATATCCTTCTTGTGAAGGTTCTTTATCTAAGTGCCAGTTTAGATGAATGTCTGTTACTTCAAAAGTCACAGCTAATATTCTTGCACTAAACCCACTGTCTTAGCAGAGTAAAGACAAAATAAACTTTCTCTTTTTTTACTGTTGTAAAACAATGTGCTATTATAACAGAGTTTACACTGATACATCTCAATGTATTGTGAAGTAAACAAAAGCTGTTGATGATTTTTTTCATTCTTTGAACCATTCTATAGGACTTCCTGGAATTAGAGAATGGATGAGGGTGGCAGGCATCTCTGGAGATAGCCAAGTTCGGTGCCCTTGCTCAAAGCAGAATTGGCTAGAGTAGGTAACTTTGGACTGTGTACAGTCAGATTTTGAATATGTCCAAGGATGACAACTCCAAAATGTCCTGGGGAACCTACTCCAGTGTTCAAACATCACAGTAAAGATAGTTTTCTTAGGTTCAGACAGAATTTCATTTATTTCAGTTTGCGGTTGTCTCTTGTCTGGCCACTTGGCACTACTGCAAAGGGTTTAACTTCATCTTCTTCAGTTGCTCCTGGTATGTATTTATATACATTGATAAGATTCCCCCAAGCCTTTTTTCTCCATGCTGGAGAGTCCCAGCCACTGTCAGCCACTCCTCATGTACGACAAGCTCCAGTCCATTATCTTTGTGGCCCTGTGCTGAAGTTGCTTTAGTGTGTTCATATCATTTGTTTTGGAGAGGGCAGAGCTGTGCTCAGCCCTCTCAGTCTGTCCCACAAGGTCTGAGCAGAGGGGAAGGACCAGATGCTGCGATCTGCAAGCAACACCTCTCCTAATGCAGACCCTCTTTGCTGCAACATGCTGGAATATGGTCAGCTTGTCTCCCAGGAACTCCAGGTTCTTCTCTGCAGATTTGGTTTCCAGCCGGTCAACCCCCACACTTGTGCTGGAAGTGTCATTCCTCCCCAAATACAGGGGTTTGCATGTGCCTTTACTGAATTTCATTAAGTTCCTGTTGAGGTGCCCTCTTAATGGCAGTAGATCCATCTGATGTATCAACCACTCCTTCCTGGTTTTTATCATCCTCAGGTTATTGAAGGTGAACTCTTCTTAACTTCTGTATCTGGTGATGGACAACTCCTAGTAGGAGGAGGTCATCCTTGAAAACCGATCACATTTTCTCAAAAAAAAGTAAGGAAAAAAGTGACAGTGAGTACAAGTGGGTCTGCTAAAAGAACTCTTCAGAAGAGGACAAGAAAAGTCATTCCTAAATAATAAATTATTTGCTTTTGCTATTCAAAGTGATCTAAATTTCATTTATGAGCTCTCCAGATCTGAAGCTCTGCCATGGATTCTCAGTCAAAAATTACTGGCAGGCAGTGGATATTGTCAGTGTCAAGCCTTTATCTTTCTGAAAAACTATAGCTTATGGAGTAGTCAAGGTATAACCTATTTTCAGCACCTGGGATATGACCACAAAATTTGAGTCCTATGAGCTAGGTGAGTTGTTTTTTCTAGAAATAGCAGACACTATACACGCAAGTGCAATCACAGATAGTTTGCTCTTTTGTTTCCCTGCTTCCGCACTTTGTATTGATTCTTAATTAATTCATATAAATCCGTTTGAATTCTCATCACATTGTTTCTCTTTGTTTCTCAATATTTATTTCTTGGGATTTCTCTACAGACCTCACCTCCTCATTTATTCTTGTTGGATTTTGTGTTGGTATCTTTGTGCTCCATTGATTTTTATGGTGGGTCTGACCTATGAAACAGAATTGTCAGATATCATGGTTTAACCCTGGCTGGCAACTAAGCCCCAGACAGTCACTTTTTCACTCCCTCCTGAAGGGTAAAAGTGAGTAAACTTTTGTGGGTTAAGAAAGAGACAGTTTAATAGGTAAAGCAAAGCAAAGCAAGGAAATCCTTGACTACTTCCCATCCACAGGCAGCTGTTCAGCCATCTCCAGGAAAGCAGGGCTCCATCATACCTAAAGTAGAATCGGACAGACAAATGCCGTCAGTCCAAATTCTTCCTCCCCTTCCTTTTTTCTCCCCAGCTTTATATGCTGAACCTGATGCCATGTGGTATGGGATATCCCTTGGGTCATTTGGGGTCAGCTGTCTCAGTTGTGTCACCTCCCATCTTTCTGTGCACCCCTCAACTTCCTCACCAGTGTCATAGATGAGGAGCAACAAAGGCCTTGTGTCTGTCATAGCATTGCTCAGCAGCAACAAAATTATCCCTCTGTTAGCAATACTGTTTCCAGAGCGAATGCAAAGTCCCAAACTAGTTACTAGGGAGAAAACTAACCCCATCCCAGCCAAAACCAGCAAAAAAGGGGATCAAACATATCTTTTCTTTCACTTTTTTTCGTGCTGTCTTCAGAGCTAAATTATTGATAGGGGATTGTTCAAAGCCACCTGTTGCCACATATTCAACTCTTCATCCTTAAAATCTGTTGATGCCTCTCACCCAGTGTTTGTTTGTACACAGTCTACTCCATATTCTTTGTCTTTCTCTTCCCATGTTTCACCCTCCACTCCAGTGAAACGTGGCTTTGGAGCATTCTTGTAGGAGGAGTCTTCTTCTGTGTTATCCTGAACTAACAGGTGATCTCCATTTGTTAGCACAAATGTGTGGATTTGGGTTATCATATTAGTGGGAATCTGCCTGTTGCTCCATCTCTTGGTATTTAGAGACAAGTACCTACCCTCACTGGATTAGGTACCATACCTGTCTACTTTTTCTGCTCTTAATTTTAAGCAGTTTTCTTTTTCTTCTGACATCAAAATCAGCTGGAGAATAAACTTTCTAACAAAACTTGAAGCAGTAGAAAGCAGGAATTCTTTATTACAGCTCTGGACACATTTGGAGGATTTTCCAATATCAAATGTGTGTCATGGAACTTTATAAGAGGGTATTAATTCCACCCGGATCGTACATATTCATTACAACATACTTCCTAGCTAATAGATAATCATTTTTCCTAGCACTAATTTACATGCCTCAACCCCTTACTGGAATTCCTTCTGTGGTATTAGAGGGTCATCTAAAAGAGTTTCCAGTGGTTGTATTCACTGAGAGCCCCCAAAACTGTAAGTGGCCCTGCCGTGAACTTTTCTTAGGGCATGCACTGTTGTTTCTTGTTACATAACTTTACCCTGAAAACCACTTAGGTTCCTCATTATCTGTTTATCCACTGATACCAGATGCATTTAGCATCCTGTGTATCTACTTCTACATTCTTTTATCTGATTTGATAGTTAGTTTTAAGCTTTATTTTGCAACTTCAAGACTTCAAGGGAACTGAAAATTTCTGTTCTCTATGCTGCCTGTCACTTTAGAGAAGTAAGTGGTCAAGGTCAAGCATCAGTTCTCAACTTGACCATTTCAGCCCAGTTTCCCTTTTTCTGACTCAGGAATGCCCTCTGTCTCTGCTCTTATCAAATTCTAGTTTCTGGAGATCTCAACCTTTATCCAGCTGATTTGTCCCTCAATTATATTACCTTCTGTCTTTGTCACTTACATTAAAGATGGTCATACAATCCTGACTTGTCCAAATCTGAAATCTTAGTTAATTTCTTTCACTGTAAGATGTAAATGTGTTACACAATTTTAGATAAATATTTGGAGTATTTAACTTTGACCATATACAGTCTGACATATTCTGAGAATTTTATGACAACAATTTAATAAAATTTTGCAGTGCATTTCGGGAAGATACTCATAAAAGCTTTACTTTTTGTTTATACACCTGTATGTGTCTAAGATATTATGCTTCTGGAGAAAACTTTCTTGCTGCTCCATCAGAGGTGTTATGATGGAAATCCCAAACAAAGAAAAAGCATCCTTTCCCATGTATTTTGATTTCCATAATAGATTTATTCTGATACATATTAGTGTGTTCCTTCCTCAATCTCAGTAAAATTCAGTTCTGTGTTTGAACATGGAGACCCACACATCAATCAGTGACTGATCTGTGCACTGGATTAGATTAAAAAAAATCCATCAGCATCTCAATGCAACATATTCAGTTGATTTTCAAAGTATGTTCCACTAATCTGTAACTTTTCCTGCATTCATCTGAGGGGGTCTATGATGAAAGATAATGCTGTAATTCCTGGTCATTTAGTCCAGCACATTCCTAAAACCGTGGATATGGTTGCTCTTCCATTTGAAGTCACAGATGATAAATTTTTTACATTTGGAAACTTTGCTTTTCCTGGTGATGCACCATGCTTCAGATGCGCTGAACTCTCATTTCCAAACTGGGCTAAGTGCAATCTTTTCCCTTTTTCAGAAATATTTTCTGGTTGTGCAACTTTTAGAACATCTGCTGATGACTGATGAAGGCTGAACAACAGTTTCTCTTTTGATCTACTCATTTTAGTTCAATTGTTGCAGGCTAAAAAGTGTGATTTGTTGAGAAGCCATACTATATGTTAACTTCTGAAATACTTTGCAAAACTAAATTTACTGTCATTTTCTTTCAGATGTTTTTCAATGGGGATAGAATATTTTCTTTTTATCTTACATACATATGTATGGGACTAACACTCACCTCTGTGCACATGTTTTTCTGTTCTCTATTAAAACCACAAGCAACATTTGTGGAACAGGAACATACAGAATTTTTGAGATGTTTAGGAGTAGTGCTCCTTAAATTTCAACAGATACTGAAATAACAAATTTGGGCTCTTAAGGAAAGCAGAGGTCAGTGTATCTACTGGAAGAACTGACCATTATCTGGGTGCCATTTGGTATTCTCCATGATATCTGTGCATTGGTCTAAACATTTCAGAGACAGAGAACAGACGGTAAAATAGCTTTATTAAGTAAACTCATCTCATCTAGACTATTCATCCTTTTAGTGAAAGAGGTAGGTGTGATGTAGTTTAAACTCTGAAAAAAAACCAGCTAGAATGTAACAGAAATAGCCACTTGAACTGTAAGTCATGTGAGGAGTGACCGAGGGAGTAGGGGCTGCTTACCCTGGAGAAATGAAAGCTCATAAAGACCTTACAATTCTCTACAAGTACATGAAAGGAGATTGTGGAAAGGTAGGGCTTGGCCTCTTATCCCAGGAAACCAGTGACAAGACAGGAGGACATAGCATTGAACTGCACCAGGTAAGGTTCAGGTTGGACATCATGGAAGGGGTTGGTAAGCATTGGAACTGACTGCCTGGGGTGGTGGTGGAGCCACCGTCCCTGCANATGTGAGGAGTGACCGAGGGAGTAGGGGCTGCTTACCCTGGAGAAATGAAAGCTCATAAAGACCTTACAATTCTCTACAAGTACATGAAAGGAGATTGTGGAAAGGTAGGGCTTGGCCTCTTATCCCAGGAAACCAGTGACAAGACAGGAGGACATAGCATTGAACTGCACCAGGTAAGGTTCAGGTTGGACATCATGGAAGGGGTTGGTAAGCATTGGAACTGACTGCCTGGGGTGGTGGTGGAGCCACCGTCCCTGCAGATATTCTAGAAATGACTGGACATGTCACTTAGTGGTATGGTCTAAATCAGTCAAAGGTTAGACTCGATGATTTTAGCGGTCTTTTCCAACTTAAGTCAAAGAATCACAGAATATGCCAGGTTGGAAGAGACCCACAAAGATCATCAAAGTCCAGCTCCTGGCCCTGCACAGGACCACCCCCAAGAGTCACACTGTGTGCCTGAAAGCACTGTCCAAACACTTCCTGAGCTCTGTTAGGCTTGGTGCTGTGACCCCTTCCCTGGGGAGCCTGTTCCAGTGCCTAACCACCCTCTGGGGGAAGAACGTCTTTCTGATATCCAGCCTAAACTTCCCCTGACACAACTTCAGACCATTCCCTCAGGTCCTGTCACTGCTCACCACAGAGAAGAGATCAGTGCCTGCCCCTCCTCATCCCCTCATGAGGAAGTTGTAACTGCAATGAGGTCTCCCCTCAGTCTCCTTCGGGCTGAACAGGTCAAGTGACCTCAGCCACTCCTCACACGGCTTCCCCTCAAGGCCCTTCACCATCCTCGTGCCCTCCTTTGGACACTCTCTAACAGCTCAGTGTCTTTTCTGTGCTGTGGCACCCAGACCTGCCCCCAGCACTCGAGGTGAGGCCGCCCCAGTGCAGAGCAGAGCGGGACAATCCCCTCCCTTGCCTGGCTGGCGATGCTGTGCCTGATGCCCCCCAAGACATGGGTCGCCCTCCTGGGTGCCCGGGCACTGCTGACTCATGTTCAACTTGCCATTGACTAGGACCCTGAGGTCTCTTTCCGTGGCACTGCTTTCCAGCATCTTAGTCCCCAGTGTGTACATACATCCATGATTGCCCTGTCCCACATGCAGAATGTGATGCTTGCCCTTGTTGAACTTCATATGGTTGGTTATCACCCAGCCTTCTTAATTGTCCAGGTGTCTCTGTGGGGTTTCCCTGCCTCGGAGAGAGTCAGCAGCCTCCCCAGTTTTGTATCATCTGCAAACTTATTCAGTATCCCTTCCAGTCCTGTGTCCAAGCAATTAATGAAGATGTCAAAGAGCACAGGGCTGAGGATGGAGCCCTGTGGAAGCCCATCAGTGACAGTTCCTGAGTCTGGTGTTACCCCCTTCACTGTAATCCTTCGTGCCTGACCTGTGAGCAAGTTGCTCACCCATCTCATGATGTGTTTATCCAGCTGAACACTGGACATTTTGTCCAGAAGGTTTCTGTGAGAGACAGTATCAAACGCTTTACTGAAATCCAAAAAGATTGCATCAACTGGCTTCCCTTGATCAACTCGGTGGGTTACCTTGCCATAAAAAGAAAAAGGGTTTGATAAGCAGGGCTTTCTGCTCAAGAAGCCATGCTGGCTACTGTGTTGTCATTCAGGTGTCATTCAGGTGTTTTTCAATATCTCCCAGAATAATCTTCTCCATAACCTTACCAGGCAGTGAAGTGAGATTGACAGGCCTGTATTGTCCAGGCTCATTCTTCTCCATCTTTTTAAAAATTAGAACAACATTCCTCATCTTCCTGTCAGCTGGCACCTCTCCAGATTCNTAGTCCCCAGTGTGTACATACATCCATGATTGCCCTGTCCCACATGCAGAATGTGATGCTTGCCCTTGTTGAACTTCATATGGTTGGTTATCACCCAGCCTTCTTAATTGTCCAGGTGTCTCTGTGGGGTTTCCCTGCCTCGGAGAGAGTCAGCAGCCTCCCCAGTTTTGTATCATCTGCAAACTTATTCAGTATCCCTTCCAGTCCTGTGTCCAAGCAATTAATGAAGATGTCAAAGAGCACAGGGCTGAGGATGGAGCCCTGTGGAAGCCCATCAGTGACAGTTCCTGAGTCTGGTGTTACCCCCTTCACTGTAATCCTTCGTGCCTGACCTGTGAGCAAGTTGCTCACCCATCTCATGATGTGTTTATCCAGCTGAACACTGGACATTTTGTCCAGAAGGTTTCTGTGAGAGACAGTATCAAACGCTTTACTGAAATCCAAAAAGATTGCATCAACTGGCTTCCCTTGATCAACTCGGTGGGTTACCTTGCCATAAAAAGAAAAAGGGTTTGATAAGCAGGGCTTTCTGCTCAAGAAGCCATGCTGGCTACTGTGTTGTCATTCAGGTGTCATTCAGGTGTTTTTCAATATCTCCCAGAATAATCTTCTCCATAACCTTACCAGGCAGTGAAGTGAGATTGACAGGCCTGTATTGTCCAGGCTCATTCTTCTCCATCTTTTTAAAAATTAGAACAACATTCCTCATCTTCCTGTCAGCTGGCACCTCTCCAGATTCCCAAGACCATTCAAAAAATCATCAAGAGAGGCTTTGAGATGAAATCAGCCAGCTCTATAACTATTCTTGAATGAATTTTCTCCCTACAATGGTGAGCAGCACCTCTGTATTCCTCCCACATCACTTGACCTTGCTCCCACATACACCTTCCTTTTTTTGCCCTATCTCCAAAAGAAGATCCCTGTCAGCCAGGCTGGCCTTTTGTCCTGCTTAATTGACTTCTGACATTTTGGAATTGCCTGTTACTGTGCCCTTAGGAGGTGGTGCTTAAAGAGTGACCAGTACTGATGGACTCCAGTGACTTCAAAAGCATTTTTCCAGGGGACATTGCTCATTAGCTCCTTAAGCAGAAGTGATTCTGTGAATTACTGAAAGGTACTTATAAATGGTAGCAATTTTTTTCAAGAAATATTACAACTATACAGGAGCAGAGTGCTAGAGGAATATTATAACCATCTTTCAATATGCCACCCGAATTCTTTGCTTGTTTTACTTAGTAAAGATAAGAGCGTGCTTATTGGTATGGGTTTGCATTGCATCATTCACTTGCATGTTACATTTGCCTTTTAAAGATACTGTACAAAATGGTACTCAGCAAAGCTCTGATGGGACAACTAACTATAATTGTACTGAAACCTTTCCATGACCTTTCTCAGATAAGATTATGTTTGGTTCAGAAGAAGATATTAATTTTGAAATTCAAATGAGAAAAGTCTGTGTCTGAAAATCTGCAATTTTTTAAGAAAAAAAAATACTGTTTATTACTCCTGACAGTNGCCTGTTACTGTGCCCTTAGGAGGTGGTGCTTAAAGAGTGACCAGTACTGATGGACTCCAGTGACTTCAAAAGCATTTTTCCAGGGGACATTGCTCATTAGCTCCTTAAGCAGAAGTGATTCTGTGAATTACTGAAAGGTACTTATAAATGGTAGCAATTTTTTTCAAGAAATATTACAACTATACAGGAGCAGAGTGCTAGAGGAATATTATAACCATCTTTCAATATGCCACCCGAATTCTTTGCTTGTTTTACTTAGTAAAGATAAGAGCGTGCTTATTGGTATGGGTTTGCATTGCATCATTCACTTGCATGTTACATTTGCCTTTTAAAGATACTGTACAAAATGGTACTCAGCAAAGCTCTGATGGGACAACTAACTATAATTGTACTGAAACCTTTCCATGACCTTTCTCAGATAAGATTATGTTTGGTTCAGAAGAAGATATTAATTTTGAAATTCAAATGAGAAAAGTCTGTGTCTGAAAATCTGCAATTTTTTAAGAAAAAAAAATACTGTTTATTACTCCTGACAGTTTTAATCGGTCAGTAAGTGCAACAGAACTGCATATATTCAGCTAAAACACGTTGTCTGGAACATGAGCTTCTCAGTCCTCATCTTGTTTACCAAGTGATATTTCTGCCTTTATACTCCTTTATAATGTAGTCATTGATTAAGTGGTCATGTTTCCTTATCCTAAGACATGGTTGAGTATATTTAAATAAAAATGTAAGATTGTTGAAAATTTTCACGGGACATCCTCCCTTTTAGGCCGAGGGTGAAAGAGCAGAGGAGGCTGCTGTCCTGTTAAAGTTCTTTATTCCATAGTCTCATAGTTTTCTGAAGGTAGAGTTCAAAGGGGAATAACATGATAAAGCCAAGCAGGAACAGCAGCAGCAGGCCAAACAGCAAGCAAAAACAGTTTCTTCTTCTTCTATTCCTCTACTAAACTTACAGAAGTATAGGTTATATTTGTTAATTGGCCAATAAGATTGGCACACGATTCCAGTTTTTCCAACCTATCCTGGTCTAATTCTAATAGTCGTAAATCTTACACAAGCATTACACAAATTTGCGTATATAGTTTTTATCAGCTCTTATTGTTTATGTGAACACTCTATCTAAAAAATGTGAACAGTGTAGTTCCACCTATATTTTGTCTAGAGTAAAGAAATTCTGTGAAAGGGTAACATTGCTGCAGTAAGAACTGTGTTTAAGGTCTCTTTTGCTGCAGCTTTTCAATGTTTAAAGTACTTAGCATATATTTCTACTAAAGTTAAAAGTCTATATTTCTATTTCACTTTGGTGTGCCTTCATGTATCTCAGATTATCCAAAGGTTTTAATTCAACCCCTGTGCTTTGGCTTTCCTCTGGGCCTGAGTCCAGAGGAGCTCTCACTCCAACATAAGAATATCTGTGTTTTCCAGGTCCATTTCAAGCATTCTGAGTGTGGTGCCATGAGAGATGCTGTTGTCCATGAGAGGTTGGGATTATTATGATCAAGTGCTGTGTTTTGACTTCATCCAGTGGCTAAAAGACTTGTGGGGTAAAGAGGAAGTGTTGGACTTTTAAAAGCATTAAACAGGTAAGTCTACTGAAATAGGGTTTTTTTAATTGATGGTTTTCAGGCTTTTTTCAATTGCAGGTCCTATCTCACTGCTCCCTCCATCAAAAAAAAAAAAATCTCTGTTTCACAATCACAAATGCAAATGACCATTGCAATTTTATTTCTGAGCAGCTCTTTATTTTGTGCAGTAAATTGTTTTCTTTACAGAAAACATGTTTTTGACAAAAGGAGGCTGAATTATTTCCTTACATTGTGATAGCAGGAAGCATCTCTACACCCAGTAGCATATAACCACTGTGAGAAGAATGAAAATAAAATGTAAAGAAGTAGGTTAACAGAGATTAGTGGAACCTATGTAAGTTGTTATATTAAAAGGTTGTTAGGTGTATGATTTATAGGGCTGATTGCCTCTTTATTTTACCATATTTATTTTATTGTTAGATACTGAGAATTCTCTTTCCTTTCTAAGACTCCTGTTTAAACAATCCATCTCATTATTTAGAACAATCTGTAGAAACCAATTGACCTAAAGCAATGTGGTAGAGACACATTAAAACATTACCAAAAGTCTGTCAGTCTTGTGTGATTTTGATGGATGTTTCACAAGAGAGGGAGAAAAGCATGAACAGTTTTGTTTCTTTTTTTCTGTATGTTGCTGTAGCTTTTATCTTTTAAAGTCAAAATCTTAAAAACTATGCAGGAACTTGGCACTCTGGTAAAAACTAAACTTATGAATCAAGATGATGTGCTAAACTGAGACTCTACCAACTTATGGTCGATTTTTAACTTGTAAAGAATAAGGAGTGATATTTTATTTGCCACAGTTATTCAAAACTGCCCTGAAGTACGTCTAGGGCAGGAGTTGATACTGGAGAAAAAAATTCCAAGCTTATGCCAATGTGATTTGTACCATACAAATACAAAGGAAACATTAGAGCAGTGTTCAGGTGACACTGTACCTTGTGATTTGAACTGTACAACCTCCAGACATGACCTCATGGGGAAAAGACAGCCCAAACAGAAGTACAGAAAAACTGTCTTCAAATTCA
Organism: Edolisoma coerulescens; assembly: GCA_013397115.1. NCBI lineage: Eukaryota > Metazoa > Chordata > Aves > Passeriformes > Campephagidae > Edolisoma > Edolisoma coerulescens. The sequence goes on from VWZW01000995.1 coordinate 373,403, forward strand.
TTTCTTTAGAGTTCTAGGTTTGGAGTACATTCAGATAGATGCAGGTCAGCTACATCTGCATCTATTTCATAGCTGCACTACCATTTTACTCCACCTGTTTTCAGAAAAAGTATTTGCAACGGATTTTTGTAGCAGTTCGAAAAAAGTAAATGTTATTGACCACTTACTGCTGCAACTGAATTATTCTCTGAAGTCAAAACTAGCAATTTAATTAATAGGTTTTTAACAGGTTGTGTTTTTTAACGTTGAAGATCTAAAAAAAACATAAAAAAATAAAAGAAAAAAATATGGACAAGTGACTGAAATAAGACGACTAACAATTTCATAAACAAAATGTTGCAACACATCATCCCCATCACAACTGGGTGATATGTAGTGAGATATATAGTGAGAAAAAAGAAAAGTGTTTATAATAACATTATATATTGGATTGTGTTTCTAGTTGCACATTATTTTCTTATACAAGTCTACAGCCTTATAAAATTTTCTTCTTGTATGTCTGTATTTCTCATGGTAGCTTTATTCTGATGATATTAATGGGAAGTTGGAGTCACTGTTGCATCAGGATTTTTTATGCTTCACTAATATTTATCTCCTTAAGACTCAGATTTTTATCTATTTTTAAAAGAAATTGTTTGTAGTATTTAATTGAAAGGTTAGCTATTAAATAGAAGCCAACAGTGATAACACTGTCAATCATAGCTCAAGGCTTTGGAACTGTGTAGTATGTGGAACACAAGAAGCCAAACATGAAATTCTTATTTTGCCTTTCAGAAAATACTATTTTTTCTCTCTGCTGTCCCTTATTTGTAGTAGTCTTTTGTGGTTTGTACTGTAAAAGCTAAGTATAATTAAACTGTTGTTACCTTTGTTTTCTCAATAAGGGTTCAAACTTTTCACCATTTTCACCAAAGGATAAACTATTTCCAGTTTTCCATGATACTCTGCTGGCTGAAAAAATGGGCCAAAAAATTAGGAGCTTTACAAACAGCTGGTGGGAGAAATCCTTTCTCAAAAGTCTTAAATTGCATTACTAGCCAAAGAACTTAGAAAAAAATCTCCAAGAAGCAGTGGGAAAATTGACTGACAGATCAAGATCTTCCTATTTTCCCCTCAAATTTTGCATGGTGGCACTTGGTATCCTATTAAGACCCAGTGCTCTTTTGAGGACTGGAGGGAGAACAAGGGCAACCCTGGTCATCTACTGAACAGCTCAAATATTTTTGTAAGAGACTCTCTTCAGTGTGAAGGCTTAAAGCAACTCCTCACACGGTAAAAATAAGTCACTATTTCTAGGGGTTTACTGCGGGAGTTTTTGCAGGGAAAACTTGTTTTCTGTTTTGTTTTGTTTCATTGATTTAGTGGCGATGTTGCAAGTGTATGAGAAGTAAAGTCTGTCAGGATATTTCAGTGCTGTTTTTAGCCTCTTATGACACGATTGTAAAATGATTCCATCAAGTTTATCCCAGTCTGTCTTATTCTGTTTTCAACAAATAGTATTTACCTTTTAAAGTTTCTGCATAACAGAAGTTTAAATATAATACAAATACACATGGCAAACTCAGAATATTTCCATGAGTATTAACAAAAAATGAAAACATTCCAAAATTTGGTGAGTTCATATCATGAAAGCTTTGCATTTGTTGTTCACAACAAAAGCTGAGTGTGCTATGTAAACTAGCTGAGTATACTGTGCTTTCTGAAAAGACCTGGGGACAATTGTGTGTTTTAGATCTGGAGGCTTTGAGTGACTGATAACAATACCACGTCTTTCCTTCGGGGCTATTATGGATGTGCAATAGACTGATAGCTCTCAAGTTAATCTAAGGCTGTTTACCGTAGTCTGCTTACAAAATGAAGCGCGAAGTGAGCATATCTGGGAGTTCAGGATGAGTTGACCAAGTTTTTGACTGCTCCTGTGATTTACTGAGGATATTTTGAGCTTGACAGACTCAAACCTGTTACTACAACTTTGCTTCTCTTTGATTTTTCTTCATCCGATTTTTTCCTTTTTTGGAAATCAAGTTTTTTTAAATGATTCTCTTAAGTTACTTGTGATTTCTTTAATTTAATTAAGAGGCTGTTGTCTTATTGGAATGAAAGGCTCCTAAGCCATGGAAATACTTGAAAAGATAATGTTCATTTCTATCTAAGGTATTCTGTGATGTGTAGTGGTAGAGAAAGGTACTTAAAAGATTGTGTCTTAAGAATCAGAATGCAAAAAAAATGAACCTTTAATCCTTTGCATTTTTTATTTTAATTGTCTTTTTATTGTTAGTCACATCTTTAGATTTTTGATGCTATAAAGCTAAACACTTCCTGAAAGAAAACAAGTTTCTATAAATCTTTTTCTTTTTCCATTTGAAGTCAGGTGATTAATTTTACTAGAATTATCACAATTTTTAAAATTCCTATAGGGAAAATCTGGTGGCATAGTTGAATCAGGAGGAGAGTATTCAGTAGACCTCTGAGAAAAAGAAAGTGTTGCTTTTCCTGTGTAAACATTGTGGAAATGTGACTTACAATGTACTGATCCTTTAATTAGTATATTGTCTCACTGGAAAATCAAGGGTGAGATCTTCCTCTTTTTTTTTTTTTTTCTTTTATTTTCTACTCCTCTTTCCCATTTCAGTCCTTTAACAGATTTTTCTACATCTGATAGCTTCCGATTTAAGCAAATTGTGTTGGCATTGGTGCGTATTGGAACTGTCCGTTTCTCTGCTTTGCACTATATGTGGTCCTCCCCATTGGGTCTTTATTGCCCTTAGATTACTTAAGTACCGCTTTACACAATGGGCCCTATCAGCCCAGAGTGGGTCAATATAGAGAGCTTTTGCCTCTTAAAACTCACCCCCACAAGAATTTGTAGAAATGAAATCTCATAATCCTGTTTCTCAAATTTATGTTTCAATTAAAAACAAAGTCACTTCTTCTGAACTTTATTTTTCTAACTCAGCTTCTATCTCTCAGGTTTTATCCTTCTATTCATCATTTTATCACCTCATCAATCAATAAATTTCAATTGTCTAGCAATTTCAGCAGGCCAGCCAAGGAAATCAAATGTACCAAATGCCACCATGCTCCCTAATAAAAAAAAATGAGCTCCTAGGGAAAGTTACAAAAATTGTTTCATTACAGAGTATCTTACAAAAAGATGGGAGAAAGATGAGACAAGTATGGAGAAAGGCTGAGGGACATCCTGAATGTGTCAACACAAGTATCCTGTTGCTGACGAGAAGCTAAACCCACATAACACTGTGACTTCTTCAGTAAAGTCTTCCCTGACACAAGTCAAGGTGCAGCTGAAAAGCAGAAAATATCCAATCTAGATCAGGTTAACAATCAAGGCCCTGAATCTTAACATTCTTTTAATATTTTTCAAGTATTTTTAAAATCTGTGAACACCTTTGAACCTTCATCACTTCACAAAAATAGATATATTGGAAAGAAGAGAAAAAATAAAAGAAGAAACAAAAAGATGGATCACTGTGTCAAGGGAAATGTCAAGTTTTTTGAGTCACTCCTTCTAGTTCCCAACCCTTTGCTATGCAAAGTGTGGATACATAAAAATTTATAAGAAGGTCTCTTTTTATTCTTCCTTTTTCTCAGACTATCCTGTTGGGTTAGATTTCCATGCTACCATAGGCACATTTAAAAAAGGTCCACTCTTTTTCACAGATGTTTCTGTGCATAACAACGGTTCAGGTTGTAGTTTGATTGTCTGAGGATTTTGTCAAATTCAAATGGCCCTTTGAACTTTCTTTTTTTTAAATCCCATTATTTTATAGTTCAAGTTTTATGAGAGTTTGCTTTTCTACTCTTATTGGCTGATCTGTTGTGGCACCGTAAAGAAAACATGCATTTGCAGACATCTGAGACTACAAGAGCATCATCCTGTGATGAGATGGGAATGAACAAACGACTGCCTCAGTGTGATGCGGCTTGATGGTGCTATTTTAGTTGGGGACAGTTCAATACAGATTGTCAAAGCAAATATACTTATCAGCCAGTGTACTTTGAGATATAAACCTCCTAAAGAAAATACGCATAGTATCTCATGGTCTGTCAAATAAATAGTATGTCTTTTGAGAGCTCTCTAAATGAACATTGGAAGTTATACATTTTAGCAGCTTCAGATGAGCTGTCCAAGTCTGTTGAGTAACACCCCATTCTTTCTTCCTGAAAAAAGGCAGGATGTAGAATGGAAATATTCTAATATATGGTCATAAAATAAAATCACCTTTAAAATGTCCTCTGCAATCTCTGTAGCTTGACAGGTGAAATTTCATGTATATCATAGCAAATTCAGTGTTCTAAAGTTCTGTGAGTGAAAATAACTTCCTGAAAAAAGATGAAGAAATCATCATCATCATCATCATCATCATCATCATCATCATCATCCTCATCATCATCATCATCATCATCACTCAATTATTAATATTGCAATGCAAAATTTTTGATTGAAACCTATTAAATCAGGGAAATATATATGTTATTAACATTGTTACACATCCCTCTTAATTGTGGAAGTTAAGATCAAGGCTGTAAGACATTTTAAGTCATTAATGCATAAGATATTATATATGAAGTATATTGAACAACAATATTTTTTCAACTATTATTTATTCAGACATTCAAATAATATTCAACTGATGTTTCCAAAAACTTCAGTGTAGGATCTGACACTCTTAGTATCCTTGACAATTACTTTACTTCATGGGTTGCTGCAATTAAATTGGGAGGGCTGTTTAGGCACAGACTACAATAAGATAATGCTAGTCATCATATCCAATAGCCATTCATTGTGAACAGTAACATATGTTTAGTACTAATAGAGTTCAGTATTATAGGTTACTCTCTTTAATGAGATATGTTCAAGGAATGAATGATCAAAAAAGTATTTTGAGAATAATATACTCTTCTATTGCTGTAGAGCTAGGTTAAAACACAACTGAAACTAAATTGTGCATTTTATATGGTATATATGAGTATTTCATGTATTTGTGTGGACATCTTTATCCGTTGTTCCTGTATGGAAAAAAAGGCATTCACACATTCAAAGGCATGCATGACAGTGTTAGAAATTCTGTCTACAGACTATTTATGTGTGTATATATTTACAGAAGATAGATTTTGTTAAGCAATGGCATGAACTTTGAACTCCCTCTGTCACCTTATTTATGCTGCAACTCTTTCCCGGTAATAACCATATTTGCATTTGAAAGACAAAGTAATGATTCATTGTAACAAATTCTGTCAAATTAGGACATTAATCTTTCTCTTACTTTCTTGTGGTAGTTTTTCCTCCAGCAAAGCAGGTGAGCCTGTTGGATTTCTCTTTGTATTTGGTAATGCATTCTGCTAGTTCCACTGCTGCTTCACTGGTAGGGAGAAGCAGCTCTGGAGTTTCTCCAAAGATGGAAGTTGCTTCAAAGTTAATCTACAGCATTCTGTGGGTTGATGTAGTCTGGATGACTGATATCCACCCAGGCACTCCCTGACTCCCTCTCCTCAAGAGGACAGAACAGAAAAATAAAATGTAAAACCTCATAGGTTGATACAAGCACAGGGAGATCACTTACCAGTTACAGTCATGGGTAAAACAGATTCGACCTGGAAAAGATTGATTTTCTATACTGAAAATTTAAAATAGAGTAGAATAGTGATAAACAAAGACAAAATTAAAAACCCTGCCCCTCTCTCCATTCCTCCCCCACTCCCGCTTCTTCCCAGGCTCAACTTCACTCCTCCATTCCCAGTCCTTTTACCTCCTCTCTGAGTGGTGCAGCCAGATGAGGAATGGAGATTAATCCATGATACTTTATCTCTGTCACTCTTTCTTCTTTGCATTGTTCATGTGCTTCAGCATGGGATATCCTCACCACAGAATACAGTTCTTTCAGAGCTGCTCCAGTGTGAATCCTCTCCATAGAGCAGAGTCCTTCAGAACTGGACTGCTCCAGAAAGGACCCCCCACCAGCCACAACTTCTGTCAGAAGCCCTGCTCCTGTATGGACTCTTCTCCACAGGCTGCAGCTCCAGCCAGGAACATGGTCCAACATGAGCTTTCTGCACAGCCTCCTTCAGGCATAACCCTGCATGGAGTCCTTCACGGACTGAATGTGGATATCTACTCCACTGTGGGCCTCCACAGTCAGCAGGGGAACAACTTGCATCACCATGGTCTTTTCTAGGAGCTGTCAGGAATTTCTTCTCTGGCACCTGGAGCATCTCCTCCTCCCCCTCAGTCCCTGACCTTGCAGCCTACAGGGCTCTTTCACATTTTCTCACTCCTCTCTTTCACAATTTGTCTGCAGGATTTTTTTTCACTCTTTCTTAGAGGTGTTATCACAGAGGCAAGACCAAGGACTGGTCTGCTTGGCAGTCTGTGGGAACAGGCGGCGTTCTGCATTGGCAGCCTTGGTTTCTACTCACAGAGGCTATCCCTGGAGCTCCGCAGCCATCAAAACCTTGCCACTTAAATGGAATGAAAATTTTACTGAGTTGTAACGCAACACAGACCATAATCATCTTTGAATATTTAAAGCTCTAGGAAGAAAGAGGAAAACAGAACAGGTGACAACTTTTTAATTCATTAAGAACACTGGAGAATAAGAAATTCCATTTCTGAAGCTAGTAAGACCTGCCCCAGAAGGCAAGGGTAACTTAGGTTCTTGTTAGTAGCTCTCTTGCAGCAGAATGTCCCAGTACCTCCCCAGGGAGCTTTACACCCGAGCCAGTTGTGTACAGGAGAACATTGGTGTGTAAAAAAGTACTTTGGTGCCTCAGCAGTGTCTGCTTCTTATTTGCCTTCTCCCTTATCTGGATCAAAACCCAGCTTGTGGCCTCCGGTGGCGGGTGCTCATCTGCTCTGTCTGATGTGGATCAGAGGTTTCACCACCACACAAAAAACTCTCCTCCTTCCCTTCTTTTGGGGACAGGGGGTGCAAACCTCAGCTCAGCAAAGAACCCACTGCTTTTGCACATTGCCAGTTGTTTGAGTCATTAACCATAAATGTTTCAGTATCTCACAGAAATGTAGGATAAAAATTATACAATTCGTATACTTTTATGCACAATTCCAGTGTTTGAAACTGTAGATAATACATTTAGTAGCTTTCAGGTATAGTAGCTTCAGGTTACTGGAGTTGCTAACTCCTTAAATGAAAATAAATTGTAGAAATATCCACTCAGAGAAAAGAGAAACAGTGGAGTTAGCATTCTTTAGCTGTAAATTAAAAAAAAAAATAAATTAGGAACACCCTGGGTTCAAAAACCATTGAATTCATACAGATTTTTTACTGATTGGGTGTTTGTTATTAAAAGTTTGTAACTTTTTTTTTTATATTGATATATGTACATTACTATCTGTAACTAGTATATTTTTTCATACCAAGACTGATATGTTTCCTGCGTCTATACCATGTTTTAATGAGACTCTCAGATATCATGATGCCTAAGTCTTGAGATTTTTACCCTGGATTTTATTAGAATGACACCTTAAAATAGAAACTTAAGTATTTATTCTCTGGGTTTTTCTGTTCATATCATATGCTGTTAATCTGCTCAGATTTGTGTAATAACCAACGGGATTTCATATTTCTCTCTTTTATAATCAGTGAAAAATAATAACAACTATTCAAGATTCCTCCATTTATCCTATAAATTGTAGGATCTTGATCTTCGGTTAAAATATTAAAGGGAGTGACAGCAGAACCATTGTAAGAAAGGTATAGGAATATTTTAGTTTTCACCTCTTAACTATTCTAAAAAGTAGATCACATATGATTCTGTTAGCCTGATTTCTAGGGCCCTTTCCATTCATTTTGTATTTAGTTAAATAGTAATACCTTGTCTGAAATCATAATTATATAAAATATGAAGGCAATTTAAACTAATTGATTATGCTTTCCAACTGAAATAGGTTAAGAATATTCACATGCCACATTTTTACATCTCATCTGAGAGGTGGTCATTTTAAGCTCAGTTAAGCACATTGTCTATAGGTACATTAGTGTAATGCAGGAAGAGAGAGTTCCAGCTCATAACTTATTCAAAAAAGAATGATTTGTGAACAACTGTTCAGTGTCTGTCTCTTCTCCCAAGTAACAATTGATAGGACTACAAGAAACAGCTTCAAATTGTGCCACGGGAAGTTTAGATTGGATATTAGAAAAAACCCAATCTTCTCCAAAAGGTTTGTCAAGCATTGGAACAGGCTGTCCAGGAAAGTGGTTAAGTCACCATACCTGGAAGTATCCAGAAATCATATACGTGTGGCACTTAGGGACATGATTTAATCATGGACTTGGGAGTGCTGGGTGAACAGCTGGACTCAAAGGTCTTTTTCACTCTAAACCTTAAAATGTCACCTAGATTTCTGCAAGGCCTTTGATGTGGTCCCACACAACATCCTGATCTCCAAACTGGAGAGGCATGGATTTGAAGGGTGCACCATTGCATGGATAAGGAATTGGATCAATGGACACAGACAGAGAGTTGTGGTTAATGGCTCTGTGTCCAGGTGGAGGCTGGTGACAAGTGCTGTCCCTCAGGGCTCTGTCCTGGGACCACTGCTCTTCAATATTGTCATCAAATGACATGNAAGTCACCATACCTGGAAGTATCCAGAAATCATATACGTGTGGCACTTAGGGACATGATTTAATCATGGACTTGGGAGTGCTGGGTGAACAGCTGGACTCAAAGGTCTTTTTCACTCTAAACCTTAAAATGTCACCTAGATTTCTGCAAGGCCTTTGATGTGGTCCCACACAACATCCTGATCTCCAAACTGGAGAGGCATGGATTTGAAGGGTGCACCATTGCATGGATAAGGAATTGGATCAATGGACACAGACAGAGAGTTGTGGTTAATGGCTCTGTGTCCAGGTGGAGGCTGGTGACAAGTGCTGTCCCTCAGGGCTCTGTCCTGGGACCACTGCTCTTCAATATTGTCATCAAATGACATGGACAGTGGTATCAAGCACGCCCTCTGCAAGTTTGCAGAGGACACGAAGCTGAGTGGTGCAGTGGGCACAAGAGAAGGAAGGGATGCCATCGAGGGCAGCCTGGACAAGATGGAGAAGTGGGTCTGCAAGAACCTCATGAAGTTAAACAACTCCAAGGTGCTGTACCCAAAAAATCCCAAGCACAGACACAGACTGGGAGATGAACTTGTTGAGAGCAGTCCTGTGGAGAACAAGTTGGAAGTTCTGGTGAATAAAAAGCTGGACATGACCCAGCCATGAGCACTCCCTCCCAGAAAGCCAACTGTATCCTGGGCTGTATCCAAAGCAGCGCGGGCAGCAGGGGAGGGAGGGGATTCTGCCCCTCTGCTCCTCTCTGGTGAGACCCCACCTGGAACACTGCATCCAGCTCTGGGGTCCCAGCACAGGAAGGACATGGAACTTGGAATTGTCCCAGAGGAGGGCCACAAAGATGATCAAGGGGCTGGAGCATCTCTTCTGCAAAGACAGGCTGAGAGTGCTGTGGGGGTGGTGAGGCACTGGAACAGGTTGCTCAGAGAAGCTGCAGGTGTCCCACCCCTGGAAGTATTCAAAACCTATTTGGGTGGGGCCCTGAGCAATACTATCTGGGTGGCATCCCTGCCCATGGTGGAGTGGTTGAAATCATATGATCTTTAAGGTCCCTTCCAAAAGAAACCATGCTATGATTCTAAATGATTTTGTCATTCTATAGGTCTATTTCATTTGTACAGGCGGACAACTGATAAAGAAATACATTGTTTTTAACCTCCCAAAATGTAAGACGAGTGAAAGACATTTGTTGTCTTTAGAGGAAAAGGCAGATGGATTATATAAGTTCCGGTTTGAGGTTGCTTATTCTGCTTCATCTGAGCATTAGCATAATTTCCTCTAGGTTTCTTTGATCTTTCCTTGTTTGCCTCAAGTCATTTCAAGAGTTATGCTTGAAATGCTTCAGTCCCCTGGAAAAGCACTGTTGTGAATTTTTGCTGCTGCATAGATTTTCTTAGAGCTGAAACTGTACTGCAGTGTCTAAGACAAGCAGACACAGCCCATGCTCTATAACTGAAGCCAGAAGAAAGTTAGAAGGCTGAATCCTGTACAGCCAAGGACAGCTGACAACATGGAGTCATGTACTTCTACAGACATCTACTGCATTCTTTTTCAATCCCCACTACTTCAGAAGAAGCACATTTTAACCATGCATTGTGTAGGATCACTCTAACTCCTAGTTTCTTTTTTTTTTTTAATTTATATTTTTATTAGCATGACGTTTTCAAATGCTAATCAATGTATGTGTTTACCACTATCCATATTTTACACAGCCAGTGCAAACTGACCTTTATGATGTGAAATAAACAGTTGGGAACAGGAGTTTTGGGAAGTCTCCTGGCACATGAAATCTTTTGTAAGATTCAAGAACAGCTCCTCAAATAAAATATTCTGATCTAGTTGTATCTGGGACAGGATTTAACCAGTTACAAATACTTTAAGCATTGGGCAGGAATTGAGTTTTTTCTTATATCTAAATGTGGTCTAAAACCCCTCCTTTTTTCCATTGCACATCAGTAATGCCAGACCGGCATCAAACACATGGACACTCATGCACCATTCCCCTTCTGTGATGCCACAAGCAAAAGGTATAAAATATCTATGTGACCCAGAACTCTTTGCCTTTAACTCACTTTTATAGCCGAGACCCAATCCTCTGTTTTGACTCATTTTTCTGCCACACATTAAGTTTGATCTTGGATTTATTACTGTCTCACTGAGCCTCATGCACTGTCTATCAAACACCGGTAATGGTGCTTCTTGGCTCCCACATCTGTCCCATTAGTTTTGATGGCAAGCAATTCGGAGAGTGGGCTGTTGGGCACAGCATCGGCACAGCACTTAGCACCGCAGCACCACACCATCTGAAGTCCTGCATGCTTGAATGAAAAATCCATAAAGAGTTATATGTAATAAATCTTCCTAAACCCTCCCAGAGGACTTGCATTTTCTATTCCATCTTAAGCAGAGGCAGTGAAGGCACTGAAATTTAGTAGGAGAGACAAACTTTCTGTCAGTAGAGTGAGCAAAAAGAGGTACATTTTTCTCAGTCTAGTGTGTGCCTCACCTCTGGCTCAGAGGATTGACTTTTCTGGGTTGAAGGGCAGTTTATTTTCAAGGCTCATTCAGTCTTGGCCTCTGAGCCATGGTTGCAATCAAAGATGTCAATCAGCATTAGTGGTAATTGTTTTATGATAGAGAACTGGAATGAGGCCACCAATTCATTTCCTATAGGCCACAAAGAAGCCATCTAATTGTCACAATTTTCAGTCATTGCTGACCTCAGGCAATTTCATGCCGTTATCTGGAGGTTAAAAGCTCCCGATATCATTACCTGACAATAAAGCCATCTATGCCTTTGAATCCTCATTTCTGAAAAGATTTTTGGTCTGCCTACACTTCCTTGTGCATTCACAGCAGCTGTTGGTACCAGAACAGAGAAGTGATTGGTGGTGTCCAGATTTAGCCAGTCCAGCTGCCACCTACCTCTGTGCACAGTTGTTTTTTGCTGTGTGGCCCAAGCAGCTTTAAAGCATCTGAATCTCACCCAAAGAGGGAGTCAGTATTTACAAAAACATTTCAACAAGTAACTGTGGGGGTTTTTATTGCCGTTCTGGGGACTGGTATTTCAAAAGAATAGAGAGCATTAGCAAACCTCTTTCCATTAACTTGATATTAGCTTGATAGTAACTTGATAGTGGTTTGATATTGCATTTGAAAGCATTTACTCTTTTGGGAGTGAGGTTCAGGCCATTATTTTTGTATGGGTGGTTTCATTTTGTTTCTTCCTCACAGTGAAATGTTTAATGAATGGTTGCTTTTGCATTTAGTTTTCCATTTTACTTCTTTGAAAGACCCATAGAACATTTCATTCTGATAGACAGCCTTGAAGATGGTTCATGATATTGTCTTCTTTGCAGTTCCCCTACTGAGTTTATATGATACAGCTATTAAGATTTCCTAAACTAAATTTAACTGGTTTTAAAAATAGAAACACTGGTATCTCTAGCTATACTTACTAGTATTTTACTGCAAAAAGAGATCCAAGAAAATGGAAAAGGTTGAGAAGGAAGACACATTTCTGTGGAAGTAAAAATAGATGGATTTGAGCTTCAAATTATTTTGGCTGCAGTTGACATTCTTTTTTCATCTTTTGTGTAATGGAGAAAAAAAATCCAACTTAATCATAGAACTATAGGATGGTTTGGGTTGGAAGGGACCTTGAAGAGCATATGGTTCCGGCTGCAATGGGTAGGGACACCTTCCACTAGACCAGGTTGCTCAGAGCTCCTTCCAGCCTGCTCTCTTGAACACTTCCAGGGATGGGGCATCCACAACTTCTCTGGACAACCTGTTCCATGCCTCACCACCTCACAGCATAGAACTTTCTCCTAATATCAAATCTAAATCTACTGTCTTTAACTTCAGTTTTTTAATAAGCCCTTAGAAGACAATTTCCAATGTGTGTATATATGCATATATAGATATAGATACATAAATATATGTAGTCCAACCTGTCATTTTAAGTCAATATTTTTTCTCCCTTATGAGTAATAAAAGTAAGAGCAGAATAGCTTGAAAAAAAATACCCAGAATATCACAATAATTTTCTCTGCTTTGTTAAATAAGCATATACTTAATATCAGGGATAGCACCGTGTTCTTCCTCTACCTTTTTCTGTATTACATGATGCACTAAACAGATGACAGTAGGGTATTACTCAAATAAAATTAAGAACAACACACACCCGTCCCCCAGAAAACAGTCTTAAATAAAAGTCTCTGTTTTGCAACACTAAAAGTTGCTGAAATATTATTTGAAAGTTTTAAGCTACATTGGTCTCAGCAAATGTAAAATAGATGGAAGTCAGAAAGAAGGTACTAATCCACTGCTTGTGGATGCTAGGAGAACACAGGTGCATACAGTATCCTTCACTTGCTAATTCTTCCTACAGCCACTTCCAGAGGGGAAATAGTGGACCTGGATGTACTACTGTCATGACCTAATAGGAAACTTTCAGAGTACAGGTAGCAGAATCTTTTGAAGACTTCACAGCATGAATTTCTAAAGTTAAATTACACATTTATTTGATTTATTTTAGTGCATTTTATTAGATAAAAAATATTCTATTCTATCTATTACTTTGTCTTTTCTCCAGTCCACAGGGATGTCATCCCCTTCCCTTATGTATTGTCTAGAATTACAGATTTTCTTTGTTTTTAAACATGAATTACTGCTTTTTGAAAAGAAAAGGAAGGAAACAAGAAACAAACCTTAGACCTCTTTAGAATATAAATAGGCATAAGCTTCATGTCTAATAGCTCTGCCCAGTGAAACTGAACTTTTGCAGCAAAGAAGATATGTCACAATAAAGCATTCAGAATAGTAGAAGTACTTATAATTGGATAACTAAGTTATATATTTATTTTGAAAATATTTACTGTCTTATCCCAGAATAAATTCTTTATAATTTTTGATGGAAAAACAGAAACACTGACTAATTTCTTCTTAACTTTGTGAACTGCTGAAACATTTCTGATTGCTGGGGATGGTTGAGGAGTCAGAAATCAAATTAAACAGTATTTTTAGTGTCTCAAATCACTCTTAGTCTAGTCCTTTTCTCTCTTGTGCTTCCTCTCTACTTTGTTCTCTGTCAGATGCATAGAAATTGGAGGCTGGATGGCTTTTCTTGAATCAAACTTTTAAAAAGTATAAGCAGCTTTAAGTGTCACTGTAGTTTGAGTGGCTAGAGAGTGAGAAAAGGAAAGAGTATGAATTCAGCTTTCCAGTCATTTTTAAGAGAGTAAAAAGGATTCCTATTGATTTCATCAGCAAGATGTTCAGAAGTCTCTGATATAGTTGCGCAGTACAACCACAGATGGGAAAAAGAAATGCTCATTTTACTCCCTCAAGCCTTATCTTTTAAAAAGTTCTTCTTTCTTCCAACATGAACAGCACTTTTAAGAATAAACGTCTGGAATGGGACTGAACTCTAGCTCAGAAAACCCTTCTGGTCTAGATTAAGGATCCACTAAACAGGATTTTAATTTATGATCTTAAAAAGAGAAAGATGAAAAGGAGTGGTAAGGGCATCTAAGGGGACTGTCTTCACTCTGTCACCTGGATCTCAGGAATGCGTGTGTGGTCTTGGCAGTGATCTGAGCAAAAATGGCAGTGTGCTTTGTAATGCTGGCCTAAGTTGTGCTCCCCTAAACTTTCCATCCTGTCCCTTTTCTGCCCCGCTAGCTCTGACTGTTGCATCACTTATTTAGTAAAGATATTCTGGGGCTGCAAGTATCTAAGTCTTTGAGCCTGTGAATCATCATTAACATCCCTAATTTTCACCCATATAGGCAAAAGCTGTCACTTCCAAGTTGAAAGGTCTCTTTCCATGACTTCAGCATTCATTTGGTTAAGCTCAGTAGCAGAACAGTAAAAAAGAAAAAAAAAAAAAGACTGAAGAGGGAATAATGTTTCACATTAGGAAGGTCATCAGTTTCCTTGTCAGAACTGAAAGGAAATGTATTTGTTTTTTCCCTTGTCTTTATTTTACCTTCTACAAACACAAACATTCCACCAATGATCAGTGAAAAAAGGGATCTTCTCTCAGTGCAGTGGTGATTAGACTTCCCCTCTGACATCATGGACTGAGCTTCAGAAAAAGATTCTTCTGCTACTCATTTAAGAAAATGGGCCTGATGCTTCACATTTTGCTATTTATGCAGTCCTTTATATCCGGATAAAAGCAGGTATGAAATGCAATCAGTTCAGTCTTGTTCTCTTACATCTGCTATATACAGACATAAATCATGCATGAGGTGCTTAGTAGGGAAGAATCAAGTTTGAAATATCTATGTTTTATGAACTTCAATAGTTTCCTGTGAGTCAAAACTAGGCTGGGAGAAAAAAAATACTTCAAGGAACTTCAAGCAGGTAATTGTTCCAATCTGTTGTGTTATCTCATGAGCTTTGTCAGCAGTGATCTGAAACTTTACCTGCCCAAATTCTCAGTCCATTGGCATTAATCCTCTCTGCTCTGGGACAATGTTAACCACCACCTTCTTCGGCCTCCCCAAGGACAAAATATATCAGGAGTGCATGAATTTGCTGCTGAAAACTTTTTCTCTTTTAAGTAGCATGAGACAAATGTACGTGACATAGTGCAAGTTGTTGCCATACAAGTCATGGATTTCCTGGGGCTATGTATGACCACAGTCTGTTCTATTTCTCACATGGGTGAAAGCGAATTTTGAAGAGTGGGAGGTGAACCAGAAGAGAGGAAATGGGAGGGCAGAGACTCAGCCTTCCTTTGGTATCTCTTTCATGGAAGTGACTGAGCTTCATACCTCATAAAATATTCATCACATTGTTTGAAGAATAAAACAACATGTGTGTGTCTGCTCTCAGCCTTTAGGAAAGAGAAAAATTCCTCATGGATATGATTTATATTCATTGTGTAAGCTTTTGTGTGGTTGGTAAGTCATTGAGAATAAAGATCGTGTGGAAAAATGGTTTGAAAGATGTTCTGTGTTGTAGCTCACAGCTCTCATTGTGCTGCAGAAATATGATTTATTTTTATACTTCACTAACAAGACTCTCTGGTGAGATGGATGTTAATCTCCACTGACTGCTCTTCCCCTAGAAAAAAAATATTCCTAGAAGACATTTTTTAATGAGCTATAGGAACTGCCTATCCATATCTATGCCTCCTATTAAAATGAAGGCAGTCAACTTCTGAAGATTATTTTACTGCATTTTAAAGAGGAACAAATATTCAAAAACAAGGAGTGCTTGCAGAAATATCCTAGTATATTACTACCTTTTAGTTCCAAAATTTTCCTTCTGAATCCCCTTCTGCTTCCTCCTGCCAGTCTCAGAAACAGTGCTGAATGAAACACTGGCACCTTACCACAGTGTCCCTGCCTTTTGTTCAGTTCTCCCCGCATAGTCTTCAGTAGCTCCAGATCTTTCATAATTTCTTTGGTAACATAGTCTTGTTTGTTTTTCTGTGCTGCTCTGTTAAATTTCATTCTCACGAGAATAAAGACATTTTTTAATTTTTTAAATCAGTCACTTTTGCAGATAAGGTCCAATAGTTGGTAAATATTTTCTTTGTTGACTATATGCTATCCTATACTCAGTCATATTTCTTCACTGAAGTTAGTGATAAAATCCGGGAGAACCATACTTTGAATCATGCTCTCAATCTTCTCTTCCAAAGAGTGCCTCATGCTGTCCATAATCCTGGGATAACTAAACTAACTTTCTCTTCACATCATTTAGCATCTATCATCCTTCAAACTTCTCTCCCTAAAATCTATTTTGCTCCTAAAGCTAAAATGTTTTGGGATGTGATTAGGTCCTGTCTCCTATCTAAAAAGTATTTTTAAATGACAAAGATTATGTACATCTCCTCACATGTTGTGGATTATGGTTCTCCTCACACAATCTCCAGCGATCCCTCAAAGGTGTATAAATAAAGTATATCTATAATAATATATATATAATATGTAACATAATATATTATATCTATAGTAAAATATTAAAAAAGTATATATTTGGTGATATATAATCACATGGTTCTTGTCTTGGTACCACTCGTCGTAATGACACATGACATAAGTTGACCCATGTCACGGTTAGGATCAGTGACATGATGTGGGAATGTGACTTTTGCAGGTGACTGCTTTTTCTACCAGTTCATTGTGGTCACCATAGCTACCTACATAATGTTTTGGGAGATTTCCAGGGTGGTGAGATGGTCCCAAACAATGGTTGTCCTGGAGTAAACGAAGCATCAAATTCTTCTGTCGTTATTTCCACTGTCAGACAGGTGCAATTCTAGTTTTATTCTTCCTTTGTAATTGGTATTACAGAGCAGCTTGCTTTGGGAAAACTAATTCTGTGAAGATGTTAATACTGAGTAATAACTATTAAGAGATAATAATTCTAACAGAAAATGTAATGTTGGGGAGAAGACATACTGCTTGTGTGATCTGAAAGAATCACGGTCTAACCAGTTTTTGGGATTTAAAAATATGACCCAAATAATTACCTGCTACAGAAATGCTTTGCTTTTCTGATACTTTTTTATGCTTTTTTCCTTTAATATACTGGTATTTGCACTGTCATCAGACCTCGGCCATGGTCTAGGTCTCACTTATACTAGGTGGTGTATGAAAGAATAAGAAGAACACTCTTTCCCGTGGTGTTTACAATGCAAGACAGCAGCTGGAAGCAACATGCCAGGGGAGTACAAGACTGAGGCAATACTGATCGATATGCTGGGCAGTGATCTCAGCAGTACCTAATTGATGGGGTTTTTATGCAAACAGCACCACAATAGTGTTAAGGAGACTCTGGGAGAGTTTAGAAAAAGTTCTAAAGTTGTGAGAAAAAGCATAGAAACAGATGCACTTCTATTATATAGTGTCAAATCCATAAATGGGGAAATGACAATCGTGTTGCATTTGAAGAATTTTTGGTAATACTGGGGCAATGCAACAGGCAATCTGAACTGAAATATTCTCCATCTAGAGGGTCTTGGCATAAACAATTTTTTAAGCTCTCAGAGTTTTTTATAGGGCATCAAAGTTTATTTCAGGTTCATTTCAGCTGTCCCTTTTTGTAGGAAGCCCTGTCAGCTGCAGAATACCTGAAAGGCTCTGCAAGATTTCTGCCCGAAGACAGGCTGACATTATGTTCTTTATTCTAGAATTTCACTGAAGTGGTATGCCGATGAGTCAACTTCTTTATGTACAACCACAAAATGGGAGAAATGTTGTTCAATTTTCAGCCCAAGGGGCAGATCCCTAGTTTCAGAATAATAGCTTTAGTGGCAGTAAGTGATTTTAGGAAAAAAGCTAAATATTTATATAAAAGCAAAAATACAGTAGAAAGAAGTCTGCATGCCCACAGGTTCATTAGGCAGCCTGTTCCAGTCTCGTGCCCCTCATAACTAAAAATGTCTTCCTTATATCCCACCTTGACCTACTCTTTCAGTAGGTACTCTTTCAGTGTAAAACCAGTGTCAGTTGTCCTGTCACTACAGGCCATGGTAAAAATTTTTTCTCTGTCTTTCATATAAACATCCATTAAATATTGAAAGGCCACAAGGTTATATCCCTTTTAGCTAAGCAAAATACTACAGACTACAATTTTATGGAAAATGTGCATGGCAATTTTATTTTCTTAGCGCTCATCTGGTTTACAGCTGTATCTCAGTGACAGGCTTTGGAAAGCCTTGATCCTTAGACCAAAAAGAGAGTCACCACAGATTTCTTGGGACTGCTGTATGCAACCTACAGGATAGATACAGGCTTCCATTCCTATGCCAGCTGAAGTAGAAATTGAAAGGCATCAACCTCAAGACACATTGTTCATTTAATGTCAAATTTCAAATATTTGTCCACTAATTTTTTCTCCTCGCTAAGATTTAGCTCATTCGATATCAGTGCTACTTTTTCAACTTGAAAATTGTTTAAAAGTTTGCTGAGACTTCTGACCTCCAACACTAAATTTTGGAGTTGCTGGAAGTACAGCTCCTATCATAAAAAAACTTAAAACCATTTTCCACCTGATGCTGGAAAACAATTCAGCTACATTCCAAGAGCAGTGGATATTTTGTGATTTTTTTGGCATTTGCTAAGATGAAAATTTTTCGACTCAACCCTTTAAAGAGTTTAAAAAGTATTGTATAAACAAGAGAAGGGAAAATGTTCATTTTATTAAAGAAAGATATTTATTCTTCCATATGAAGTTTAATTTAAATGTGCTACTTTCTTTGAATAAAAACAAAGAGTTAATTTAATGTTACTGATCAGAGAAGTGACGCCTAAGATTTTTAGCTTTTTATATTTTTCATATATTGATAGCTTTGTAGATTGCTCAAGCATGGCTGTAGCTTCTAGCACTTTTCTTATCTTTCTTCCCTACATTTCTAAACTTATAAACACATTCCTAAATATTATTTAGTCTTATCCCAAGAAGAGAACCAGCTACAAGGATGTTCTGCTTTCCAACCAGAATCTGGACCAAACATAACAAAAGTGGGGCGAAAGAAACCTCTGGACTACTACCAGTGGGGCAGGACCCCAGAAATTATTACCTAGCCAACTAACCTTTCAATTGGACAGTATGTGATAAGTATACTAATCAACTAACCTTATAGAATTTGTAGAATTACTGTATCCCATGCTATTTTCGCCATATTGTGTACCTGAAAGCTTTCAAGAAAAGGTTTGCTTTTATGTTCGCTTTACCACTGTTAGGAAGATCTATTCTATTTTCCAGGCATCAGAGAAATTTTTATCTCTGACTGAAAGAACTGTAGCTCATCTTTTCTTTAATAGGAACAGTAAGTAAAAGTGATTACTCATGCATGCTTGCCATATCATTAGGCATTTGATGGAAAAAAATATCCAATAAAATCTCTAAGTAGGTTGTGGGATTTTTGTTTTTTATTTATTTTTGAAAGCTTGGACTGAATAAGGTTTATTATTTCCATTAGGCCTTAGAATTTGATTATTCAATCAACCTACTTCAGTCCAGGAAGTCACTTACGGTCCATCAGTTTAGTGATGCTCTTTGGTTTCTGACATGATTGTTTAAAGAAAAAATGTTATAAACAAATAAATAAGATTGCTAGTTTCTTTCAGCTTCGCTTTCTTCTCTGGCTTGTGTCACTCTTGCAGCAAACTTCACCTGCAGAGGAGGTGGAGAATACTAAAGAATATAAGCAGGACAGAAGAGCCAAGACATACTGATAGTTTCCCTTTAGTATCAATCAGTCTTGTCAAGGGTAAAGTAGCAACTTTTTTCTTTTACATTTAAAGGCACCTTTTTAATAATTTCTGGAGTCTTGAAGAGTTATTCTGGAAACAGACTTATTTCTCTGCTCATAGACTGAGGAGGAGCATACAATGGGATTGTAAGCATATTAGGAGATTTCTTACCTACCAATTCCTAAAGTCTTCGTGATTGACCAATATGGGCCTAAAATCATTATAAGGGAATACATATAAGCTTTATTTTACATATCTGAGTTACAGGAGACAGTCACTCCCCTGCATGCTTAAGATTTGTTTTTTCAAATGTCCTTGAAATGGCTTAAGTGCTGCTAAAGCTGATAAAATGAAGTGCCTAAATAATCTTATAGAATTGTCCTAATAAGGCTCTGAAATACATAATCATGGCTTAAATGACCTGACCTCGGTAGGCAATTGTATATTAATAACAACACTTGCAATATCCATTTACTGGCAGCATTTATAGTTCCTTAATGTAGATTTGTTCCAGGAAAATCAATAGCACAGTGCTGAGAGCAACAGAAATTTTGGGAGTCTACCCTGTGTTTACAACAGGAGATCTGAGAGGGAACTCTAACCTGCTTTTGTGTCTTGAGCTAAGCCCTTCTACCATGGGAAGTAGATCTCTTAAAGCTGACAGTTACTTTTGTTGATTCTGAAGTCTGGAATGGGAATGGGATGAAGAAATGGGATAGATTAACTCATCTGCTTGCACTGAATGCCAGAGCTGAATAAATACGATGGTCTAAAGTCAAAACACTGAAAAGTGTTAGGGTCACATAAGCACCATATAAGATGCTGAGACTGGAGAGAGTTCATCTATTATATTTTGCCACGCTGGATTGCTAAGTAAACTAACTAGCTGAACAAAGTGTGAGTGATAATAATTGATACTTCAGAGTAAACANGGTTTTGTTCCTGATTCTATTTTTAGGAACATGTTCAAATTTAGGCTTATGACTCTTGGTTTTTTCAAGGACCTGCTTGGTCCTGGAGAGACTAGGTGGAAGTGCTTCATGGATGTGCTTCATCAGAGCACAAGAATGGTTCATTTCACTGTGTAGAAAGTCAAGCAAGTGCATCAGAAAAAGCTAGTATGAATGAACATGGAGCCTCTGACCTCAGACACATAAAGGACTGTAGGTGGAGGAGGACTTCTTGATAACAGGAAAGCTAATGAAAATGTTTGTCTGTTGCTACTAGGAGAGTGACCAGAGACATGGTGATGGTGGAGGTACATTTTTGTCTCTGTGTTTACTGGTAAAATCTGCCCTTAAGACGCCCAAGTCTCTGAGCCTCCCAGTCCATGAGACCAGAGACAGAACTCACCAACAGCAACTGTCTGGTGTCTTTGCAGTGCTTATTTCTGTCATCTTCGAAGATTGCAGGTTTGTTTCTGATGCTTGAAAAAAGGCAAACATCACATCATCCTCAAAAAGAGTAATAAGGAGAGTACATGCTATACAGGCAGGTCAGCCTTCCATTAGTCCCTGGGAAGAGTCTGGACATACCCTGATTTTAGTAAGGCTTTTGTCACAGCACCCCAGAATTTTCTTATCACTGAATTAGTGAGATCCAGTTTAGATAGCTGAATGACATGGCGGCTGGATGCACAGGCTCAAAGGGTTTTGGTGGTAGTACAAACTTCGGCTGGCAGGCATTAACTAGTGTTGTCTAGTGGCTGAATTGGTGTAGTGTCCATGCAGTTTACTGGCTTTATTAGAGCCTAGATGTTGGGAGAGAAAGCACTCCTAGATAGTTTGTGGATGACATCAGCCTGGGAGGAGCAGTCAGTGAGCTGGAGGGCAGGGCTGTATTTGAGAAGGACCTGGAAAAATGGCTTGATGGGAACCCTTTTGGGTTCCCCTAAGGCCGAGGAAAGTCTGGCCTCAGAGGTGACAACCAGCTATGAAGAGCTCTGCAGAAAGGGCCCTGAGAGGTAGCAAGTTGCCAGGAGCAGTGCCTGCACCAGGGAATGGACCAGGGGGGAGTGGAGCAGCCAGCGGGACCAAGTGCTGTCCCAATTTGGGCTACAAGTGCAAGGCAGATTCCAACATTCAGGAGTGAATCCAGGAGAGGGTCCCCACCATGGCCAGGGCATGGGGCAAACAAAAAGAGGCTGAGAACTGTTTCAGCCCAAAGCAGTGGTTCACACAATTAGTAACTATTTCACTTGATATGAATAAAAGATAAACCAACCACCAATGGCATTCTGTTTTGCTTGGTATAGAACCTTGCTGGGGTCAGAATATACAGTACCCAGTAGTATCCCCTCACCCAAAGTATCAGTTTCTGTACCAGTACCTCACCGCAAAAGGTAGCCAGGTTAGTGAGGCAAAACTTACCCTTGATAAATCCACCCTGGCTGCTCCCAATCACCTTGGTTCTTTGTAGCTAAAAGAGTCCACCGGGGGATTCACTTCATCCCCTTCCCAGAAACTGAGATAAGATTGAGTCCCAAAATCCTTTTTTTGCCCTATCTGAAGATCACTGTGATGTTTGTTTTCTTCAGTTTTTTGGCCACTTACAACCTTATGCTGAACAGGAACTGATCTGGAGTAATAATTTTGGAAAGGGAATAAAACATTTTTTTTTCCTTTTAAGAGGTTGAGAAGAACAGGTTTTCCAAGCTGCTTGTAGAGTGCAGCTTGGGATTTTTTTATTTATTTCACTAATCTTGTCTCTGCCACAATCTCACTTCATTTAGACTGTTTTATGTTTAAACACAAGAGGAAACCTGATATTTTGAAAATCAGGATGTTATTAATTTCCTTCACAGATCAGATTGCTGGTCCCTCTTTTTTATAGTCTCCATCAGTGGATCCTTTTACATTTAGACTCAGAGTTTTCTTTGCTTATTGTAGAGCACTGCAGCTAAAACAGAGGCACAGTTTTCAGTCTTGATATTCAGTTAATAGAAATTTCCAACAGGTTTGTTCTAAATAAAATTTCCGCTTCTACCATGTCATTGGAAAGGTATCAGATTTTGTCATTAGCCTTTGTATCTGGTCCTGTATTAATATGACCCTTAAAACCTTTCTAGAACTCTGTAAAGAAATTTCAAGCTGTACAAACAGTTAAGAATTGTCTTCATTGAAGAAAAAAACAACTTTGATTACTTTGATTTTTGATCCGATATTGCTTACTTTGTTTTCATTCATATACCACTAAATTTGAGAACTAAATTTTATTGCCTGCATTTTAGCTCTTTAGTTCTTTAGAAATAGCTCCCCCTCCATGCATGTGAATACATTTGTCAAAATCTTCGTTTTCATTAGAGGAATAGTTTTCCCTGAGAAAACTATATGGATAAAAAGAAAATTGTCAGACTCCCTATGAACATTTTTGATTTTTAGGCAGTTGTTGACAATGAGGCCTGCCTTTTATTGAGAATTAGTGGTGTTAAAATAACAACAACAATAATAATAATAATAAAAAAATTTAAAAGTTGTTTGTGCTTTCTTAATGTTTGTGTCTTCCTGCAGTTATAATTGATGAGTTTTCTTTTTCAACGGATCACAATTGACATAAACAGCAAGAGTGAGGCAGTCTTCATTTTGTTTATTCAATACATCTCTGATGTGTTCTTAACTATCAGTTCTAGGAGTGACAAAGAGTTTCTCATGATTGATTCTAAAGCAGCTGGTGGAAGTTTGTCTTCTTCTTCCACCTCAATGACATTCATTGAGGAATGTTGTTGGTGTAGAGAAGTCAAACTTTCCTAATGTCTGATAAATATAATAAAAAGCATTGTACTTCATCAGCACTCATGCCAATCTTCGTCACTTTTTGTGCACGGAGCCTATGATCAGTGCACAGGCAGTGGGGTAGCACATATCTGAGCTAGTATGAGCACACAGAAGAAGAATTCTCACCAGAGCTATGCAAATGGTAGGCTCCTATCCAGATTCAATTAATGCACGTTTTGCAGGCTTCACAAATCTCCTGGGTACCCTGCTTCCTCTGTTCGTTTTCAGGAGTCAGCTGCACATGGCTTGATGCTGTGCTTAGGTGTGCAGGTTTTGTGCAATGTTTGGGCTTCATATCAGAATAAAAGCTAGCGTACTGCTTCTTAAAGGGCATCCTACTAAAATTGCCTGTCTGACTATAAGTAGGCATAATCCGGCATTCATTTTTTCTTCCACCTGTAATCTTTTTAATTAGAAAAATACTGGGCCTCACTTGGTTCACTTTTCACCACTAACTGCCTTGATGTTATAGTACTCCTTATTACTTCATCAGTATCCTGCTAGGCCAGGCAAGGAAGTTGCTCTTTAAAGTTACTCCTCCAAGCACAGTTTGGAGCTGCTATTAGGTTATCAGACAGTAGAAATAAAAGTGCTTTCATTTCAGCTTCTTTGAAAAACTCTCCAAAAAACAGAGTAGAATTTGTGAAACCACAGAGGTGAGTGATTGCAGACGGGATTTCAAAGGCACTGCGGGAAACATGATTGTACTACTCAAAAGTGGGAGTTTAACAAACTGTGGTGGATTGACCCTAACATGATGCCAGATGGCTACCAAGGCCACTCTGTCATTGCCCTTCTCAGCTGGACAGGGGAGAGAAATTATAACAAATATCTCATGGACTGATATAAGGACAGGGAGAGATCATTCACCAGTTACTGTCACAGAAAAAACAGACTTGACTTGAAATTAGTTTCATTATTGTTAATCAAATCAAAGTAGGAGAAAAAATAAAACTAAATCTTAAAGCCCTTTTCCCCCACTCCCCCCTTTTTCCTGGGCACAACTTCTCTCCTGAATTCTCTCTCTCCTCCCGTCTCCCTCCACAGCAGCACAGGTGGATGCAGTGTGATCAGTTCATCTCATGTTGTCACTGCTGCTCTTTCCTTTGTAGCCCTTCTGCAACTGAAGCCTTGTCATGCAAATCTAATACACCAATCAAAGTGATAGGACTGCAAGTGACCATTCCTACTGTAATCATCTCTCTTGGGTGCACAAAAAGTGATTTTATTTTCACTTTCTGGTTAGATGTTCTATTTAGGCAATGCTCTGAGGAATTTCAATTCAGGCCAACAGCTTGTCTGCTGTGCAGTAATTGTATTTCTCTTGTATGAACCAGTTTGTTGGTTGTCTTAAACTGCAGGACAACAAGGTTTTTCTTGCTTCCGCATGACCTGTGAGCACATAGCAACTGCTGAGGAGAATGACTGATGACATACTGTTGTAACAGAAATGATTGGAGACAGATCTCTCTGCGAAGCAGTACTTGAGGACAGTGTACATTTCTTGAAGCCTTTAAATTAAAACATGTGTGGTGCATGCTTCATGGGAACAATGCTTATTTAAAAAAACATACACTCCCCAGAACAGCATAAGGAATTCATCTACAGTCTAGCAATGTTTTACCTGTTGTTCCTGTTTAGACAGAAGATCAATAAATATGAGTAACTTGAAAAACTAACAACCTTTTGATGTCCACTGTTGAAGAGAGTCAAAGAATTGACTTTGCATTGAGAGAATCACAGGAGAAGTTGGTAGCTGCTTTCATTCATTACTGGTGTCAGTGGGCAGCAACTGGGGCAGAGATACTTGGGAAATAATGGTGCTTTATACAACCATTCCCACCTTCAGTGTCCCTAGAATTTATGTAGCTCTTTTATGTCTGATAAGCTAGATAAGTTGTCCCAAATTGCTTCTCTGTTATGAGTAAACAACTAGAATGCCTTTTGGCGATCAATACCTTTCCTCAGCACCAGATGAGACAAAATAGAACCTATTAAGGATGCATGAAAATAAATTGGTAGCACATCTCTATATTTGTAAAGCTGACCTTTCTAATAGCACATCATTCCAGGGAAGCATCCATTTGTGCCACGGTGCCATAAATTGATCTGCCTCTGGCATATTTGTTTCTTTATGAGGAACTGTGCTCTAAAAACTATTATTTGGGCTTACTGTTACTGTTCTCATTGGGATGTGCTAAATGTTATGTTTAACAGTTTTGAAAATTTTGGTCTACAATAGCAGTACTTCAGTGTTATGCTAGAGCTCTGCTCGTAGTTCTTACAACTACCTTTGTAAGATCCTGTATAGCATAATCATGGAAAACTAATTTTTAAAGAGTCTGTTATCTTAGTATTTCATATTCTCTATCCTGTTATAGCACTCATTATCATGATATGAAAGGGATTGATTAATGTAAAATACAGTCAATTAGTACAAGATATTACATTCGTTCTGACCTTTTTGGGGAACATTTGGGATATTATACTGTGCTGTAATTTTTTTTTAATATGCATTGAACTACTAATTCTAATTGAAATGAGGGACACACTGAGGAAAGCAACAGTGTAACTGTTGCTCTAAACTAAAACTTTAATGAAAACTAAAAAAAATTATGGTTATCAATTGTATTTCAGTCTCACTGGCAACTCTCCTAACTCAGCAAGACTCCTAAGAAGAGACTAAAGCAGCTTGTTCAATTACAAGCCTTGGAAAAGAAAAGACACTCATTTATGACTGTGTGAGCAGTTAATTATTATTTCTTTGTTGCATATTTCCTCAGTATGCTCCCAGGTGCAGTTTAGAAGTGAGTAAGGAATCCTTGCTTCACTGAATTCTGCTGTAATTTTGCCACTGGCTTCACTGAGGAACTGTGTCACTGGTTTTCCCAGAAAAGCACAGCTGTCAAATCTGATTAGTCAGATTTTACTTTATTTTTACTAGGATGTACACATCCCAATGTGTATAAAGATTTTGAAAACTGGGCCTGGATTTTCACCTTAAATACAATAATAGTGGTAATCTGCCTAACAGAAATGTATGATAATCAAAGTGATAATGTTGCTGAAATTAAAGTGTGATACTGATAAGTCTAATGTATAATCTGAAAACAATGAAGTGCAGGCAGAAAGCATTATTCTCTATGAATATAATGCAAATCATGTTATTATTGATATTCATAGTTCAAAAAAGTTGCAAGAAACAATGAAAGAGATTCTGAAAAAGCCTACAGGAGTAAGTGACAGGATTAAAAGCTTACTTTATTTTTTTTACTTCCAGATGTAGTACTAGAAATAAAATTATATATGCCTACATGAATGGTAAAATGATTTGTGATAGATAACTCTTAACAGACAAAAAGGTAGAAAACAGCATCCAGCACATTTAGAAAAGCAACCACTTTTAATGATAGTGATAGTTAATGATATTAATATCAGTGACAACATAATTACTTAATAAGGAATGATGCAGCACTAGTTTACATGAAATTTTGTTTTGGAAGACTGTGTTTATATAAATGGAGACTGTATTTAAAACAATGAGTCTAGTATGTGAATTGCTGGAAAGCTTTTTGGTAAGCCTTAAGGGAGCAAATAATATATGTAGTCTACTAAACTAGTTCCTTAATGATCTATTTAGGGGGGTTTTTTTGTTTGTGTAACACTTCCTACTTTGGAAATACAGAATTTTGCAAATGATTTCTCACCAAAAAAATTACACTCTAAACTATTTCAGTTACTTCCTCCATCTTCCAAATTCTCTATACCTGTTGCATGTGGTGTCATAACTAATATCAAGTATTGAAGCAATTGCTTTGATAATATTAGTACATTTTAGTCTTCCAATGACAGTTCAAAATTATTTTAATATTGCCTTAAGCTGATGAAAACAGCTTCAAAATGGTGTAAAAAAATCTATAAAAACTTCATAGAAAAGTATTGGTGAAGAGCTATATCATTTGCCCATCAAACTAGATTTTGAAAATAAATGTAGACACTAGAGGATTGCTTGGTAACATTTGTATATTCTTGGTTGCATTTGGATGAGAAGGAGGAATTATGTCAACTTAAAGGATATGTAGGGTTTTATTTGACAGAGAGAAAGAACTTCAGCTTTTTAATACATGTGCAAATTTGACATATTCCACTTTTAGAAAAGAAAAACACCAACAAAAATCAACACAATTCAGAAATCTAAATCAGAATTAACATTAGAATGGGATCTATTGTTCATCAGCCTGTTTTGAAGTAGATTGACACATTTTTCTGGAGCTGTGCTTATCATAAAGAAATATTAATAATCATGTCACAGCTTCAGGTAGTACAGAGTCTATCTAAATGTCATGCCAGCATAGATTTTTTTTTTTAAACCTATTACAAATATTTATAACACCTTTCCTTCTGGAAATAGTAAAATAGCATTCCAAAAGCTAAGAAAAGAAGAGACCATAAAATTGTGGAGGATGCTTGCTATTTTAGAATAGTTGTATTTTTTACATTCTAAAATTTTATTTATTTAGTATTATTATGATTATAGCTAAGCTTATTAAAATACTGTATTCCTTTGGGGGAATTTCTCTCAACGATATCTATAATAAAAGAAAGTAGTATTACATATTCATTTCTACATATGAACACATTGAAATATAGCCAGAAGTAAAGGATACTAAAAATAGTAAAGAGTCAAACTTCTCCCACACCTAATTGACACTATAGTTGTTCTGTATCACTGAGCACTGGAAGAGAAAAAAAACAAGAAATTATTGTCTCATCTTATGTGTATAATATTAGTGAATTTTGCTGAGCCTCTGAGGAGCAACAGCTAAAAAAGGAGTAAGCCTAAGAGAAACCAAATAGATTGCCTATGGTAATGTTAGCCATTGCAAAGGCATGGTTTCTCTAATTAAAAAAAACAGAGATAAGAGTAGTAAATTCTTGGGACTACATGATATTCATCTAAGAAATCACAAGAAAACAAGTAATGTCTCATCTTCTAAGGAGAGTATATGATTTTCTCTTAAAATATTTAGCTCCTGTCTCACACAACTTTCCCCAATGAGCTTTGTTAAGCCCTGACTTTCTAATAGGCCCATCACTTGTTATTAGATAGTGTACGAATATCCTGTATGCTCTTTTAGGACTGAGGAAACTGCCTTTATTTTTCCTGAAAATTTTGTACCCTGAAAGAGTAACATGGAAGTTTTTGACCTACTCAGGGCAAGCCAAATCCTTTTGTTTTTTTCCCTAGGAGAAAGATATTTCTTCATGCATTTATATTTACAAGGCAACTTACAGAAGCAGCAGAAAGAGCATCAGAACATCTGATGCAAGAGAAAGAGAAAAAGTAGTCAATAAGGGAGCAGATGAACCAGATAAATTTAATGGTCACCAAAACATTGTTCCAAGTGGTCTGCAGAGCTCAGTAGAAGCACGAAGTCCTTGAATAAGCCTATTCATATTCAATTTGAATTGTTATTTGTTGAAGTCACATTCAAACAATGCACTCTACATAAAATTACTGTGACCTTATTTTATTTATTTATTTATTTTGCTTGAGTTTTGTTTGAAGTGTAGTGAAGGTAGCACTAAAATTTAAAAATAATATTTTTCTTTGTTGCATATGAAGAGATCACTGGCTGAAATCCCTGGTTACTGAGGTAAAAAGCAATTCTTCATGTGTGTGGGACCCCATACAGGGTCTTGGCATGCTTCTGTCTGGAGACAGATCCCCCACACTGAATTCCTTCTGATGCTGACTTAGCATCTAGTGTGTATTTTTGTGTGGTTCACCTCAAAGAACAGTGAGACGTCCAAAGCCACGCTGATCTCATGAAAAATTTCTGAAAATAGCCATGGTTTGATTCAGCTCTGTCGTTTCCAGCAATGGTTTTATTTCTTATTCATAAATGTATTAATTTATTTTGTATGTCTTCTCTTCCACCCAAGTGGCTTTTTGTTTCTCTTCCTGAAAAGTTCATTTTCCCAGTTTATTCTCTGGTGAAAGTTGCCTGTCTCCTTCCTCCAGACTAAAAGCTTTTCAATCTGCTTTGGAGAGATCACTTTGCAAAATATATTATATGACAATTACATTCAGTATGGACATTTCCTCACTCTTAGAGTGAAAATACTTGTTCTGTCACTGCCACAGCTGTTTTTCAGGTTTTGCTGAGCCGTGAAAATTCACTGTAATGTGTGAGGCATTATTTTAACCAAATTAAACTGGTTTGGTTTGAGTCTCTTCTGACAATTTTTAAATGAAAGCTTGTGGATATTACGTGGACCAAATTAAAAAAAAAAAAGAAGAAGAAGAAGAAACCAAACCCTATAAAAAGTAACTCTGTAAGAAATTTCTGTGGTTTTTTCTACTGGTTTTATTTCTGAGTGGATTGATTGAACAAATATGTTTTGATGGGTAGACATGGAAAGCTGAGGCCTGAAGAAATGAGCTCATGATTGAAAAGAAAATTACAAGCTGTTTTCTAGACTTCATCATTGAATTAGCACTGGACTAAAAGGGAAAAAAAAAAAAAAACCATGGATAAATGTGTCCAACGCTGCTTTTGCACAAAAAAGTAACATTCATTAAAAATTCATCAATTGACTGAGATGCTTGATTCGAAGAATATTTGAGATGCAACATGGACCTTCAGTCTTACATCTGCATCATAGCCACGTGGTGATTGTTTTGAATGTGCCATGAGCTTTCTGTGCCAATATGGCAGATAATTTCACACAGTGAGATCACTGAAGTTAGAGTCCTTACAAGGCAATTATAACTTAATATATTTTTTTTCTGTTTGCATTTTCAAAGAGATACATAGATATTAATAAGTGTAAATATTTCATGATAACTTTATGAAGTTTTTCCACGTTATCCTGTTCCTCTCAACCTACAGCCATGTAACTCACAGTTTATACAAAATTTTCTTTCTTTTTAATCTAATCAATAGAATATCTTTCTTTCATTTGCATCAGTGCATCAGAAGAAGAAAATACCACATGATGCATACACCTTAAAAGCCACAAAAATGAGAGTCCAATATCTCCAAAATTGGAATTCATATGTTGTTTGCACTTATTATTAATGCAACGTGCCAAAAAAGAAAATAAAAAAGCATTAGTAGATCAGCCTCTCTGTTTCTGTTGTATAGTGTGTAAGTTTTCTGGTTTCTGTTATAAAGTGTGGAAGGAAAAAGTAATGCAAGGTACACAAACACTACCAGATCCCACAAATATTTAATTTTCTCAATGTATTTTTTTGAAATCCAGGACTGAAAAAAAAAAAAACCATCAAATATTTACAAACCTAGAATTCTTGCAGGGTAAATTCCTCTATATAAGTTGAAACACTTAGGCTGATCATGTAAAAAGACATAGATAGAGCAGAAATGAACTATCTGACTTAAGAGATAACACGACATATCACAAATTAAAAAAAAAAAAAATCATAACATTTATTTGAATAGGAAGTGCCTTCACAGTGATTGTGTAAGAACTTCTGGTATTCAAATACTGCAGATTCCTTACCTGAAGCAAGTCATGTAGTATTCTCCCCTTCTGCAAAACAAAATTATAATAGCTACTATTGTAGATGTATGTTTAAGGAGAAATATTGTCAACAATATCAGGCACTCAAATATTATACTTATGCAAATGGCAAAAACATAAAATGTTATAGAGAATGTTGCTGTAAAATTCTGCACTGAAGTGTATCGTGCAAGAAAGCCTTCATATATATCATATTTTAGTAGTTCTCTGTCAGTTCCATCTCCTTTCTGCTCTAATCCTAAAAACTTTTCTTCCTGCTCTCTGGTAATATTTTGAAGCCTATCCAAATAATAGTTGTTACATATAAACTAGAAGGAAATGAAGCTCTCTGTTGCCACTTACAGTGTAGTTTACTTCATCTGTTGAAAGTCCTGTAATATGATCACTGATACAGCGTAACGATGCAGTACCTCAGACATAAACTGGTCCATTAACTTTCAAATGATCTAAAATAGGAGGGCTAGGCAGGGCATCTCATTTTAGATCCAGTCTAGCTGGATTTTGTAGTGTTGGTGTCTGTCTGTGGGATGTAAAGGTTTGTATATAGGACTTTTGCCTGTGACTAAAAGCCACACGTACACTCAGAAAAAAGTGAGAATTGAAACCAATTTGGGAAAATTAGATCAAAAGCTGCCTATAAACAGGGCATCTAGTCATTGATCTCTGGGATTGAAAGCAGCAAGCACATAGGCTAAAGTCCATATTCACAATGAGTCACAGACAGGCATCATAATGTTCATAAATTCAAAGTCTAATTTGACAGAAAATAAAACATGGGAACATGAGTGTACAAGCATAAATAATTTCT
This sequence comes from Edolisoma coerulescens, assembly GCA_013397115.1. Taxonomy (NCBI): domain Eukaryota; kingdom Metazoa; phylum Chordata; class Aves; order Passeriformes; family Campephagidae; genus Edolisoma; species Edolisoma coerulescens. Next base: position 405,354 of record VWZW01000995.1, read on the forward strand.
TATAGGGTTGCTTAAAGCCAGTTGTTGGTAAAACAGGATTTTTATTATAAATGAAAAACCTTGTCTTTGGTCAGTCATTTGCTAATTCAGTAACTCTCCTTTTCGTCAAATTGGACTGGATAACCAGGAATTAATCTGACAAAGTGTACACACACCCCAACCCCAAATCTAGAAAATTATCAAATTTAAATTTAAAGAATTTAAAGAAGGATGACTAAAGATAGATATCTCTGATAGCATTAGGGAAAGAGAAGGGGTCTGAAAATGCATGCAGCTGTGTGTGAGAGACCATTTCACTTTCTCACACAAGTGAAATGAGGTGGATTTGGCCTGTGCTTATATTTAATGCTGGGCAGAAGCAAGGTCCCCGGTGTTGGGTTTGGACCTGCTTGCTTTCTCTCCTTTCTTCTTTTCCTCTACTTCTCTCTGCTGTTGCTGGGTGCAGATCCCATACTTATATTAAAAGGTCACACTGATTCTTGCAGAACCTTTTAAGATTTACATGTCTTAACAAAAAGAGGCTTCTAACCCAGAACCCCTATTTAGGATAGTATCAGCAAAGACTAAAGGGTTGCTGTTAGTCCTGGCCTGTCAGGGGAGGGGTGGGAGGCTTCTTCTGCTGGGAATAAAAAAAGAGGTTCTGGAGGCCCATTAGCTTGGAAATCCCACCTGGAGCAGGACCATCAAGTACTGGAAGCTGTCCGTAGCAGGAGATAGAATTATCATGTCTGGAAGGAGATTGCAGAATGATACATAGCGACCCTACAGTCATCAAAGTGTTTTGGTCCCTGAGTTGTCATGGGAGCATCCATGTAACACAGAAGTATTTGAGATTTATGATCATGTTCATCTGATCTTCATAGAACCATAAAATCCTAGAAGCATAGAATATCCTGAGTTGGAAGGAACCAACGAGGATAATCAAGTCCAACTCTTAGCCCTGCACAGGACGACTACAAGAGTCACACTGTGTGCCTGAGAGCACTGTCCAAATGCTTCTTGAACTCTGTCAGGCTGGTGCTGTGACCATTTCCCTGGGGAGCCTGTTCCAGTGCCCAATCACCCTCCAGGTGAAGAACCTTTTTTCTAATATCCAACCTAAATCTCCCCTGACACGACTTCAGGCCATTCCCTCATGTGCTGTCACTGGTCGCCACAGAGAAGAGATCAGTGCCTGCCCCACCGCTTCTCCTTGTGACAATGTTGAAGATCATGATGAGGTCAGTCTCCTCCAGGCTGAACAGACCAAGTGACCTCAGCCGCCCCTCATACGGCTTCTCCACAAGGCCCTTCACCATCTTTGTTGCTCCCCTTTGGACACTCTCTAACAGCTCAATGTATTTCTTATACTCTGGCACCCAGACCTGTCCCCAGCACTCGAGGTGAGGCTGCCCCAGTGCAGAGCAGAGCGGGACAATCCCCTCCCTTGCCCGGCTGGTGATGCTGTGCCTGATGCCCCCCAGGACACGGGTGGCCCTCCTGGCTGGCAGGGCACAATGACTCATGTTCAACTTGCCATTGACCAGGACCCCCAGGTCCTTTTCCACAATGCTGCTCTCTAGTCTTGTTCCACTGTCTGAATACACAACCAGGGCTGCCCATCACAGATGCAGAATCTATCAATTGTCCTTGTTAAATGTCATATGGTTACTGATTGTGCAGCACTGTAATTTTTCCAGAAAGCAACTGTAAGAGATGGCATCAAAAGCTTAACTGCAATCCAAAAGGTTTACATTGACTGGCTTCTTTTGTTTGTCTAGCTGGGCTACCTTGTCACAGAAGAAAATTGAGTTTTACAAGCTGCACTTTCCCCTCATGAAGTCAAGCTGGCTGTGACAACTTGCTGTTAGCAATCTTTTTTGCTAACAGCTCCTACCTAACTAACCCTTAGGTATGGCCGGGCAACCCTTCCTGCTTAGTCCTTGTATCTTTGGATGCACTTCAGCCAGCATATCTGTGAGTCACTGTGTTGTCTAGGCACGAGCCGGGACCTCTGCATTGCAAAAAGCTATGGCCTTTTCTGAATTATCTATTCTTTACTGGAATTTATTGTGTTTAAAATAATGAACAGTAATGATTTCTTGTTTAGGTATTGCTGTTAGCCTATCGTGCTTTTCACTAGGTTACATAATGATGTATAATTGGATACAGTATTGTAAACACATCTCAATGTAACTATTGCGACATGGTAACTTTGAGAATTCAAAAGGTCAGAGCTCAAAACAAGTATTGTGGTTTTGCCATTGCATTACAGTTTTACTTTTATGCTTGTAAACTGTATGCTGCAGCATCTTACAACAAGTGCATTTGTTTAGGAAAACTCAAGGGACAAGAGACATAATAATGATTAGTAAAAGAATTTCTTCTCAGGGGACATAATTAAAAGCCCATTGAACTTTCTAGACTCCAAAACTTGGCATCCCTAGAACTAAAGCTGTAACCAAAGGATGTTTGTGTATTCCTGCAACATGGTAATGTTATTACTTTGCATGAATAACTGTAGCTTGCTTAGCCTGACCTCTTTTGATCTTTATATCTCTAGTAAAATGGAACCATACTCATTTGCACAATTTGATGGCAATTCTCTATAGTTTTACATCCAGTAAAGAGCCTGAGGAAAAGGAAGTGGCAAGGTCTCTCCTTCTTCTCATTTTGAAGAGCTGTCTTCCAAAAAAAAAGAATGAGACGCATAGGTCCAGATTAGGACTCATTGTAGCATAGGAAAAGCATCATAAATGTCTCAGTATTCGCAGTCATAATTTAAATGGACTAAAAGACAGCTGTATTAAAAGTTAAACATATTGTCATGTGTGCATGTGAGTCTATATGCATCTTTATATAGATATAGACAGAATACTCAATCTTCCAAAAATCATTAGATTGTATAATGTTTTCTATAAGGTAATCACAAGCAGTCAATTCTTTTTTATAAGATAGACAAGTGCAGCTACACCTGCGTTTTAAGATTCCTTATATACATATCACTGGGAAGTGAAAAAGAATCTGCCTTTTACCATCTTCCCCATTCTCAGAAGTTATTCCATTAGGCAACTGAATTTTCAAAATGAGCCATCATTTTGCTGTGGGATGTTCACTGAGCATTTCTGCTGTCATGCAGAATCACATCTATACAGGGTGAAGTAAGACTAGAAATTATATTTTGCCCCCGTAGAGTGTTTCTCATTCAGCAACACATAAGTCATGAATGGTGCTTTAAAGGAGTTAAAGAAATAGCTGCTGTAAAGCTCAGTGAAGTGTTGAATGCCACATGCTTGAAAAGAATTCAATGTCATTTAGTGCTCTGTAACACAACTGAAATAAGAAAGAGGGAAAAAATGTTATTTAAATAGCCTCTAAGCTTATTTATATCTGTTTCGCTGAACCTCTGGGCTTCTGATGCACCACATTCAGCTGATATGCAGTAAAAAACATTAAGGCTAACTACACAGATTCAGTTTCAGAGTATTTATGGCTTAAAGTGTTTAAATTTTCACCAACTTATTCTCCTTTTTTTGTTGTATGCCTTTTCAGACAGCAGAATAGCTGTTCTCAATGTGCTCCACATATATATTTTTAAGCAGCTGCTTATAAAAACTTTTTTGTGCTTATTATATCTAGATTTAACTGCTCTTTGCTTAGAGTACATCTCTTTTCTTCATGACCAGAAGAATGTCTTAGGATTGGGAAATACGGTCTTTTTAGTGCCTCTTAGTTTTCTTTTTTGGCTTTATTTCTCACGTTCTATGTGGTCTGAATTAAAAGAATTAATACGGTGATACGGCAAAATGAAGGAAAAAGCAAATTGTGGTATTGAAATGCCATCTATATCTGGATGCTTCACTTTTTCAACACTTTCACAATAACTTAGAAGATTGAGAAATGCTATTATACTCATTTAATACACAGGAGGCTGAAAATAAATAGACAGAAGACCAAATCCAGAATGCTAATTAAGGTATCATGACCTCCACTGATTTTACTTAAAATTAAAAAAACTTAGTATTTGATCACCCAGTGTATGTGATTTATCAGGAAAAGCAAGATACCTGTAGCTGTTATGTTTTATCCTGCCCATTTAACAAATAGGATGTATTTATCTTTTGAAAGTCAACCAACTGGTTTTTCATTACTAATGTGCTGAATGTCAAAAATAATTTATAACTGAAATGCAAAATCCTTACTAGGAAAATTTCTAGCTAGAAACTATTTCTAGATAAAAATATGTACAGGACACTTCATAATTATGGAAAGTAAATAACTTCTGTAAATTGGAGATAGAAAAATTTTAGGAGACTTCAGGAAGTAAAGGTGATGGGAAAGCATTTCTAAGAGTTCTACACCTGCATTTTAATACAAGGCAAACTGAAATCTGAAAGTTGCTGCAGAATCTAACCTTACTGCTGAAGGATATTTCTTCAAATAAGCTTGATTTTGTGTGCTGAATAACAAGTGTTCTTTTGTGTCTCCATGCTGTAATTCAAATGACTGCAACTTAAATTAGGTAGCCATATATAGCACATTTTGTGAAGGAAAAATAAACAAATGAACTCTTTCCAAGCTTTGTATCTGAAATCAATCCTCTCAATTTAACTAACATTGAAAGAAGAATTGATTTTGCAGATTTCTTCCTGAAGCATAATTGTGTCCCTCATGTGTATTCTACTAGTAGAACTGTGTCTGGGTTCAGAAGCAAGGGGGTTTTTTTCAGACATAATACCTCTACTAATGTGGCTCTTGCTGGGCACAAATTAATGAAAAAGACTTGGAATTCAAAATTCCAAGAGATGCCTGCAGGTATTTTGCTGCACTGATGCTAATCCCTATCTGCATTTGCTCGGTTTTCTACCCAAGTATTAATGTAGTCTTTAAACCTAATGACTGCCAATGAGTTGGCTCATAAGCAAATTCTGGCAATTTGGCTACTCGTACTTGTTGAGGCAGGACCAGACGGTGTGCAACACTTTGAGAAATCTCCTTGTCCCTCAAGGAAAGAACAAGTCTGGGGGAAATGTACTGATTAACAATGAGCATTGGATTGACATCAACTAGGCAGCTCAGGTGGCAAATCTAGAAGATAATGACAGAGCAAGGAGAGGCATAACTGACCTGGCTTCCTAGGCAAGAAGCCAAGGGATAGTTGGTCCTGACATATGTCAGCTCAGAGCACACTGAGGTGATGTTGGGGATGTCCTCAGAGAGGGCTGAACAAGTCTTTGGAGCAGATAGCACCTTGTCACTCTGGCAGGCTGAGCCTGGTCTCTTCATGCACAGAGGTGGGAGGCTTTTCTAGCCAGCCACTGTTGTTCCTTGGCAGACAGCTGGGCTACTGTCTGAACCGAGCTTTTGTGATAGGTGTTCACAGAAAGCTGGACTTGTCTCACAAAGTGAAGAAACTGGGAGAGCAGTTAAAAATAGACAGGATTTCTGCAAGAAGATGGCCTTGTCATACCAAGCGCAGGACATGTGCAAAGCTGCTGATAGCTTTTCTTCACCTTGGAGCTGGAGAAGGACCCCTTCAACATGACCCAGCTTTATCAAGTGAGAGATACCGGAGTTGGAAGGATAAGTTTGTGCCTCATCTTGTGTCTGAAGTGAGCAATTCATGTCAAGGTATGCAATCTGTGAATGCCTTTGTGTTCCTGAATGAGGCCTTTCTGGATGTCTAGACTTTACTGAGTGGGAAGTCCTGCAGGTCATCAGCTTGACTAGGGATGAAGAAGTCTTGGCTTTCTCAGGTCATCTTAGAGTGTTTAAGAGTGCATGGAGTACCCACTTTTCATGCCTGATTCACCCAGATAATGAACAGAAGGGTTGAGAGTCCAGAGACCTTTGCCTTTCGATCTCCCCTCAACCTAGAGCCTTCCACAAAAGCTCACTTGATTTCTAAAGATCTTCTACTAATCTCGTTTTATAATCACTTGATCTACCTCACTTGACACTCAACTCAAGACTCATCAAAGGATCAGAGACCTTGTGACAGTCTCCATCAAAATAAGAATTCTTTTAAGTTCTAGTCAAAGCTGAGACATATTGAACCTTCCCTCACTTATCACTCATAAGAAAAAGGGATTAGCAGCATTTAGTCTCCGGGTGACTGAACCATCATTTTTTCACAAGCTATGAACTCTGAAAGGAAGAGAAAAAATAAAAGGATTTTGAATGCAATAGGTAATTTGAAAAATGTGAACAAAAAACTAAGAGTTTCTACTTGTAAATTAGGGTATTTTAAAACCCTGGATTAAAAAACTAAAAATAATTTGTTGAAAGCCTTAATCAATTATTTTCAAACAAGATAACAGTTGATAGGAGCTGAATATTTAGGGTTTTAAAGTTAATAACTGCTCATGTTTCATTTGCTTAGGATTGCATTCATAACTTAAAATTCATTTTCCCAGTTATGGGAACAATTTATATGTTGAGTTCTGAACCTGTGCAAATGTTATGTTTTATATAACCTGCTAGATAATTTCTAAGCTAACTAGAGATTTTGGAAGTGTTTTCAGCAAATTTCAAACACAATTTTAAACTAAAATTTTGAAAAATTTTCTGTACAACTGGAGAAAAGACATATTTGAGGTGAATACCTGAGTTTGTTCTAGATTTCATTCATATCATTCACCAGTTATTTCAAGAGTGATTTATATTTATTTAACTACATAAATGTGTAGGTTCACTCTGTGTTTGCACTTATTTTGTAGGGGTAGGGATCTGTTCTAGTAAGTGAGTTGTAAGTTGATAGCAGTCTATTCCAACTTCCACTTTTCTGCTACAGAAAACCTGAGTTCACTTTAAAGTGGACATTGAGGTGCTGAGGCATGCCCAGCTGTTGTGGGTTGACCCAGACCAGATGCCAGGCACCCACCAAAGCTGCTCACTCACTCTTCTGTGCAGCTGGACAGAGGAGAGAAAATTTAACAAAGGGTTCCTGGGTTGAAACTAAGGACCGGGAGAGAGATCGCTCACCAAATACCATCACAGGTAAAACAGGCTCAACTTAGAGATATGCATTGAATTTTTTGCTGACAAAATTGGAGCAGGATAATGAGAAGTAAAATGAGCCCTTAACAACACCTTCCCCCCACCCCTCCCTCTTTCCAGCTCTATCTCCTACCCCGGTGGCACAAGGAGACCAGGAATGGGGGTTGTGGTCAGTTCATCACNGTCTCTGGAGCACCTACACCCCATCTTCTCCACTGATCTTGGTGTCCGCATAGGTATTCCACTCACATGTTCTCACTCCGCTCTTNCTAAGGACCGGGAGAGAGATCGCTCACCAAATACCATCACAGGTAAAACAGGCTCAACTTAGAGATATGCATTGAATTTTTTGCTGACAAAATTGGAGCAGGATAATGAGAAGTAAAATGAGCCCTTAACAACACCTTCCCCCCACCCCTCCCTCTTTCCAGCTCTATCTCCTACCCCGGTGGCACAAGGAGACCAGGAATGGGGGTTGTGGTCAGTTCATCAC